>JABWTJ010000406.1:314057-914057 GCA_016801875.1 Solanum sitiens
ATTAAGAGTACATAACATCATAATTTAGCAATATAGACCAAACATGTATTCATAAGTGAATCTGACATCATAAGGTACCATCAAGATGTAAGATCATCATATACATATCATTTACAATTATAGGCATATACATACATAAAAACAACCTCCTAAGACTCCCTTTAAGGATAACAAGTGCAATGTATAGGTAGAGTCCCATACCCTACATAAAAAAACTTTGACCCCTTAGGTCATCCTAGTTAGAGTTCATTCATTACTTCATTTTACCTTATGGGAACATCATGCCTTAACCGACATAGACTACATGAGATAATGCGTAATTCGTTGTCATGGAACCCTACACCGAATTAAGGCAGATTACTTGACAAGGTAGTACCAAAACATGAATATAGCAACTACGTGGATCCACTAGCTAGTATTCCTATAGGGGAAACATATTTCAAGAACCATGAGATATAGTGGGGACCCTCTTTATGCTACATCCATTATAGTGTCCAATCTCATCAGTACATTAGTGATCCTACCTTTCCTATGTGGGAAGGGACACTCCTGACTCTAGTTCATTCAGTGCTAAGCTAGAGTGCCGTTTTGAAATGTTATTAAGCCTTTATTAACAATCATAGCTTAATTTAGGTCATAGGGTATATCCTTTATATAATCATCATCATAGCTCAATAAGAATTGCATGAGTATTTTCCTTTCATTACAGTTCATACATGTGAGGTTAGCGCATTTACATAATCACATCATGAAGGCACATTAGTAAGTAATCACCATTCTTATAACATTTACATCGTAGCTAACACCTCACAAACCCTAGTCAAGACATTTCAATTCAACATCGTACCAACCCTATAGATCTTAACATAATGCATATTTCAATACAACAACACCACATTATCAAAAGTAACTATAATTGAAGTAAAGAGTTGAGATCACAAGACTTACCAAGTCTCTTTCATAAACCATCATCAAGGTCTTACCATCAAACTTCCAACTCAACCAAACAAGGGGTGTAATATCATCACACAATAGTAATTAACCCAAGAACTAAATAAATTGTATCATCATTATCAAAATTAACTTCAAATTATAACCTAGGGTTAGGGGAGAAGGGTTCATCATGAATTCTTCAAGAACTAGGTCTAATCCCAACAATACAAGTTCCTAGTGTAACAACCCTAAAAATGACTATGCTAAGTAATGTCTAACGTATCTTGAATGCCTAGATTAGATTAGGTTCACACGAATTGATGCGCGTAGAAATAGACCTCTGAACCTCTGCAACAACCAAGCCAACTAACTTGGTGAGTTAGTTGAGCTAGGAAAGGTTGGGTCCAGCCATGTAGGGCACCCGAATATGAATAGTTACCCGGATGAGTCTTAACTAGACTTAAAAAGGGGTAATCTTAAGTTTGGAGGGTCTAGGGGTAAAATGGTCTTTTCCAGGCTAAGGGTAGTATTGTAATTACCCTAAATATTTAATTAATTAATTAATTTATATGGTGGAGGGGCAATTCGGGTAGAAGTTGCCGAATTTGACCCTTTAAGCAAAATCTAGCTTCACCCGGGTTTAAGCCTTGGTGGAAGCAAGGATTAAATTGATTTAATTTTATTAAGTTAATTAGTTGAATTAATTAATATTTAAAAGGCTAATTTAAGTAAGGGAAAAATCAGATTTTTAATTAAAATAATAATAATAATATAATTAATAAATAATTAGGAGTCCTAGTTTGACTTAGTCTCCACCTAACTCTCCTAATCCTAATCATAATACTAATCCTCTCATTCTCACGTGTCTCACTCTCATTCTCACATTTTTTATCATTAAATAACTAAAAATAATAGTTCTTCACTCTTGAAGAACTTACACACAAAAACTCAAACCAAAAACTAAGCTAAAAAAAAATCAACAAGAAGTACTTGACGGGATTTTTCTTGAAGTTTTGGTGGTGAGGCATGGTTTCGTGGTAAATTGGCAGCATTTAAACAGATTTTGAACGACATTAAGGTATAGGTTTTCTTTTCTCTTGGTCCCTTTCCCAAGAGACCCTTAAGGTTCAGTTTAAATCGCGATTGAAAGACTAAGGTTGTCCCTGTTGCATGCCCCTGTCATTAGCTCCTTTGAACGATTCAAAGGATGCGTTGGTATGTCTTCTGGTAGATAATGTTAGGTCTGGTTGTGATTAAGTGTTGAATGTGTGGTAAGAAATCATGTAAAGGATGAAAAATATATTCCGGAAAAGTGCATTGAGTGGACTGTTTTGAGCATGTGTGTGCTGAAAATTTGACTATGTTTGCTGCCTGAAATTTATATGTTAAATGTTGTGTTTTGCGTGTGTAAAAATGCTAAAAACGTGATGTTCATAAGAGTTTAAGGTGGCTGACTGAATGTCACTCAAAAATCTACAAAAAAAATCAACAAAAGAATGAGAGAAAAATGGATTGGAAGAGACCAAATTTGCTGGAAATTTGTAGTCTCGGCCAAAATGACTAATTTTAAAAAAAAAATTAAAAATTGTGAGGTCATTGGGAATTGAACCCAATACCTCACCAAATGTAAACTACATAAAAATTTCATGAAAAAAATGTTAGGAGAAAAATAATTGTGGTGAGTAGGGATTGAACCCCAAACCTCTTGAATGGATGAGAGAGTTAGGAGAAAATAAAGGAGAAAAATAAATGTGGAGAGTGGGGGTTGAACCCACAACCTCTTGAATAGATGAGATAGTTAGGAGAAGAATAAAGGAGAAATATAAAATGAGGTGAATGGGGATTGAACCCACAACCTCTTGGATAGGTGAGAAAGTTAAAAGATAAATTAAAAGAAAAAGAATGAGCTTGTGGGGGATTGATCCCACAACCTCCATGCCTTGGACGAAAAATAGAGGATAAAAAGAAAGGAAATATTATGGGGTTGATGGGAATCGAACTAGGGTCTCCCAAATCTGAAAAATGCAATTATCAAGTTTTAAATAAGATAAAGTGTTGTCCAAGGTATTCGAAATCGGGTTCCCTTGCCCACTTCCTTATTGACACATAAGTCATACGTAAACAAATAGTTAATGAATGATGCCTCTAAAGATCGAAATCAATATCTTGGCATATCTACAAGATGCATAAGTCTTGTACCACATAATCTTGGGTAAACATGAAACACTTAGACAAATTATGAATGAAGCCTCATGGCTTGTATGTGTGAAATCATAAGTCTAGCATACATTTAAAAGTAAGTGAGCCTAAGATGTATGTGATGAAATGATGTAACCCTAGAAGGGTTAAGTAAGAGTGTGAAACACACTAAATGGCCAAGTGCATTGGCATATGATGAAATGAATATTCACGTGAAGGGGTGAGTACTTATGAAAAGCAAATGTGTTAAAGTTAATAAATGATGTGACAATATGATAAGAGGGTAATGTGAAAGATGAGAGCAATCTCAAATGAGCCTAGTAAATGTTACCAAAACATACTCACCTATGAGAGTGTAAAGCTAATGAAGAGACCAGTCACTATGAACGCTCTAATGAAAGTATTGAAGTTAATGCATACTTAATACTAATGATGAGATGAGAAATCATTTAATGAGTTATGATGTCCTCATGCTAGAATCCAGCTTCCATGATGTATGAATTCAATGTAATGGAACTTTATACTGAGCACCGATAGACTAGCTATGAGCGGTGATGCCTTCTTTCGGGAAGGGCGGAGGTTCATGTAACTCTCATGAGATGAGACTGTCCGGCATGCCGGGTATGGGTCTCCTTATATCTCCTAGTCTTTGAACCTATACTACCAATATAGGGATCTAGCAGGGTTAGACTCCCTATATACGCTAGAAAGTTTTGGTTCACTTTGGCCGGTGATTCCACCTCTTTTCGGTGTAGGGATTACACACTGGATTTCATGATGCTCACATGATCTATGTCGGTTAAGGTTAAAGTCCCCAAAGAAAATGAGGCCAACCTCAAACGATGCACATAATGAAATGAACGATACCAAAGGTGTTAGGATAGGATAATCAAGAGGTGAGCTAGACTTAAGTAATGACACTAGGTTATTCTTGGTCATTGCACAACAAAACCGATGAGAGTCTTAAACTACATCCTAGGTATGACTAGTGATTGCACTAGTATATGAGTGAATGAAAATGAAGTACGTATGAATGAATGAAGCAGACTCTGTGTTCGCTAAAGAAGGCTCCCTAGTTTAGGTCCCATATGTTGAGCCCTCATTTTGGGAAGTCCTAATGTCAAGTCCATGATTCCAAGGTCTCATGGCATATGAAAGAATGATGTGAACTACGTGATATGATATGTGCAATATGTTATGTGCTGCTTAAAAAAGATAAGTATGATGATGCATGTTACGCTCATGGCATGACTTTCCTAATCCAAATTTTGCAAGTCCACTTACTTTCCTAATCCAAATTTAGCAAGTCCACTGACTTTCCTAATCCAAATTTTGCAAGTCCACTGACTTTCCTAATCCAAATTTTGCAAGTCCACTGACTTTACTTTCCATAAATCATGTTGTTAGGAAAGGGATATTCTTACTCATGCATGTCCTTGGTGTGTGCTTGCATATACCCATACTTAGTACAAGTGTGTACTAATCCCATACAATATCTATTTTTACGTGCAGGTGCAGGTGGACGTTAGAGCATACAGTACGACGTTGTAGCTATCTGGACGTGGAGCACTCATATGGATTTGGTTGGCCCTCATGCTTTCGAGGACGATTGCCCGTTATATTCTAGCTTAGATATAGGTTAGAGTTAGTGGAGTATATTCCACTAGCGTTTCTTTCTCATCTTATTTCAGACATTGTATTGGTGCTATTTTGGCCAGTATACACTTAATGTATTATTGGATTATTTCTTTCATTTGAAGATCTTAATATTAAATTGTTCATTGTGAACATTTATGAGTTTAAGTAGAATATCTTATATGAATGTTAAGTAACAAAAAGTTCAAATTTTCCGCTAAAATTAACCTAGATGAAGTAACGATGACGTATGTAGGCTTGTCTACGACCTATGAGAGGTCAACGATGCCGGTCTCGTCTGGGGTCTAGATTCCAGTCATGACACCTAGGCAGCCCATAGATTGAATAAGATGACTACAATAATAAACACATTCATAACTCCCCTTCAATTCACAAGTAAGAACCAAGACTTGGGGAATTGGGGAAATGATATGATCTATACAAAATTCCCACAATTAAAATCAATTACACGATAATTTATACTAGATTAGTTATAGGCAATCATTATTCGACATAATCAATCATCATTTTCAACTTTAGAAGAAAACCCATTTGTATAGAAAACCCTAAGAATTTTGGTATTTGAAATTGAACTTTGAGAGGACCTCTTGGGGAAAGGAATCCCAAAGGAAGAACCCATAAATTAATGAAGCTTTATCCCAAAAAAATTGAGTGAAAATCTTGGAGACTTTGTCTTCTTCTTCAAACTTCTTGTTCTTCAATAAAGGATGAATGAAGAGAGAATGTTGGGAGAAGTGAGAGTAATTTTGGTTTCAATTTGGATTAGTACTTTTGGAGTGGGAAATGAATGGAAATTGACCTAAAGTCCATATATAGTACACCCCAAAAATACCTAAACTACCCCTCATTAAGTTAGAATTCCAAAAGTGAAGTCCAACTTGACTTCACTGTGAGGACCATGTCCATCACCACTTTACACTTCACTGTCCGTGAAGTGCTCAATGGACAATGGTGCTCCACTCCTCCCCAAGGAACCACTCTCCATTTCTCTCACAAAGGCAAGACCACAGAGCACTTTCTCCCTTCCGTGAAGATGCACCACGCCCCATCAAGTGGATCGTGGTGCTCTTAGGCAGTACCTCACTATCACTGACCAATTCACCTTCTTCTTGGCTAAGGCCTTTTCACGGAAGACCCTTGCCCTTCGTCAAGTTCACCACGAGTCGTGAGCTGTCTCGTAGTGTCTTGGACACTAGCTAGGCTACTTTTACATCTTCCCCCCAATGGCTAAATCCCCTTCACGAGCTCCCACCTTGTCCGTGGTCATGACCACGAGATGTGGTCATGCTCGTGAAAAGTGAGGTAGTAGCCTCCCTTCTTGGGCAGCCTTGGCCTCTTGGCTTTGGCTTGCCCATGGAGATTGGCACTCCTCACTTGGCCTGGCATCCTTAAGCCCTTCGTTGACACTAATATACATCCACATCATCACGTAAAGATAAAACCCTTAGATACTTTCTTCAACCTATCAAGACACACCACTAGCCCAAGTAGTAAGTTCACCGGACGTCGTGGACGTTCCTTGACGTTTTTCTTTCCAAACTTCCTAAATTACTTCTATACCTTAAAATTGACCTTAGAAAAGTGTTGCAAACACTCTTGTTATTCTCTAGATTAGGTCTTAGACTTTCAGAGTGTTACACTTTTCATATATGTTTTATGCAATGAATGGTACAAAAGGTCTTGTACAAGACCTCCGAGAGGTCCAGCACGCTATGTTCCGATTCGAGATTGCCCTAATTTCCAGAGGATACTCTCAGGTCGTAACATCATGAATTCCTAATTTTAGCTCTATTGTAGGTGATTTTTTCATTGTTTGATCTTATTGAATTCACATATAGATTGTATTGGGCGATTGATATATGTATGAATTATGTTGGAGTTGTATATAGGATGTCCTAATTTGATGATTTTCATAGTGGGTCTTGTTGGATCATTATATATGGCAATTATTAGATTGTATTGGTGACTATGGCTATTGGTAAGAGTATTGGTATATTGGATTGCGTGAATTTGCTATGGATTGGAGTTGTTGAGATTGAATTGGTGGTATGTTGACCTAACCTTCACTATATGGTGTAGTATAGGTGTTTCAATTGAGATATTTTGTAAGGTCCACTTCTGGTGGCGGTGCTTATGTGCTATACTGGTGAATGATGTGGCCTTGTCGGTGTTACTTTATGAAATATGATGTTTTCATGTTATATCTTTGATATGTTATCATTGTAAAGGTCTATATGAGTCATTTGTACATATAAAGTCAAGTATGTGTTCTTCTAATTGAATATATGTGATCATTATAGGCAATAGTGATGCCTTAAATGTGTATACTTGATGTTGAAGTGTGAATCTTCCAAGTTTACTATATGAAAATTATGATGATTTATGTTAATGTTTCTATAGAAGTGTGTAGGGTGACTAGCAAGTATACTTAGTTGTCCTTATGTGCTTCTTGAATAATATGCAATATGTGAAATGGTAAAGCATATGCGTCTTGTTTTTGTAGACTTGTGTCCCTTACTTGATACATGAAGAATATGGATATGGAACCTTTACTTAGTAGGCTAAAACACCTTTGTCATTGTCACATCCGTGTTTACCCCCTAGAAGTAACTCGCGTTGTCGTCCTCTTTGAGGACAAAGACTAGCCCTTTTAGTTTTCATCATCGCATTCACTAGTCAAAAATACAGAAGAATTTAAAAGTCTTAACTATATCTAATTGGAAGTTTACATAGACCTCTACATACACGTAAGATTATTATTATCGAGCATACATAGACCTTTCGTATAAGAAGATTACTTAGTCTTCTACTTTTATTTCACATACATATATAAGATATAAATAGAGTCATAAAATCCGTCTCATCTCATAACCATCTAGAATGACAATATAAACTTGGGCATAGCCCTACAACAATAAAAGCAAGCCACATATACGTATTATACAACTAGTCATAACCCTCATAAAGTCAACAAGAGCAATGACCAAGCAAAGCCCCATAACCTTACTTAATCAAGTAACCCAACAAGAACCATAAGTAGTAACTCACTTCACATAACATAGTCTTCAATTACACATAAGTTTATACTTTAACCATAAAGACCAATTGCATTTTCATAAGCATCATAATCAGCATATAAGATCATTTACATTCATCATCATTTACTTACATAATATTAACCTTCTAAAGCTCCTATCAAGGCAAACTAGTGCAAGGCATAGGTAGAGTCCCATACCCCTACCTAAGCTAAGTCAAACCCCTCAAGTCACTTTAGTTAGTATATAAATCATTACTTCATTTTAGTTTAGGGAACACTTGCCTTAAGAGACATAAATCACATGAGCTAATGTGGAATCCGGTGTTGTAAAACCTTACACCGACGGACGGTGGTCTACCGTCCAAGATAGAACCTAACATGAAACGTAGAATCTAGGTGGATGCACACGATAGTATTACTATGGTGGAAACATAGTTATGGAACTTGGCGCAACATTGGAAACATCACTCTACACCGTATTTGGGTCATGAGGCTATCCACCCCGTGAGAACCATAGTGAAGCCTACTTTACCTATGTGGAAAAGTGTCACCCTCTCACATACAAGAGCACTCGGTGCTAAGTTAAGTCCCTTTTTGAAATGTCATTAATATTTATTTATCAATCATAACTTAGTTTAGGTCATAGGGTCTAGCCCTTGTATCATCATCATCATAATATCTCAATAGGAATTGCATGAGGATAATCCTTTCATCACAATCCACATAAGTAAGGTTAACACATTACATACTCTTTCATAATAAGGCACATTGGTATTACCATCATCCTTATAACTTAAGATCCTAATCAAATTCACAACCATAAGCAAGACATTTCAATTATCATACCACCCTATCAATCCTAAACAAGGGATACTCAAACAGACTCATCATGACTTAATCACAAGTAATCATAATTGAAGCAACGTATAGGAATCACAAGACTTACCAAGTCTCCTTCACAATTTATCATCAAGGTATTACCATCCACACTTAGTTCAATTGAATTAGGCCATCAAGTTACCACAATTCAATAACCAATATAATCACAAGGCTAAAAGAATCTCTACATCACAATTCCATAATAGATCAAAACTTAGGATTAAGTCCATTCATCATACCCTAGATTACTTCTCAAGAAAATAGTATGAAATACTATACATCACCCTAATTCATTCATAATTAGCATAATAACATCATCTAGTAGTAATTCAATCATTAACCAAGTCAATTGAATGAACAATATACACTATAAGTCAAGATCACAAACTAGCGTTAGGGACTTAGGATCATGTTTTTCAATTTATGCAAGACCATTAACAATTACCATAATCAGGTTAAAATACATGTTAATCTATTCAATATAACCTAAAGAAAACATCAACAACTCAATTCATAACTTTAAATTCGTAATTGGATGAATCCCATTTGAAAACTCTAGATTTGAAAACACTTTGAATGAACCCTTTGAGGAAAGAGATCTCAAAGGTGAAGAGATCCCATACCTCAACATTTTGACAAAGATTTGAAGATGAATTCGTCCCTTTAAAAGCCACAAAGCGCTTCCTTAGCTTAGTCTTCAATGGTGTCTTCCAATAGAGAGAGAAAGTAGAGAGAAGATAGAGGAATTGATTTTAGATTTCTAATTAGTTTAATGGGGTTGGGGACTTTATATGGGTGATTAATTAACTTAATTAGACCACCTTAATCCCTTAATTAACCGACTAACCCCTAACCCCCTAACTAATTAATGAAACTTAATTTAAAACATGCAAGATTTTAAAACCCCTCACAGACGGAACCCCATCGACGGGCCGTCTGTGAGTCGACGAACCTACACCCCTCTCGTCGTGCACGTCCGTCGATGATTTGAGAGACTTGTGAAGGCGATATCATTCTATAGTTGTCTAAGGGTGGTACGACGGTGGCATCGACGCACCGTCAGTCCACTCACGGACAATAGCCTCTTCCGTCGATGCACACTGCCTAGGAAATGTTGCCTCAATCTACAGGGGTCCTTCTCAAGGGCCCTTAGTGGGTCCTTACGGATTCGTACCCGGACGTTTGAACCATGACACATCCCTAACACGTGTTCAACACATTTTCACCAAATTTCGTTAATTTACGACTCTTAAAAACTAGTCAAATAGGCCAAGGCACACTAGTACCTCTTTGAACCAACTTTTGAACGTCATGGACGTTCTTGGACATTTTGGTTCCTAAACTTCCTAATGACATATATTCATTAAAATAACCTTAAAACAATGTCTAGACTTCATAACACCTATGTTAGGCTTAACCACACGTCTTGTAGTTTCGAAGTGTTACATTATCCCCCCCTTAGGAACATTCGTCCCCGAATGACACCAGAAATTCATTTGAAGGAAGGAATAGACTCAAGACTAGCAGCCCAACCAACATCGATGCAATATAACATAATACATATCATTTTATTCAAGAAAATCAAAACTTCAATTACCAACTATGAGACTCAAACATTACTCATGAGGAATTTCCTTCTCACAACAACAACATGCTCTCAACATGTCACACATGAGTCAATTATATTCAAGTTAAACTTATTAACATGATATACACTAATTCATAAGGACTCAACATGTCAAAATGCACAACAGAAATAACAACAAGCCAAAAGCAAAATTTTCAAATTTAAGGGCAAAAATCACTGTAACCTCGCTATAAAATTTTCAAAAATGCACCTTTTGCAAATCTGTGCCTAAAAATCAAGAAACTTCGATTTCTAGTCATATTTATATTATTAAAAAGAATGACTAACCTTAATTATCAAAAAGATGAGGGTAACGGGACTTCATGTCGGCCTTGGCCTCCCATGTTGCACCCTCAACTAGGTGATTTTTCCATAACACTTTTACGGATAACACCTCTTTGTTCCTCAACCTTTTCACTAGCCTATCAATGATTTGAACCGGAACCTCCTCATAAGAGAGGTTATCCTTGACATCAAAACCCTCAAATAGGAAGAGTGGACTCGGGATCACTGACACACTTCTTAAGCATAGCAACATGGTAAACCGGATGAACCAAAGCCAATTCACTAGGCAACCTCCACTCATATTCAACCTTACCAACCTTTTGCAAGATTTCATAGGGACCCACATAAGGAGGACTCAACTTCCCTTTCTTGCCAAATCTAACAACTCCTTTCATTGGTGAATTTTTCAAATACACCTTATCACCTTCTTCAAACTCAAGATCCCTTCTCCTATGATCGGCATAAGACTTTTGCCGACTATAGGCGGTTTTCAAGATATTTCTTATAATATGAACTTTTTCCAAAGTCATTTAAATCAAATCGAGACCAAGAATTGAAGACTCACCGACTTCAAACCACCCAATAGGAGACCTACACCTCCTACCATACAAGGCTTCGTAGGGAGCCATGGAAATGGATGAATGGAAACTATTATTATAAGTAAACTCTACCAAAGTCAAGTGCTTATCCCAAATTACTTTGAAATTGATGACACAAGCTCGAAGCATATCTTCAAGAGTTTGAATAGTACGTTCCGCTTGACCATCCGTTTGGGGATGGAAAGCGGTACTCAACTTCACCTTAGTACCCAACCCGTCTTGAAATGACCTCCAAAACCTAGAGGTGAATTGTGCACCCCTATCCGATATAATGGATAACGGAATGCCATGGCGACACACAATTTCATCTATGAAGATCTTAGCATAACCTTCCGCCAAATAAGTAGACTTGACGGGAATAAAGTGTGCGGACTTGGTCAACCTATCAACCACCACCCATATGGAGTCATATTGCTTTTGAGTCTTAAGCAAACCTACCAAAAAATCCATATTGATGTCTTCCCACTTCCAAGTAGGAATTTGGATTTCTTGTAGTAAGCCACCCGACTTTAGATGTTCCGCCTTCACTTGTAGGCAATTTGGACACTTAGCAAAAAATTCTGCTATGTCTTTCTTCAAACCTTCCAACCAATAAGTTTCCTTAAGGTCATGGTACATCTTTGTGGCACCTGGATGAATGGAGTAGCGGGACCCATGGGCTTTCTCAAGGAACTGGTCCCTCAACCCATCTACCTCGGGAACACACAATCTTCCTTGGTACCTTAAAACACCACCCCTAAGGAGAATGATTCATTTAGCTTACCATGTACAAACTCTTTCAATTCCATCAATGGTTGATCAAGGAGTTGTTTGGAATTCACCTCAACCACCAAAGATGACTCGGAGTTATGTCAAACCAACACGCCACCATTCGGAGAGTCTTCCAACCTCACACCCAACCTAGCAAACCTATGAATATCTTTTACTAGGTCTTTCTGGGCTTCATCTATGTGACAAAACACTACCCAATGTTGTACGACTTAGGGCATCCGCAACCACATTGGCCTTGCCGGGGTGATAGAGGACACTCATGTCGTAGTCTTTTAACTATTCTAACCACCCCCTTTGTCGAAGATTAAACACCTTCTGGGTAAACACATATTGGAGACTCTTATGGTCGGTGAAGATATCGACATGAACACCATACAAATAATGCCTCCATATCGTTAAGGCAAACACCACAGCCGATAAGTCAAGGTCGTGTGTTGGATAGTTTCTCTTATTAACCTTAAGTTGTCTAGAAGCATAGGCAATCACTTTATCATGTTGCATAAGTACACACCCCAAACCCACACGGGATGCATCACAATACACAACGAAACCCTTTTTTCCCTCCCGTAAAGTCAACCCCAGAGCGGAAGTAACCCTTTATTTCAACATTTGGAAGCTCTTTTCACATGCCTCCGACCACTCAAACTTTTTACTCTTTTGAGTCAACGTAGTCATGGGAGATGCTATGGACGCAAAATCGACCACAAACCTACGATAGTAACCCGCTAAACCCAAGAAACTCCTAATGTCCTTTGGAGTCAATGGTCTAGGCCAATTTCTTACCGCCTCCATTTTCCTTGGATCAACCTCAACTCCCTCACTGGAGATGATATGACCAAGAAATGCCACCGACCTCAACCAAAACTCACATTTGCTATACTTGGCAAACAATTGATGCTCTTTAAGGGTTTGTAATACCACCCTCAAATGACCCATGTGAGCACTCTCATTTTTTGAATATACCAAGATGTCGTCAATGAACACAATGACAAAAGAATATAGGTAACTTCGCAATACCCTATTCATTAGGTCCATAAACGCCGCTGGAGCATTAGTGAGACAAAAGGACATAACTAGGAATTCATAATAGCCATATCTAGTTCGGAATGTTGTCTTTGGTATATCCTCACCTCTCATCCTAAGTTGGTGATACCCCGATCTCAAGTCAATTTTTGGAAAGTAGCTTGCCCCTTGGAGTTGATCAAACAAGTCGTCAATCCGAGGGAGAGGATACTTATTCTTAATAGTAACCTTGTTGAGTTGGCGGTAGTCAATACACATTCTCAAGGACTCATCTTTCTTCTTTACAAACAAAAACGGAGCACCCCATGGAGAAATACTAGGCCTTATGAAGCCATTGTCTAGTAAATCTTTATGTTGTGCCTTCAACTCCTTCAATTCGGTCGGAGCCATCCGATAAAGAGGAATCAAAATGGGGTTTGTTTCTGGTATCAAATCGATACCAAAATCAATTTCCCGTTCGGGAGGAATACCGGGAAGGTCATTAGGGAAGACCTCCGGAAATTCACTCAGTACGGGGAGTGACTCAATGGGAAGAATTTTGGACTCAAGATCTTGGACTCTCACTATTTGATATAGGCAGCCCTTAGAGATCATTTTGCAAGCTTTTAAACAAGAAATGATGCGACCTCTAGGAATAGAACTTCCCCCCTTCCACTCAACAACGGGTTCATTTGGGAAATTAAATCTCACAACCCTTGTCCTACAATCAATAGTGGCAAAGCAAGAATGCAACCAATCCATACCCAAAATGATGTCAAAATCAAGCATATCTAGTTCTACTAGATCTACATTAGAAACTCTATTGGGAAACATGATAGGAAAATTCCTATATATACTCTTTGCAACTACCGACTCACCCACCAGAGTAGACACTACAAAGGGTTCTTGCAAAATATCGGGTAAAATATCAAACTTTTCAGATACAAAAGGTGTAACGAAAGACAAAGTAGCTCTCGGGTCAAGTAAAGCATAAACATTAATAGAAAAGACTTTTAACATACCGGTCACTATGTCGGGAGAAGTCTTTTGCTCACCTCTAGAGCGGAGAGCATAAAAGCGGTTTTTCTTTGGAGCCTCATTTGAACCACTTGCTTGATCTTGACCACTCTTATTTTGTCCCTTCACGTTAGGGCAATATCGAACCTTGTGACCGACATTCCCACAACCAAAGCACTAGTCCGTCCCTATGAGGAAAGCACCAAAATGCTTCTTTCCACACTCACCACAAGTTGGTTTCTCATTTGGTGATGTAGTACCTTTTCCCTTTTGAGGCTTAGGGTTTGCACCCTTTTCATTATGATCCTTAGGAAACTTTGTTGGAACTTGATTAGATAATCTATTTTTGAATCTAGGTTTGTCTTGAATCTCAAGCCTACTCTTGGAAGAACCACCTTCAAAGGACCTTGCCCTCTTAGCATCTCTAGTCTTCCTCCTAGCCCTTGCCTCCTCAACTTGCCAAGCATGCACCATAATCCGAGCGATGTTCATATTGTTATGTAGCATGGCCGAATGACACTCTTCTTGCAAATCATCTGACACTCTCATAACAAAGCGGCTCATTTCATCTCTAGGATCGGAAACCAAAGAAGGAGCATATTTATACAATTGAGTAAATTTCATGGAATACTCATGAACACTCATACCTCCTTGATGAAGGTTGATGAACTCCACCACTTTGGCCTCCCTCATCTCCCTAGGAAAGAACCGATCAACAAATGCCTTCTTGAAAATCTCCCAAGTTACCAGTCCACCCCGAAGAGGCCGATTATCCCTCCATTGAACATACCAAGTTTGAGCCAATTCTTTGAGTTGATATATGGCTAACTCGGCCTTCTCACTTGTACTTAACCCTATGGAAAAGAGTATCTTATAAACATCATCAATTAACTCTTGGGGGTGTTCATCCACCCTAGACCCATGGAAATAGGAGGGTTCATCCGAGTTAAGTCTTTTAGACGAGATGCCATGGTAGAGACTTGTTGAGGGGATCGAGGTGCAATCTCCCGATTGGCTTGGGCCGTCATAGCTTGAGATTGAAGAGTAGCAGCTTGGGCCAATTGGAGAAGGGATCCCTTATGTCTCCATCTGTCAAGGATGGAGGATTGGCCGGAACTTGTTCAACATCAACCTCCTCTTCAAGTAGAGGGTCTTGATAACCAAAGGGAGGAGCAACCTCCTCCACAAGCCTTTTAGCCGCATTCCTCCCTGTATTCATTTCCTATAACCAAAATACAAGTTTTAGGTGAAATCAAATAATAGTTACTCTTGAGTCACGACATTGGATTTCCAAAAAAGAGAGAGATTGCTAAGCATCACATAGATTCCTATCAATATGCGTGGCGCGCTTCACAATTATGAGCACGAATCTACATAGACGTGGTTGAGAGAGACATCATTATTCAGGATATTTTACCTCATGCTCTGATACCAAGTTTTTCACATCCGGGTTTACCCCTAAAATGTAAACGGCGTCGTCGTCCTTTTTGATGACTAAGCCTAGCCCCTTAGTTTTCATCATCGCATTCACAAGTCAAAAATACGGAAAAATTTAAAACTTTTAACTATATCTAATTGGAGGTTTACATAGACCTCTACATACACGTAATAGTATTATTATCGAGTATATATAGACCCTTCATATAAGAAGATTACTTAGTCTTCTACTTTTATTTCACATACACATATAAGATAAAAATAGAGTCATAAAATTTGTCTCATCTCATAACCATCTATAATGACAATATCAACTTGGGCATAGCCCTACAACAATAAAAGTAGGACACATATAGGATTTATACAACGAATCATAATCTTCATAAAGGCAACAAGTGCAATGACCAAGCAAAGGCTCATAACCTTACTTAATCAAGTAACCCAACAAGAACCATAAGTCGGAACTCACTTCACATAAAATAGTCTTCAATTACACATAAGTTCATACTTTAACAATAAAGACCAATTGCATGTTCATATGCATCATAATCATCATATAAGATCATTTACATTCATCATCATTTACATACATAATATTACCCTTCTAAAGCTCCTCTCAAGGCAAACTAGTGCAGGGCATAGGTAGAGTCCCATACCCCTACCTAAGCTAAGGCAAACCCCCTAAGTCACTTTAGTTAGTCTATACGTCATTACTTCATTTTAGCTTAGGGAACACTTGCCTTAACCAACATATACGACATGAGCTAATGTTAAATTCGGTGTTGTAAAACTTTACACCGATGGAAGGTGGTCTACCGTCCAAGATAGAACCTAAAATGAAATGTAGCATCTAGGTGGATCCACTATCTAGTATTCATATGGTGGAAACATAGTTATGGAAATTGGGGCAACATTGGAAACATCACACTACACCCTATTTGGGTCATGAGGCTGTCCACCCCGTGAGAACCGTAGTGAACCCTACATTCCCTATGTGAGAAAGTGCCACCCTCTCGCATACAAGATCACTCGGTGCTAAGCTAAGTCCCTTATTGAAATGTCTTTAATCTATATTTATCAATCATAACTTAGTTTAGGTCATAGGGTCTAGCCCTTGTATAATCATCATAACAATAACTCAATAGGAATTGCATGATTATAATACTTTCATCACAATACACATAAGTAAGGTTAACACATTACAAACTTCTTCATAATAAGGCACATTGGTAATCACCATCATCCTTATAACTTTACATTTTAATCAACCTCACAACCATAAGCAAGACATTTCAATTCAATATCATACCACCCTATCAATCCTAAAAAAGGGATACTCCAACACAATCATCATGACTTAATCACAATTAATCATAATTGAAGCAAAGTATAGGGATCACAAAACTTACCAAGTCTACTTCACTATTCATCATCAAGGTTTTACCATCCACCCTTAGTTCGACTCAATTAGGTCATCAAGTCACCACAATTCAATAACCAATATAATCACAAGGCTGAAAGAATCACTACATCACAATTCCATAATAGATCAAAGCTTAGGATTAAGTCCATTCATCATAACCTAGATCACTTCTCAAGAAACTAGTATGAAAGACTATACATAACCCTAATTCTTTCATAATTAGCATAACAACATCATATAGTAGTAATTCAATCATTAACCAAGTCAATTGAATGAACAATATACAATATAAGTCAAGATCACAACCTAGGGTTAGGGACTTAGGATAATGTTCTTCAATTTATGCAAGACCATCAACAATTACCATAGTAATGTTAAAATACATGATAATATATTCAATATAACCTAAAGAAAACATCAACAACTCAATTCATAACTTTAAATTCGTAATTGGAGGAAACCATTTGAAAACTCTTGATTTGAAAACACTTTGAATGAACCCTTTGAGGAAAGATGTCTCAAAGGTGAAGAGATCTCATACGTCAACGTTTTGACAAAGATTTGTAGATGAATTTGTCCCTTTCCAGCTCCCAAATCCCTTCCTTAGCTTAGTCTTCAATGGTGTCTTCCAATATAGAGAGAAAGTAGAGAGAAGATAGAGGAATTGATTTTAGAGATCTTATTAGTTTAATGGGGTTAGGACTTTATATGAGTGACTAAATAACTTAATTAGACCCCCTTAATACCTTAATTAACCGCCTAACCCCTAAATAATTAATGGAACTTAATTTAAAGCGTGCAGGATTTTAAAACCGCTCACACACGGAACCCCATCGACGGGATGTCTGTGAGTCAACGAACCTACCCCCTCTCGTCCTGCACGTCTGTTGAAGAGTTCAGAGACTTTTGCAGACGAGAGATTCCTCCAGCCCCGTCAGTCCACACACGGACAGTACCCTCTTCCCTCGATGAAAACTGCCTAGGAAGTGTTGCCTCAATCTGCAGAGGTCCTCTTCAAGGGCCCTTGGTTTGTCCTTGGTGAGTCATACCCAGAATTTTCAACCATGAAACATCCGTAACACGTTTTCCACAAATTTTCACCAAATTTTGTTAATTTCCGACTCTTATAAACTAGTCAAATAGGCCAAGGCACACTAGTACCTCTTTGAATTTACTTTCAAACATCATGGACGCTCTTGGACGTTTTGGTTCTTAGACTTACTAAATGACCTATATTCATTAAAATAACCTTAAAAATAGAGTCTAGACTTCATAACACCTATGTTAGGCATAACGACACGTCTTGTATTTTTGAAGTGTTACAGCCATGAATGAATATGTATGAATGAAATCTGACCTTCAACATAGAAAAAAAGGTCATTTATGTGGAACCTTCAACGTAGATGGAAGGTTATGATATCCTTGAAGTTGAATGTCGTAATGGTATCCTTTTGGTGTGAATGTTGGACCTAGGTTTGGTTGGCTAGAACGACATGAAATCATACTTAAGAAAGTAATTGAGCTATCCTCTTAACCATTGTAAGGCATCCCTAGGGGACCTCTTTTGCAAGGTGTATTATGATTTGGTTATGAACAAGATATGGTACCTATTTATATACTACTTTATTTAATTACTCTGTGAGAACAATTGCTAGCACCGAGTAAGTATGCTTGGGGTGTAGCTCTAACTGTATGATGAGACTAGAGTACAAAGAAACCCTCGATGTTCCGTAACCATGTGCCTACATGGGATGTTTCCTAGTTCTACCATTGGCAAGTAAAACACACTCCATTGGAGTAGGCTTGACTCTGGATTCCATGCTTAGCTAGTATGGTCTATGTCGGTTATTGCCTATTCTCGTCATGTGAGATACATGCTAGTGTTGGATAAGTACTATGAAGTTTAGGTAGGGGAATGGGACGCTATCTAGACATTGCACAACTAGGCTTTGAAGATATTAGTGTGTGAGTTCCCTAGTTCTTCTCCAAGACCATTATGTGAAAGTCCTTAAGTGTTGAATGTCCCTTAAATGGTGTAATGAACATAATGACTTAAGTAAAGGTATGTTAATGAAAAGGTATCTATCTAGAGTAGGTGTAAGCATTGCTTAGGTAGTCTTGGAGAGGGTGTATGGGCGTTCTCTTCATGTCTTACTTAGGTTAGTCCTAGAGTAATTATAGGTAGGATGTCTAATTAATGAGAATAATCTTATCTTAGGTAGTCTAATGGATCTTTTTAATGTGTGTGAAGGGATTGTATGTGCGTTCGCTTCATCACTCACTCAAGTGAGCCTTAGAATCACCTTTGGTAGGAGGGTCTCATGTTTATTTGTTTTGTATTGTTCTTGATATTATTTTGTTGAATGTGACATATTTGATGTTGGTGTTATATCTAATAATTATACTTATGGTATGAACTTTTCCTCAGAAAGAGCATATTTAATACAAATGTCCCTTTTATCATGATTTTATGCATTATGCCATACTTTGTACATGCAATTTACTAATTCCATACATTTTATCTATCTCTAAAGTTGTAGGTGGTATTTGAGAGTAGTACGTGAAGTGGAAGCTTGGGATTAGTATTCATTCAAGCAAAGTTGGGGTATGTACTCACTTTATTCGAGTACATTATTATCTTTAGATTTCTTTGTTAAAAGTATTGTAATAGACTAAGTATTTGCATATTTCGATTATATGGGCCGTGTCCCAAGATATTCATGTGTATTAGATTGGCGTATGTTGAGACTTCATATTTCTATCGTTTTATATGAAAGATGTTTTGTGATATTATTCGTGTGTAAAATTTTAATTCGGCACTAATTTTCATACATGTATGCAATAAACGATGTCAAAGGGCTTGTACAAGACCCCCGAGAGGTCAAGTACGCCATGCCACGACTTGAGGAATGCCCTAACTTCTAGTGTGTGTCTAGGGTCTTGAAAGGTGTACACATCCACATGAACACCATACAAGTAATGCCTCCATATTTTTAAGGTAAATACTACGGCCGATAATACAAGATCATGAGTTGGATAATTATTCTCATCCACCTTGAGTTGTCCAGAGGCATAGGCTACTACCTTCCCATGTTGCATAAGGACACAACCCAAACCAAATCCGGAAGCATCACAATATACGACAAAACCCTTTGTACCCTTCGGTAATGTAAACACCGGAGCGGAGGTAAGTCTATCTTTCAAAATTTGGAAGCTTCTTTCACATTCCTCTGACCACTCAAATTTCTCACTCTTTTGGGTGAAGGTATTCAAAGGAGAATCAATGGACGGAAACCCATCCACAAACCTCCTATAGTACCCGCTAAACCCAAGAAACTTCTAATGTCGGTTGGAGTCAATGGCCTCGGCCAATTCTTAAATGCCACGGTTTACTTTGGATCAACCTCTTTACCCTCACTTGAGATAATATGACCAAGAAACGCCACCGATCTCAACCAAAACTCACACTTGCTATACTTGGCAAATAATTGGTGTTTCTTGTAGACTTGTAATACCACCCTCAAATTGTCCATGTGTTCACCCTCATTCTTTGAATATACCAAGACATCGTCAATAAATACAATGACGAAGAAATCTAGGTAGTTTTGAAATCAATAAAGACCTACCTAGTTCAAATTGTCATTTCAGGTACATCCTCACCTCTCATACTAAGATGGTGATACCCCCACCTCAAGTCAATTTTAGAAAAGTAGCCTGCCCCTTGGAGTTGATCAAACAAGTCGTCAATCCAAGGAAGAGGATACTTGTTCTTAATGGGGGTCCTCTGAAGTTCTAGACCCTGTAAAAATAGGAGGATTCATCCTCGTGAAGTCTCTCAGCATGTCAGCCATGCTACGAATCGGTGGATTCTCCCTCTGAACATCCTGCCGGTTGACCTGGGCAGTCATAGCCTGGGCCTGCATAGTGATAGCATGTGCCATATGGGCCATAGATGTCCTCACCTCAGCATCAGTCAACCCAGCTCGGTTAACTGGTATAGCCACTCCTTCGGCTGGAGCTTGGGGTGGAACCGGATTGTTCCCAGCAGTTGCTCCTCCTCTCCTCTGACCAACGGTTCTCCTAGTATTCCTTCTCTAAAAACAATAAGAATTGATGTTAGACACGCTCATAACACCAAGAAATTAGACATTAGGAATAGCATGATAAGATCAAAAGAAGGGAAAATTTTCCTATGCATCATGTAGTCTCTAATCCAGGATAGTGGTGCACTTCACTACCATGACTTAGAAACTACTCAATGTGGTTTATGTGAACTCATTATTCTCGTAATTTAACCTAGTGCTCTGATACCAACTTTGCCACGATCGGAGTCTAGACCCCAAACGAGATCGGCGTCGTTGACCTCTCCGAGGTCGCAGACAAGCCTACTTACGTCATTCTTACGTCATCTAGGTTAATTTTAGCGGAAAATTTGAAACTTTTTGTTTCTTAACTTACTTATTAAACATTCTAATTAATACATAAGTGTTCACCATCAACCATCTAATATTAAGATCATCAAATGAAAGAAATAGCATAATATAGTAATAAAGATGTACTTGCCTAAATGGCACCAATACAATGTCTGAATAAAATAGGAAAGAAACGCTAGTGGAACATGCTCCACTAGCTCAACTCTAAAACTAAGCTAGAATATAAATGGAAGCATCATCGAAAGCATGAGGTCCTACAAAGTACGGATGAATGTTCGACGTCCGGATAGCTTTAGCGTCAACCTGTAGCTCTAGCGTCCACCTGTGCCTGCACCTAAAATTGTAGAGTTGTATAGGGTTAGTACACACTTGTACTAAGTATGGGTACATGCAAGCACACACCAAGGACATGCATGAGAAAGGATAGCTCTTTCCTAACAACATGATTATAGAAAGTCAAGCTAGTGGACTTGCCAAATTGAGATTAGGAAAGTTAGGGAACCTTTCAAATTTGGATTAGAAAAGTCAATGAGCTTTCCAAATTTGGATTAGGAAAGTCGTGCCATGAGAGTAACATGCATCATCATAATTATCATATTGCACACAGCACATAACATCTTACACATGGCACATATCATATAGCATACAACATATAACATCTTCTATAACATTCATTCATATGCCATGAGACCTTGGAATCATGGACTTGACATTAAGACTTTCCAAAATGAGGGCTCAACATATGGGACCTCAACTAGGGAGTTAAATCTAGTACTATGTTCGAAAAGCCTCTACTAACCCGAGTTGTTGGGACATGCCTCAACTAACCCTAGAAAAATTGAAAACTGAAATAAGAGACAATATGAAATGTATGTCTATTGTCCTCGAAGTATGAGCATTTGGGATGCTGAAAACCTTAACCTACATCATCAAAGGATGCAGCAAAGAGTATGTGTCAGTACCTAGAATTTATTGTTCATGTAAAATATAGATAATACATGTAGAAATATATAAGTTGAACCAATCATAACGGACCAATGATATATTCTGAACAAAATATAAATATTGAATTATAACTAAAAATAACTGACTGAATGTAATGACCAAGTACCTATTCTAAACATAACATGCTGAGACTTATTAGTGAAATATAAATTGAAAATCTGGTCGAATGCACTAGAGTCTCAATGTGGGAGCTACAATTAACCAACAAAGAACCACGTGAGATAAACATGGAGTCTGATGTATACTGCCTATTCAGAGGACCCAATATACCTTGCATGGGGTATAAAGGCATGACTCGTTTGATCACTAAAATTTGATGCCCAAGGAGAAGACTTATACTCTTGCATTGGCACATAGGTGTGGGACTATATAGGTACACTAAACCCTAGTCAAACTTAGTTCTAAGCCTAATCCCAACTGGAATTGTGTATGACAGAACATAACTGAAATACAAGATAGCTCAATATTCTTACATGCAAATTTGATAATGCTACAATGAGGTACTGACAATGTAAAATTCAAAATTTGATCCATATTAATCAGTTTAACTTACCTAGAAAGTTTAATTAATTAACTAATAAAATATACACAACTAGGGTTTTAATTATGATAACTTTAATATCTATATCACAACCAATATCTATGGTTTTACGATCCCTAAGTTACAGCGAGATATGAAGAATCAGTAATCTAACTGAATTCTAGGGACCAATTGGATGAGAAGAACCCACTAGTGAAATTCCATATACCTGGTGATGACATTTATGGAGAAATTCTTCGATTTTGTGGCTTGAACTGAAGAAAATCTCATGCTTGTGCTTGAGGGTTTGGTCAACTCCTTCTTCTAATTTTGCTCTAGATTTTGACAATTTTTTTGAATAATCATTTTAGGTAGGTTTTTAATAAATAACTAGTCTTAAAAAGAGTAAGATAACATAGTATAGGTGTTAAATGACTTAGTTTAAATGCCCAACTCATATGGGAAAAAACGACCCAAATTTAAACCTATCCAGGGCCGACAAAGAAGCCACTGACGGTATGTCATAGGGACGACAACCCGTAAAATATGTCGTAGTTGCTTTCCAGGGTCTACTGGTTTTGGGGACTCCTCTCTACAGTCCACTTCACACACTGTGTGAAGGACTAGGGACCGTGAAGGACACCGTGGTTCTTAACTTTGGACTATGATTAGTCCACAATTTGCACTCATTTAGAGCTTTATTTGGATTAATTTAGTGTGCTAAAATTCTTATTTTGTGACAATAAATACTAATGGAAAACCCTTGATATCGTGGTATTTGGAATGAGGAACAAACGATAGACACTAACGAGCGAAAAGGAATAAAGCCGCAGAAAGAATGAAAAAATGGAGAACTTGGGATCGCCCATGTCACTGGGCTAATCATGAAGTTGCTACTTGACTCCCTAAAGTTATAACATGATAGAGCTAAAGTATGGGTAACTACGGCGAGCAACAATTCCATTTGAACTGCCGCCGATCTCTTCGGCGAGGGATGACCAGGTTGCCAAAAGTACTTATGGAGATTCAAAAGAGTGCTGATGGATGAAGTAAAAAGAAAATAGACTACATGCGGAATTGTTCGGCGATCCTAAGCTTGATTGCCTAAAATTACCGTAGCTGGACCAAGAAGGAGTGAAAAATGAAGGCGGGAGGAAGGAAAATCAGCAAGTTGCCGAATGTTCAGGAAGGTCGACTTACATCACCGGTTGGTCTAAAACAGTCACTTATCATACTTGTTTGAATTAAATTTTGCTAAAGAGGAAACATTCAGAAAGAAAAGGAACAAAAGATTGACAAAAAAATACACTACTAGGGGGTATTTCAAGTGCTTTTGAACAATATTTTCTAAAGATTTTGTAATAATGAAGATTTTAGTTAAATTTGACTACCGAATTTCTTTTGCTTTTCTACGAATAATGTGGTAGATGTTGGTTTTCCAATTTATCCTATGATTTTCTAAAACCCTCTTCTTGGGCTTTTGACGCTATAACAAATCGTTGAGTTTTACTAAGTGGGTGTTGTTGATTTGCAAATAATGGTGTTAATTTTATGTGGTTCTCAATTGCAGATGCTTTTTGAGGTCATTTTGCATGATTAGTATATCAAGTTCAGTATTTTGTGCTTGCTCAATAGAGAAGTGCAGAGCCAAAGCAACAAGTTTAGCATCCTTAGTAGTGGGTTACCATAATTTCAGCATGATAGAATGAAATATGGAATAAATCCTTTCTCTCTAGATTTAGAGAGTAGATTTGATGAGGGAGTGGGCTGGGCATCTTCCGTGTAGTGTTGAAGTTTGAGAGAATTTAACAAAGATAAGGTAATTATTCATGAGAAAATTTCTTTACATATAGTCCTACCTACCCACGACAATTTATCCAATTGTGAGCATCAACTCACATCCACTAAGTTGAATTCAATAATTGGTTGGTCAATATAAAGTATTACCTCACCATTTGTATTGTCTCGTGTTAAGTGTTGAATCAAATTGATAAGGATAACCAAAAACTTGATTTTAAATAAAAGTAGTGCATTAACTTGTTAGTCAAAGAGGTTTTTCTCATTCATTGATAGTTTTCGAAGGAAAGGCTACTCGTAGTGGGATCGACCCAAACTCATTTAGTTGGGTTAATATATTGACTAGAGATCGTTGATACTTAAAATTTGATGAAGTGTCTTTGAAATATTAACCAAATTGGCACCGCTGCTGGGAATACCATGACTTATAATTCTTTTATCGAAGATTTGACTTGCAAATTTTTTGGTTGTAGATGAAATCAGCTTAGGATGCATTGTGTAGTGTTGTTTGGGATACGTAGGAAAAAAATAAGTGAAGAGGAAGTGAATAGCAGTCGAGTAGGTCATCGGGACAATATCAATGATCTTAATAGTGTCCACAACCCATCTCATGCTAGAAAAATGGGTGTAATTTTCCTATTGCAAGATGATGGGATACCAACAATTGAAGTCCTTATAAAGACTCCTCATCTCCTCCAAAGGAGGGGGATCTATGGAGGATAGACCAAGAATACCCTCAAGAGTGTGTCTTTAAGACAGATATGCAACTCGTTTTCATTAAGAATGTGTGTCAAGAGTCAATCCGGCTTCAATTATTTCCACTATACCTAATGGGGGAGGCTAGCAAGTGGTTTGCCGAGCTACAAAACAATTCCATCATATCATAGGAGGAGCTGATTATATCATTTAATCCAAGTTTCTTTCCCAATTCAAGGATGATGAAACAAAGAGATCACATTCAAGGATTAAGGCGACGGGAACGTGAACCCATCCATGAAACATGGGTGAGGTTAAAGAAACTATAACTTAAATACACAACTCACGGGCTACCAAATAAATTTCTACTATGATATATTTACTAGTGTCTTGACTCGATTAACAAAGTAGTGGCTGATCCATTTAGATGAGGGGGAATTATGTTGCAATACTTTGAAATGGCTTCATTTCCTATTGATGACACGTCATAATTAAATCAAGATTGGTAAACTCAAGAGGATAAAGTCTATCCATTTTGTTTCAAAATGACACAAGAACATCTCGAAAAGGAAAGAGAAAGGGATGCAAACATCAAGAAAATGTTGACCAAAATAGAGTTATTAAAAGAGCATATGATGGAAAATGTAGGAAAACCTAAGGAGATATGTGGAGTGTTTAGAGGTTAAGAGGGTTTTTCCTGGGTTATTCAAAGATGGGGAGAATCAAGGTTGGAACTTAAAGAGATATAAGGAAGGTTTCCACCCACCTTGAAATCAAGGTTACAACTATCACAAGGGGGAGGGCAAATGAGATACTATCGAGATGTGTTGAACAAAGTTATTACTATAAAAAGGAAGATGACCATGAAGAGGACCACTCTAATTCGAGTGAGAGCCCAAAATCGAAAGGGAGTGCAAGTATTCCCCGGGTGAATGATTTTCTATCACGCATCCTTGACAAATTGAAAGGTTCAGATGATTTGTTGAAGGAGATGAAATCTTACTTTTCATCATTGAAGAATGAAATGAACTATCATGCAGATGCAATATATATACTGTAAGGTCAGTTGAGTTTAATTTCATCACGATTGAAACAAAGAATGACAACGAAAGAGGATGATATAGGGTTTGTTGTGGTTACTCTTATCACAAAGGTAGAAATAGGTAATATGTGTGACAATGAGGAATCTCAAACACATAAAGAAGAAAAGGTCATAGAGGGCAAAGAATCTCCTATCCATCAAAGCATTGCTAAATAACCGCAAAGAGAAACGGCGAAACACAATCCAATCTGAAAAGTTATGCAACCCTTAACCAAAATATCTCCATCATTTCCCCAATGGCTAAAGAAGAAAATTGAAGATGAGAAGTTCAAAAATTTCTTATCGGTATTCAAGACATCGTCAATTAATCTCCCCTTTGTGGAACTATTGTTGGAAATGTCGAGTTATTCCAAGTTTATGAAGGAGTTAGTTATAAAGAGAAGGAGACTAGATGTTGAGAAAATTGAAGTTCCCATAGATGTAGTGCAAGAGTTACTAAGGAGCTGATAAAAAATAGAGAATATCGAGGAGCGTTTACCATCAATTGAACTATTGTCATGCTACAACTTTCTATAGCCATATGCGATCTATAAAAAACTCAGGTTGCGAAAGACAAAATCCACAAAAACGAGACTCTTTATGGCTGCCAATATATTAAACATCCCGTGGGGATACATTATGACATCTTGGTATAGGTTGACCAATTTATTTTCCTGACTAATTTTGTCATTCTCGATTGTGAAATAGATGTTGAGATTCCCATCATTTTGGGATGACCATTCTAGGCAACCGGAAGAGTGTTCGTTGATGTTGAGAGAGGAGAACTGATGTTTTGGGGGAATCAAGATTACTAACCTTTAATGTGTGTAAGTTAATAAAACACCAAAGGATATTACTATGGTCTCCACGGTTGATTTTATTGATGAAGCGGTGGCTAATGTGAGCCATTTTATGTGTATGAGTTACAAACTTGAAGTCGTGCTTGCTAAATATGATAAGTTTGAAATTAAAGAATATGAAACGGTCATAGCATCTATATCAGGTTTGGGGGGGGGGGTATTCAAAGACTCCGTTGAAATTGGAAATTGTTTTAAAGAACAAAGAAAGTCCTGCGCAAAGCCATCACCAGATGAACCACAAATCTAGAGTTGAAAGTACTCCCCTCCTATCTACGTTATGTTTTCTTGAGGTATAGTAACACTTTAGCACTGATCATTGCAGTTGATTTTCTTGAGTGGCAGATAAAATTAATCCTTGAAATGTTGAAAAGGCATATAAAAGTTGTAGACTAGACTATCACTCATATAATGGGGATTCTTCTAGGTATTTTCTCTCACAAAATTCAGCAAGATAGTGATTCTAAACAAAGTCTTGAACTTCCTCGGAGATTGAACCCACCAATGGAAGAGGTGGTGAAAAACGATACATTAAAGTTGTTGGACCTAAGCGTGATCTACCCTATCGCGGATAGAAAATGGGTATGCCCGGTGCAATGTGTACCAAAAAATGAGATATCACAATAGTCCATAATGAATTGGGGGAGGCTTGTATCTATGAGGTCGGTGACCGAGTGGAGAGTATACATGGATTATCGGAAGTAAAATTCGTGGATTGAAAAGGATCACTTCCCCATGCCCTTTATTGATAAAATTCTTGATTGACTCTCTGAGAGAGGATGGTATTGATTTTTGGATGGATATTCTGGATCTAAAAAAATATCCATCGATCCGAAAGACCAATAGAAAACAACCTTTATGTGCCCATATGGGACTTTTGCCCTAAAGCGGATGTCCTTTGGTTTATGTAATGCTCCTGCTACATTTCAAAATTGCATGTTATCTATTTTTGCAGACATATTGGAGGATTCTATTGAAGTAATTATGGATGACTTTTACGTTTCTGTGACACCGTTGAGGCGTGTTAGAGCAGTTGCGACTAGTTCTCCAAAGATTTGTTGAAACAAACTTGATCTAAAATTTGGAAAAATGTCTTTTCAAGGTTAAAGAAGGTATGGTTCTTGGTCACAAAGTGTCACAAAAGGGTGTGGATGTTGACAAAGCAATATTCGAAGTGATTGTGAAATTACCAAAAGCAATTTTGGGGAAGGGGTTTTGTAGTTTCTTGGGACATGTCGGTGTTTACGTAGCATCATCAAGGAATTCTCAAAGATTACACATCCTCTATGAAAACTCCTAGAGAAAGAGGTAAAACTCCAATTTGATGATGCTTGTTTTGTATATTTTGGGTGTCTGAAGGAAAAGTTTGAATCCACCCCAATCATTATTATCCCCGATTTGTTAGAACCTTTAGAACTAATGTCTGATGCAAGTGTAGAGGAATTGGGCGTGGTACTAGGGGAAAAATGCAACAAACTATTTCACCCAATTTACTACGCAATTAAGACTCTAAATAGTGCTCAACGTAATTACACTGTTTGTGAACAAGAGTTGCTTGTTGTAGTCGACCCATTTGAGAAGTTTCGGGCATAATTACTACGCACTAAAGTAGTTGTTAATACTGATCAAGTTTCACTATGTTACCTGATGTAAAAGAAGGATTCCAAGCAAACATTGATAACGTAGGTTCTACTATTGCAAGAAATACAACTTTGAGGTCAAATATAGGAGATGTTGTGAAAATATTGTGGTTGACCACCTATAAAGATTAGAAGGAAAGGAGAATGACAAGCTGGGGATTGACATAAATGATTCTTTTCCTGATGAACAAGTGTGCGCGGTAACTCTCAAACAACCTTCTTTGTATGCCGATTTGCAATTTATGTAGTTTATCGATTAATGCCGGATGAACTTCTACAAACAAAAGAGGTTTATGTTAAATTTTAAAATTATTTTTGGGATAAACAATACTTATTCATAGAATGTGCAAATCATATCATTAGAAGGTCTGTTATGAAATAACAAAAGATAGAAATTTTCCACGCTTGTCATGCTTCTCTAGTAGGGGGTCATCATAGTGGTCTACGACTGCTAAAATCATCAAAAGTGGCTATTACCGGCCATCCCTATACAAAGATACACATGAACATTTTAAGAAATACACTCAGTGTCAAAAGCAAGGTGGAGTATCCAAACGACTGCAGTTTCCCCTTACCTCCATTTTAGAAGTTTAAATATTAGATGTTTGGGGAATAGATTCCATGGGTCTATTTGTGAATTCATTTTGTAATAAGTATATCTTGGTGGTTGTATATTATGTTTCTAAATTGGTGGAAGTTGTTTCACTTCCAAACAATGAAGGGAAAAATGTGGTTTAATTCGTGAAACTCTACATCTTAGCTAGATTTTGTACTCCTCAAGCTATCATTATTGATGGTAGATCCCACTTTTGCAAAAAGTGGTTCCCAACCGTATTCAATAGGTATGGAGTGAAAAAAAGTAGCAACTCTGTACCACCCACAAACAAAGGCCAAGTTGAAGTGTCAAACAGATAGATAAGAGAATCTTGGCAACGATAGTATATTTTAATCGGACATATGGGTCTCCAAAGATTGATGACGCACTATGGGTGCCATACCGCATACAAAACACCAATTAATATGTCTCTGTATCAACTACTTTTTTGTATGTCTTGACACTTACCTGTTGAATTCGAACACAAAGCATTATGGGTGTTGAAAATTCTAAATTTGGACTGGATAAAGGATTCAAATGAGAGAATATAACAGTTAATTGAGTTGGAAGAATTCAAATTCAAAGCTTACGAAAGCTCAGCCCTTTACAAGGAAAATATTAAGAAGTAGTATGATGCTAAAATTCTTAGAAGGGAGTTCAGAGTGGGAGATTAGATGTTATTATAAAACTCCCGACTTCGACTCTTTCTATGAAAGCTCAAGTTCAAATGGTCAAGACCATTCAGTATGACACGAGTGATCACAAATGGTGCCATAAAAGTTGAGGGTCAAGAAGGACCTATATTTAAGGACAATTTGCAATACATTGGCCAGTGCAAAGAGATCTATCCGATTAAGGTGGTATAGTTGGAATATGATTGAGAGCATTTCCACGTCTTGCAACAACATTAAATAAGGTGCTAAAGATGAAACTCAAGTATTAGTAGTTTAAATAATGTGTATTGATGTTGCTGGTGAAGGATAATGTGCGAGAGGACGATGCTATTGGTGATTTTCTTTCCTCACTCTAGATGTTTACATACTAGAATTATATTTTTATTTACTATTTTTTTATTGTTGTTTTATTTTACTTTTTGTTTATTCATGCGGTGGTGTCCATCCTCTAATAACATTGGGGACAATGTCGAATACTTTTGGTGGGGGTGGCACTTTTTCAATGAGTTTCTATGTGCTATTAGACCTTATAGAATGTGTGTAATATTAGTTGTTCTTTTGAAAATTTGAGTATCGGTCATGATCAATACCGATTGCTAAAACTTATATAAAAAAAATATACAGCTCCGATGAGGCCAAATGAAGTTGCATAGGCAATATGTGAACTTTTTCAATCCCATTTTGACTAGCCAATTATCAAATTGAGTCTCCTGTAATGTATATTGCACAGTAGGTAATGTGTGGAGTCTTGTTTGACATTAGTGCAAATGCCTTGTGTGATGAGCTTATCGTGAATCATGTGTGCTAACACCAAGAATTTACCCGGTTGGTTTGGTTGACTAAGTGATGTGATCTCCTGAAATGATCTTAGACAACTTTGAAGAGTGATCTAATTTTACATTATACATCTTTTGTGGCCAACCTTGTGAATGTGTGATCCTTGTTTGAGCAACCTTTGAGCCTTATCCTTTTCTTTGAAGAAACATGAGAAAATTTGCAACCTTTCGATATCCATTCACATAATCATCATGATTTGTGGTGTGTTTGAATAGCCAACCTAGACAAAAATCCCATGTTGTATAGTATGCTTAAAAGAGAAGGTAAATCAAGAAACGCAAAGAAGTTTCAATGACCCATGATTTTGAGAAAGATGGAACCCCTCCATACGAAAAAAGTGAAAAGGAAGAAAAAAATTAATAAGTTATGGGATAAAGTTGTGAAAGTGTAAAGAAAATAGAATGTCCAATAGTGCATGAAAAATGAATAATAGGGTAACTTGTTGAGCATGAATGCAAATGATGAAGAGGAGGAAAGAAAGTTGTTCACACTACATTTTATGAGGATATATGTCATTGAACCTATATTACCATACATTTACACTAAGCGATATTCAAGCCTTGAAAAGACCTTTTTGATCTTGAACTAGCTGAAATCTAATGATAAATAACCTAAATTATCATACATTTTGCATTATGTTCATCTTTGTGAGTGTGAGCGTTGATTGTGATTTTGGAGACATAAATTGTTTTACCATTGTGTGTGATTATGAAATCATTCTTTGTGTGAGGGCATTTGAACACTTTTGTTGAGCGTGAACATGCATTTAAAGTAAGTGTTGTGAATAACATGAGAATCTTTGATGATGGCGAGTGACAACTTGAATCTAAGAGTTCACAATTGATCCTTGCATGAGTATGTTGAGTTTTGTTTGTGTGCATTCATGATTGAGTAGTGTGTAGTACCTTTGAGACATTTTTTTTGAACAGTTGAACTTGAGTTCTACTTGAGGACAAGCAAAAGTTTAAGTCAGCGATTTTGAGGAGTCCACAATTTTGAGTCATTTAGTTTTTTTTTTGGATATATTTGGTGTTGTTAAAGGATTATTTTGTGACAATGACTGATGTAAAACCCTTGATTTCTATGTATTTGGAGTAAGGAACAAAGTATGAACACAAACGAGCAAAAAGGAACGAAGCAGCTGAAAGAAAGATGAAATGAAGTCCTAGGTATCACCCTTGTCACTCGGCGAATCGCCAAGTTGCCACCTAACTGCCTAATGTTACAAAATTCATGAGATAAACTAGGGTACCTACGACAAGCAACAACTCCATTCGGCGTGTCGCCGATCGCTTCGATGAGGGATGACCAGGTCGTCAAAAGTACTGATGGAGATTTAAACAAGTGTTGATGGGCAAACTAAAAGTAAAATGCGCAATGCGTGGAATCGTTTCGTGATCCTGAGCTGGATAGCCTAAAATTATAGTAGTTGGACCAACAAAAAGTGAAAAATTAAGGCGAGAGGAAGGAAAATATGTGAGACACAACTTTTGGTGAAGGCCGACTTATCTCGCCGATTTTTCTTAAGCAATCACACATAAGGCTTGTATAAATTTATTTTTGCTAGAGAGAGAGTATTTAGAAAGGGAAGGAAAAAAAAGGTTGACAGAAAATGCACTACCAGGCATATTTCAAGTGACTTTGAACAAAGTTTTCCTACAGATTTTTAAATAGTGATGATTTTAGTTAAGCTTGTTGCATTTCTTTTGTTTTTCTATGAAAAACATTGTAGATGTTTGTGTAAGACCTCGAAAATGAGATAAGGTGTCTAGATCCTAACATGTTCGTCTAAATCTTATAAGGTCCTAAAATGCCTTATTATGTTATATAGAGGCAGTGTGCAAAGTTTGAAATGATTTGGAAATCGGACGTCAAGGGACGTCCAAGACGTTCGACGAATAGTCGCTTATGTGCCTCATGTGGGTATGCATGCCTAAATTGTATGAACTGAGTCTAATAAGTCTTGAAATGGTTTATAATGATGTTTAATGTTATTGTATGAAGTTTCGTGAAGTTTGGAGGTCAAACGCCCAAGAACGTCCAAAGCGTTTGAAAGATAGCCCCTAAGACGTTCATCGTATGTCATGTTGGGGTAAAGGCTGTTTGTACATCTTGTAGGTGTTTGGTTTGGATGAAATTTATGTGGAAGGTCTATAACATGTTAAGGTTTTTAATCGAGTTGGAAACGTTCGGGTATGACTTCTAAAGGGTCCCACAAGAGGCCCCAAAAAAAGAACCCCAAAGCTGCCTAGACACTACCTGGACAGTGTCCCTTGACGGACCCAATGACGGATCGTTGGGCCACCAACGGACCGTCGAGAAGGTTTCGTCGAAGGGGGATTGCCTTGGGTAGATCTTGATCTAAGAATTCGTCTAAGTCATGGACGACGGAGGGCATGACGCCCCGTCGAGGCCTACGTCGCAGGTGCCTGCAGGTTTGGCTGCCTGCGTGCTCCACTTAAAGGGGTGAATGGGAAATTCACCCCATGTCCTAGATTATTAAGGGTTTATTTAGTTGATTTTAGGTGCATATAAGTCTTCTAAAACGTGATCAACTCATTCACAAATCCTCTCTCATGTTTTTAGCCTATCCCCTCCAAATTATTCTCTCTAGAACCTCCATGGTTTTTGAAGCTCAAGAACAGCTTGTAGATTGGATTCTCATGGGTTCTTCATCAAGTTTTATAGGTCTTCATGAAGATTAAGGTATGGTGATCCTTCATCTCTAAGTAACCTTTCATTTGGAGAGTTCTTCTCAATGTTTTCAAACAAAGTTTATGATCCAAGTTCTTCTTCTCCAATCTAGCCATGGGTTCTTTCTCAAAATGTTTTTAATGATTAAATCATGATTGATTGAAGTTAATACAGTGATTTGAATGTGATTTTACTCCAATTGCAAGATGAACCCATGTTTCTTCCAAAATTGGTTTAGCTCTTGCATGGGCTTTGTGATCTTGACTTGTCATCGATCGAATTATGATTTCCTTACTTTGAAGTGATTGTATATACTGATATTTACATGAATTTATGTTGAATTGATGTTGAATGATCCATGAGGATCAATGTATGAAGATTTGAGCATGTTTAGCCTAGTTTCTATAGTTCATTGTAACATTGGCTTTCTTATGATCTAAAGTGAATTTCGATTAAGTTGTGATTCTTGTAGCTACTGTTTTAGGTTAATACCATGGTTGAATTGTGGATATAAATCATGTACGACCAAAATATAGAAGGCTTGGTTTGAATTAATCTAGGTTCTTCTTGTCTATGAAGTTGTAACTTGTGATCTTGACGTTAGGTTAGTCGCTATAGGAATTGAGTATGGTTAATGTCTATAACTGCTGCCTATAATGAAATATGAGGAGGAATTATATGTAATTAATACAATATGGGTCAATTCATGATAGGTTTAATATGATTAACCTATGTAAACTTACTTTCCATGAACTCCCTATATGAAGTATGCTTGTATCGACCTTAATGGCATATTGTAGTAGTGTCTCATCTAGATTATAATCTCATTAGCTACTGCCTTAGGGTGATATGATTAATGAAATATGACCTATAATCCATATGAATGAAATTGGTTAATGATCTATGTTCTTCTAGTTTCCTAGTATGTGATGTATATGTTATGGTATAATCGTGTAGTGACTTGTACATGGTTTCTTATATGTTTAAAGTACATTTAGCTACTGCCATATATATGAATTATAGATAAACAAGGTGTATTGGTCAATGAGGATCAAAGCTTGAAGAGTTGGTAAGAATGCTTATTTCCTCTACTCTTCTACTTCTCTATTCTTTATAGAAATGTTGATGAAGCCTTGTATGGCATTTTGTGGTATGGTCCACTTATGGTGGCGATGTTTACTTTATTGTCATTATATATGTGTTGACCATGGCTTTGAAGATAAATTGATGAACTTATGAACATGCTCTTAAGATGATACTATGAGAAGCTTATGCTTACTTTCCTATTGTAGTTGTAAATTAGGTTTTGTGGCTATTGTATGAGCATGTGTATAACCATGTTAGGGTAAAGTATAGGTGCTCCCATTGATGTGTTAATATGGTTAATAACCCCTTTCCTATGTACCCCATATATCAAAGTGTAAATAGCTAAAGTTAGGAGTCTTGATTACATTGTATATATTGTCTTGTCTCCTATGCCATTATTTGTTGTGTGCTATGTGCTTGAAGTGTAATGTGGTCTAATAGGGTGGCTGACTTAATAAGTTATTGATAGCCATTATGTGATCATGTTGGTTAATGTACACACACTCTCACTTACATGCATATTACAAATAGTATAAGTCATTGTGTCTAAATGAAAGGTAGTTCTCATATTCACTAGTGTCTACTACTATGCATGTTAAAGTGATGTTCATGAATATATGATTTGTATTCCCTTACTAGGATGACTTGATAGGTGTACTAGTATGGGCAAGGGTATGGGACCTTGTCTATGCATTGCACATGTGTATCTTGATAGGATAGTTCCTAGGTTTGGTTTCTATGTACATGAAGGATGAATGTATGAACATGTTATGAATATGATGTATATGATATGATGAAGTATGAATGTGTATAGTATCTTAGTAGGTTTATATGAAAGTATTGCTCATATAGTTATGCCTATAGACTTATGCATTGATATATGAACATGTGTTACCTTATGTGTTATGTGAAAGGTTTGCTCACATCTTTGTATACACTCACACACAAGGATGATCTAGTAAGTGAGAAGAGGCCTTGCTAGGGGTGCCCAAGAATACTCCAAAACTAGATAGGTGCTTGAATATGCTATAAGCAAATGAATGTTGAATATCCTAAACCTATGTTTTATAAATATAGGTAATAAAGACTTTTCATTAAAGGAAACTTAGCTTAGCACTGAGTGAACTTGACATGAGAGGTGTTGACTTCCCTTTGAGGAATATTCACCATTTGTCCCTTATAGAGTGTTGAATTCCCTTAGAGGAATACTCACCTATGGACCTACATAAGGTGTCGACTTCCCTTAGAGGAATACTCACCTATGGACCCACATGAAGTGTTGACTTTCCTTGAGGAATATTCACTCATGTTTTCTCATGAGGTGAGGCCCCATTACCAAATGGTATATAGAGGGAATACCTATCTCTTAGTTCCATAAACTATGCTTGCCACATAGGATCTAGCAAAGTGATTTCACTTAGGATGCTAGAATGTATGTTAATGTTCTACCTTTGCTAGGTAGGAACACCTTCCTTTGGTGTAAGGCTCTACAACACCAAATTCCATGTTTAGCACCCATGGTCTTAGTGTCGGTTAAGGCTATAGTTCCAATGGAAGTAACTGAATAGGATCCCAACTAGGAGGACTTAAGGTAAGTTACTTAGGATAGGTGGAAGTAATGAACCCATCTAGACATTGCACAAGTGACTCCTTAGGAAGTCTTAGGAAGGTACCTTAATAGATATGATTATGTATGTGTCCTTTATGTATGATATTGTAGTCTTGGTTTGACTATGATTATATTGTACTATACTTCAATGATGGCATGTGTTGTCTTGTGTAGATGCTATGTATGCTATTCTCTTATGTTCCTAAGGTGATGCATTGCACCAAGTATCCCTAAAGGATTACTTAGTAGGCAAATGAATTGAGAAAAGAGTTAGATGTTAAAGAGGGATGAGTTCACTGTAAAGTGACCTCAAGTTGTACTTAAATTTTATATGTGCTTTTCTATGATGTTTGGCCTTTGATTGTGTTTCTATGAAGTATGTGGATGATATAAATGCTATTGATAAAGGTTTTATGATGATTTGCTCAAAATGGCATGAAGTATGTTTTCAAAGGAAATGTCCCTTTTAAATGCATGTTTTTGCATGGTTGCCATACTTAGTACATTCTTGTGCTAATCCCATTCTTCTTTACTTTTTACACAAAGTGTAGGTTATGGAATGCTTAAAGGAGATCTATGATTGAGGAGCTTGATAGGTGATTTCCCAAGATCAAGGAAAGGAATCCTTAAGTTCAAGGATGTCCTACTAATGTCTTTAATGTAAAGTCTTTAAATATTGTATAGTTATGTAAGGTGTCGTATGGGCCGTGTCCCTAGTGTATTCTAAAGTTATTGAGTCTAAGATGGCAAAGAGACTTAGAGTCTAAATATGTATTATAACTTATGTTTTATATATATATGATGTGATGTTTCTAGCATATGATGTGCTATGAAAAGTTTTAAATTTTCAGCTAAATTTACTATGTCAATGCAAAGAATGATATGAGAGGCTTGTCTTAGACCTCCGAGAGGTCAACGACGCCGGTTACAATCCAAGATTGTACCCTATCTTCTAGGGTATGCTTTTGGGTTGTGAAAAACTTGGTATCAGAGCATGAGGTTTATGTAGCGGTTTTAGGTTCTAAAATGTCTCATATTGCCACGTCTAGTAGAGTCTCGTAGCATTGGTGGTGAGTCGTGACACATCAAATGGTACGAGAGGCTATAGGACGATAGAGTTTCCCTTCTTCATCAATCTCATATTATTCCATAGAACTTAATTCTATAAGATCTCTCTCTTATGTTTTCTTGTCCGGTAGTCTTTTAGATGTGATTGCTTGGATGAGATTGTTCAATGCTTGAGGGAGAAAAGGTGAGTTTAAATGCTTATCTTTGTTTTATGGTTTGAATAAGCATGTGTGAAGGTGACACTTGTCCTTATTTGATGATGTATATGCTATCTAGGGCGACTTGAAGGGTTAACTAGACTTAGGTAGGGGTATGGGACTCTACCTATGTCCTGCACTAGTTTGCCTTGACGAAGACCTTAGGAGGTTAATACTATGCATGTGTATGATGATAAATGTGAATGTCCTTATGTAATGATCTCTATGCTTATAATCATGTAAATAGCCTAGTGTACTAAAGATATGGAGTTATCCATGCATGAAGGTTATAGATGAATGGAGTATGGTGCTAATTGTAGTTCTTGTTAGGTTACTTGGTTTAGTGAAGTTATGGATCTTTACTTGATCATTGAACATTTTAACTCTATGCGGATTACTATTGATTATCTTACATTACTATGTATGAGATATCTCCTAGTTGATGATGTGATGCCAATTATGGCAATACATGAAGTCTTTGTGAAATAGCATGTTATGTTGAATGATGTATGTCATGATATAGTTGACGCATGCTAGAAGTTATGGTGGTTAAAGTGAATTCTCTTAGGTTGTTGTATTCCTATATGGTTTTGTATGATGTTAGCCAAATATTAGTATTTGAACTTGGATTGTTTGAATAACTACCTATGGAAGTATGATATCCTATGAATGTATGTGATTAAAAGTGTGCATTGTCTCCCTTTGTATATAAGTGGTACTTGAGGAGTTGCTAGTATAAATTGGAGTCTTTTGTAGAGACTTGAGTTGTAAATATAGTATGCATGCTTATGAAGAATGAGTTGGTAAAGCTTTGTATCTTATAATTCCATACTTGTTCCATCAAATGTCTAAATGTTGCACTTTTGGGCATTTGGAAGCATGCTCGCTGTAAAGACTAGGCAACTTATTGTAACATGTTTGGAGAACCTACTAAATTGTCATTTGATTGGATGTTGTTGAAATATGTGTAGAATTTATGAATATGAACATGATAAGGAAGGTGGAAAAGAATTTTTGCTATTTAGATTGAAGGATGAGAATCTTATGACATGATGAGTCGTAGAGTTATTTCTAAACTTCCTTGTTGTTTTCCTCAAATTATGTATGACCTTAGTGTCTATTGCAAGTAGGAAGACCTTATGTGAATTGAATGGTATGATCAAAATTGATGGTTGAGGATGATTTGCCTAAAATGATAAGGTTTAGAATGTCTTAGTGTTGTTAAATTGATATAATAAAAATTCTCTCTAAAGTAGAAATCACTTTAAGTGATGAATATGAAGGTTGTGTAGTTTAGATCCTCTATATGTTGGGTTAAGTTGCTCTTAATTGGGTTTACCCTAAGTGGGGGATGGTGTTTGTGTAGTGATATTGTAGAGAATGTCTACATTGTTCTTCTATTCTTACTTGAATTGGAAAATGTGAATTCTTAGTATGCTTGTTCATGAAAATAGTCTTGCATAATGTGTGAATTGCATGATCTTTATATGATTGGTATGAATTGATTGACATCATCTTAAAGACATGGTGAAATTTCAAAAGAACATGAAAAGAAATTTTTGATAAAATCCATGTTTTCTCTTGTTGACTTGCATTTTAATGTGCTAATTGTGAAGTTGACCTCATGAGGTAAGACAAGGAACTTGGTGTGACTTACCATTTAGACTTCACTAGGAAGAAAAATATATGCATGTCTTGGCTTGAAAGTTGAGATTTCTCATTTTTAAAGAAATTGATCTTGTACTTTGCTAAGGTGTGAACTCATGATGCATGTAATGTGTTGGGGAGTAAGATATTCCTCCATGTACACCACTAAGCATGGTATGATTGAGTATGACCTTCATGGTACTAGGTCTAACTAATGAAGATCTTTGTGATTTAACTAACTCAAGTTTTGTGTGTTGAAGTATGAGTGCTTAAGTAACTATGAGTAGCTTTATAAATATTTTCTTGCAATGAAGTAAGGTGTAATGATCATGGTATGATTAGGATAATGATGTTCTCCCATGAACATGAAAAAGAACTTTTGTGTTTGATGCATTAAAGAGTGAGTGAGTAATGGTTTTGATTTCTCGTGTGCATCGAGTGCTAAAATTATTTAATGATTTTTTAAATGTTATTAACTGATTTTATGTGCATTGAAGTCCTTGATGTGATTAAAGAGTCCTAAGTGTCATTCGAGGACGAATGTTCCCAAGTGGGGGATATTGTAAGACCTCGAAAATGAGATAAGGTGTCTAGAGCGTAACATGTCAGTCTTAATTTTATAAGTTCCTAAAATGACTTATTATGGTATATAGAGGCAGTGTGCAAAGTTTTAAGTGATTTGGAAGTCGGACGTCAAGGGACGTTCGACGAATAGTCGCTTATGTGCCTCATGTGGGTATGCATGCCTAAATTGTATGAACTTAGTCTAATAAGTCTTGAAATGGTTTATAATGATGTTTAATGTTATTGTATGAAGTTTCGTGAAGTTTGGAGGTCAAACGCCCAAGAACGTCCAAGGCGTTCGTAAGATAGCCCCTAAGACGTTCATCGTATGTCATGTTGGGGTCAACGTTGTTTGGACGTCTTGTAGGTGTTTGTTTTGGATGAAATTTATGTGGAAGGTCTATAACATGTTAAGGTTTGTAATTGCGTTGGAAAGGTCCTAGTACGACTTGTAAATGGCCCCACAAGAGGCCCCAAAACAAGGACCCCAAAGCTGCCTAGACATTGCCTGGGCAGTGTCCCTTGGCGGACCCAATGACGGATCGTTGGGCCACCAACGGACCGTCGAGCAGGTTTTGTCGAAGGGGGATTTCCTTGGGCAGATTTTGATCCAAGAATTCGTCTAAGTCATGGACGACGGAGGGCATGACGCCCCGTCATGTCCATGACGCCCCGTCGAGGCCCACGTCGCGGGTGCCTGCAGGTTTGGCTGCCTGCGTGCTGCCACTTAAAGGGGTGAATGGTAAATTCACCCCACGTCCTAAACTTATTATTAAGGGTTTATTTAGTTGATTTTAGGTGTATATAAGTCTTCTAAAACGTGATCAACTCATTCACAAATCCTCTCTCATGTTTTTAGCCTTTCCCCTCCAAAATATTCTCTCTAGAACCTCCATGGTTTTTGAAGCTCAAGAACAGCTTGTAGATTGGATTCTCATGGGTTCTTCATAAAGTTTTATAGGTCTTCATGAAGATTAAGTTATGGTGATCCTTCATCCCTAAGTAACCTTTCATTTGGAGAGTTCTTCTCAATGTTTTCAAAGAAAGTTTATGATCAAAGTTCTTCTTGTCCAATCTAGCCATGGGTTCTTTCTCAAAATGTTTTTAGTGATTGAATAATGATTGATTGAAGTTAATACAGTGATTTGAATGTGATTTTACTCCAATTGCATGATGAACCCATGTTCCTTCAAAAATTGGTTTAGCTCTTGCATGGGCTTTGTTATCTTGACTTGTTATCGATCGAATTATGATTTCCTTATGTTGAAGTGATTGTATATACTGTTATTTACATGAATTTATGTTGAATTGATGTTGAATGATCCATGAGGATCAATGTATGAAGATTTGAGCATGTTTAGCCTAGTTTCTATAGTTCACTTTAACATTGGCTTTCTTATGATCTGAAGTGAATTTCGATTAAGTTGTGGTTCTTGTAGCCACTGTTTTAGGTTAATACCATGGTTGAATTGTGGATATAAATCATGTATGACCGAAGTATAGAAGGCTTGGTTTGAATTAATCTAGGTTCTTCTTGTCTATGAAGTTGTAACTTGTGATCTTGACGTTAGGTTAGTCCCTATACGAATTGAGTATGGTTAATGTCTATAACTGCTGCCTATAATAAAATATGAGGATGAATTATATGTAATTAATACAATATGGGTCAATTCATGATAGGTTGCATATGATTAACCTATGTAAACTTACTTTCCATGAACTCCCTATATGAAGTATCCTTGTATCGACCTTAATGGCAAATTGTAGTAGTGTCTCATCTAGATTATAATCTCATTAGCTACTGCCTTAGGGTGATATGATTCATGAAATATGACCTATAATCCATACGAATGAAATTTGTTAATGATCTATGTTCTTCTACTTTCCTAGTATGTGATGTATATGTTATGGTATAATCGTGTAGTGACTTGTACATGGTTTCTTATATGTTTAAAGTACATTTAGCTACTGCCATATATATGAATTATTGATAAACAAGGTGTATTGGTCAATGAGGATCAAAGGTTGAAGAATTGGTAAGAATGCTTATTTCCTCTACTCTTCTACTTCTCTATTCTTTATAGAAATGTTGATAAAGCCTTGTATGGCATTGTGTGGTATGGTCCACTTATGGTGGCGGTGTTTAATTTATTGTCATTATATATGTGTTGACCATGGCTTTGAAGGCAAATTGATGAACTTATGAACATGTTCTTAAGATGATACTATGAGAAGCTTATGCTTACTTTCCTATTCTAGTTGTAAATTAGGTTTTGTGGCTATTGTATGAGCATGTGTATAACCATGTTAGGGTAAAGTATAGGTGCTGCCATTGATGTGTTAAGATGGTTAATAACCCCTTACCTATGTACCCCTTATATGAAAGTGTAAATAGCTAAAGTTAGGAGTCTTGATTACATTGTATATATTGTCTTGTCTCCTATGCCATTATTTGTTGTGTGCTATGTGCTTGAAGTGTAATGTGGTCTAATAGGGTGGCTGACTTAATAAGTTATTGATAGCCATTATGTGATCATGTTGGTGAATGTACACACACTCTCACTTACATGCATATTACAAATAGTATAAGTCATTGTGTCTAAATAAAAGGTAGTTCTCATATTCACTAGTGTCTACTACTATGCATGTTAAGGTGGTGTTCATGAATGTATGATTTGTATTCCCTTACTAGGATGACTTGATAGGTGTACTAGTATGGGCAAGGGTATGGGACCTTGTCTATGCATTGCACATGTGTATCTTGATAGGATAGTTCCTAGGTTTGGTTTCTATGTACATGAAGGCTGAATGTATAAACATGTTATGAATATGATGTATATGATATGATGAAGTATGAATGTGTATAGTATCTTAGTAGGTTTATATGAAAGTATTGCTCATATAGTTATGCCTATATACTTATGCATTGATATATGAACATGTGTGACCTTATGTGTTATGTGAAAGGTTTGCTCACATCTATGTATACACTCACACATATTGATGATCTAGTTAGTGAGAAGAGGCCTTGCTAGGGGTGCCCAACAATACTCCAAAACAAGATAGGTGCTTGAATATGCTATAAGCATATGAATGATGAATATCCTAAACCTATGTTTTATAAATAAAGGTAATAATGGCTTTTTAATAAAGGGAACTTAGCTTAGCACCGAGTGAACTTGACATTGAGAGGTGTTGACTTTCCTGGGATGAATATTCACCATTTTTCCCTTATAGAGTGTTGACTTCCCTTAGAGGAATACTCACCTATGGACCTACATAAGGTGTCGACTTCCCTTAGAGGAATACATACCTACGGACCCACATGAAGTGTTGACTTTCCTTGAGGAATATTCACTCATGTTTTCTCATTAGGTGAGGCCCCATTACCAAATGGTATATAGAGGGAATACCTATCTCTTAGTTCCATAAACTATGCTTGCCACATAGGATCTAGCAAGGTGATTTCACTTAGGATGCTAGAATGTATGTTAATGTTCTACCTTGGCTAGGTAGCAACACCTTCCTTTGGTGTAATCTACAACACCAAATTCCATGTTTAGCACCCGTGGTCTTAGTGTCGGTTAAGGCTATAGTTTCCCTAAAGATAAAATGGGCAATGGAAGTAACTGAATAGGATCCCAACTAGGAGGACTTAAGGCAAGTTACTTAGGATAGGTAAAAGTAATGAATCCAACTAGACATTGCACAAGTGACTCCTTAGGAAGTCTTAGGAAGGTACCTTAATAGATATGATTATGTATGTTTCCTTTATGTATGATATTGTAGTCTTGGTTTGATTATGATTATATTGTACTATACTTCTATGATGGCATGTGATGTCTTGTGTAGATTCTATGTATGGTATTCTCTTATGTTCCTAAGGTGATGAATTGCACCAAGTATCCCTAAAGGATTACTTAGTAGGCAAATGAATTGAGAAAAGAGTTAGATGTTAAAGAGGGATGAGTTCACTGTAAAGTGACCTCAAATTGTACTTAAATTCTATATGTGCTTTTCTATGATGTTTGGCCTTTGATTGTGTTTCTATGAAGTATGTGGATGATATAAATGCTATTGATAAAGGTTTTATGTTGATTTACTCAAAATGGCATGAAGTATGTTTTCAAAGGAAATGTCCCTTTTAAATGCATGTTTTTGCATGGTTGCCATACTTAGTACATTCTTGTGCTAATCCCATTCTTCTTACTTTTTACACAAAGTGTAGGTTATGGAATGCTTAAAGGAGATCTATGATTGAGGAGCTTGATAGGTGATTCCCCAAGCTCAAGGAAAGTAATCCTTAAGTTCAAGGATGTCCTACTAATGTCTTTAATGTAAAGTCTTTAAATATTGTATAGTTATGTAAGGTGTCGTATGGGCCGTGTCCCTAATGTATTCTAAAGTTATTGAGTCTAAGATGGAAAAGAGACTTAGAGTCTAAATATGTATTATGACTTATGTTTTATATATATATGATGTGATGTTTCTAGCATATGATGTGCTATGAAAAGTTTTAAATTTTCCGCTAAATTTACCATGTCAATGCAATGAATGATATGAGAGGCTTGTCTTAGACCTCCGAGAGATCGACGACACCGGTTACAATCCAAGATTGTACCCTATCTTCTAGGGTATGCTTTTGGGTTGTGAAAAACTTGGTATCAGAGCATGAGGTTTATGTAGCGGTTTTATGTTCTAAAAAGTCTCACATTGCCACGTCTAGTAGAGTCTCGTAGCATTGGTGGTGAGTCGCGACACATCAAATGGTATGAGAGGCCATAGGACGATAGAGTTTCCCTTCTTCATCAATCTCACATCGTGCCATAGAACTTATTTCTATAAGATTTCTCTCTTATGTTTTCTTGTCCGATAGTCTTTTAGATGTGATTGCTTGGATGAGATTGTTCAATGCTTGAGGTAGAAAAGGTGAGCTTAAATGCTTATATTTGTTTTATGGTTTGAATAAGTATGTGTGAAGGTGACACTTGTCCTTATTTGATGATGTATATGCTAACTAGGGCGACTTGAAGGGTTAACTAGACTTAGGTAGGGGTATGGGACTCTACCTATGTCCTGCACTAGTTTGCCTTGACGAAGACCTTAGGAGGTTAATACTATGCATGTGTATGATGATAAATGTGAATGTCCTTATGTAATGATCTCTATGCTTATAATCATGTAAATAGCCTAGTGTAATAAAGATATGGAGTTATCCATGTATGAAGGTTATAGATGAATGGAGTATGGTGCTAATTGTAGTTCTTGTTGGGTTACTTGGTTTAGTGAAGTTATGGAGCTTTACTTGATCATTGAACATTTTAAATCTATGGGGATTACTATTGGTTATCTTACATTACTATGTATGAGATATCTCCTAGTTGATGATGTGATGCCAATTATGGCAATACATGGAAGTCTTTGTGAAATAGCATGTTATGTCGAATGATGTATGTCATGATATAGTTGAAGCATGCTAGAAGTTATGGTGGTTAAAGTGAATTCTCTTAGGTTGTTGTATTCCTATATGGTTTTGTATGATGTTAGCCAAATATTAGGATTTGAACTTGGATTGTTTGAATAACTACCTATGGAAGTATGATATCCTATGAATGTATGTGATTAAAAGTGTGCATTGTCTCCCTTTGTATATAAGTGGTACTTGAGGAGTTGCTAGTATAAATTGGAGTCTTTTGTAGAGACTTGAGTTGTAAATATAGTATGCATGCTTATGAAGAATGAGTTGGTAAAGCTTTGTATCTTATAATTCCATACTTGTTCCATCAAATGTCTAAATGTTGCACTTTTGGGCATTTGGAAGCATGCTCGCTGTAAAGACTAGGCAACTTATTGTAACATGTTTGGAGAACCTACTAAATTGTCATTTGATTGGATGTTGTTGAAATATGTGTAGAATTTATGAATATGAACATGATAAGGAAGGTGGAAAAGAATTTTTGCTATTTAGATTGAAGGATGAGAATCTTATGACATGATGAGTCGTAGAGTTATTTCTAAACTTCCTTGTTGTTTTCCTCAAATTATGTATGACCTTAGTGTCTATTTTAAGTAGGAAGACCTTATGTGAATTGAATGGTATGATCAAAATTGATGGTTGAGGATGATCTGCCTAAAATGATAAGGTTTAGAATGTCTTAGTGTTGTTAAATTGAATTAATGAAAATTCTCTCTAAAGTAGAAATCACTTTAAGTGATGAATATGAAGGTTGTGTAGTTTAGATCCTCTATATGTTGGGTTAAGTTGCTGTTAATTGGGAACCCTAAGTGGGGGATGGTGTTTGAGTAGTGATATTGTAGAGAATGTCTACATTGTTCTTCTATTCTTACTTGAATTGGAAAATGTGAATTCTTAGTATGCTTGTTCATGAAAATAGTCTTGCATAATGTGTGAATTGCATGATCTTTATATGATTGGTATGAATTGATTGACATCATCTTAAAGACATGGTGAAATTTCAAAAGAACATGAAAAGAAATTTTTGATAAAATCCATGTTTTCTCTTGTTGACTTGCATTTTAATGTGCTAATTGTGAAGTTGACCTCATGAGGTAAGACAAGGAACTTGGTGTGACTTACCATTTAGACTTCACTAGGAAGAAAAATATATGCATGTCTTTGTAACAACCCTAAAAATGAATAGAATCAAGACTTAGGTGTTTCAAGAATGCTTGCGATTAGACCAAGGTCCACACGTATTGATACGCGTAGAACCAGACCTCAGAACCCTTACTACGACCAAGCAAACTAACTTGGGGAGTTAATTGAGCTTGGAAAGGTTGGAACCAACCATGTGAGGTTCAATCAAAAGAGTTTTTACCGGACTCAAAAGAAGAAATTTTAAGTTTTGAGGGTCCAAGGGTAAAATTGTCTTTTCTAGGCCAAGGGTAATATTGTAATTACCCTGAGTAATTAATTATTTAATTAATTAAGTTAAAAAAATAATAAAATTCGGGTGGGGCAACCCGAAGTGACCCATTTTCGCAAAATGGGGTCACCCGGGTTCGAACCCCACTAACAGCAAGATTTAACTTGCTTTTATTTTAATGTGTTAATTTAGTTTTAATAAATAATTAGTAATATCTGATTTTGGAAAAAGAAATCAGATTTTTTATTAATTTTTATTAATTAATAAATTGACTAATTCAAACCACAAAGTCCTACCTACACTAGACTTCTATCTCCCATTTCCCCACACTCTCTTGCACGATTTCTCTCTCTTTTTCTCACACTCTCTCTGGCTGCAAACGTGAACAAAAGTCAGAAGAACACAAAAAAATTCTTCATGCTTGATGAATTCACAAGCAAAACACAAAAGAGAAAGCAATTCGGAAACGTTAAGCAAAACATACTACGCTAGTCGGGTGAGGTGTGAGTGTGAGTGTTTGGACTGATTTGTGGAGGAGTTCTTGGGCAGCATTCTGGACATTTGACAAGAAAACAAGGTATGGGTCTTCTTACTCTTGGTCCCTTTCCCAAGAGACCCCTAGGACTCAGTAAATTCGGTTCAAAAACTAAGGTTGTATCCCCTGTTGCACGTCCCTGTCATTAGCTCCCAACGAATGTAGGTTGGTATGAATGCTGGTAGACTTAGGATTATGTGATATTTGTGATGAATGTTAATGTATTTGATGTACGTTAATTCATGAAAAGACAACTATGTGCGTGTTCGAATTAAGGAAAGAAAATGTGTATGGCATGTTGAGTCTCGGCCTAGAGGCTTAATTTTGTTAATGTTTTGTTTGTTGTTTTACGTACACTAATTGATGTAAAATGTGATGTTCATGTGATATGAAGTGTGGCTGAATTTAGAAGCAAACATTTTGGTTAAGAAGTGTGAAAAATTGTGGTAAAGAACGTACCAAATGAACTATTTATTGTCCTATGAATTTACTAACAAAAGGAGATAAAAATGAGTAAAGAAATTACTTTGAATTTCCAGCATTTTGTCAATATGTCTCTGCCAAACTAAGATGCTTCAAATGCCAAGAAAAATAAGGAAAATAAGGTGAGGTCTTTGAGGTTCGAACCCGAGACCTCACCCCTTTAAAAATAAAAAAAATAGTTTAATTAAAAAAGAAGAAATTCGTGTGGTGAGGGGGATTCGAACCTATGGTGGCTGGGGAATAAGAGTGAAGAAAAAGAAAACAAGAAATGAGAGGGGTGGGATTCGAACCCACACCCTCTCGGTTAGAAACCAAGGAAAGGAAAAATAAAGGAAAAGTTTTGAGAGGCGTGGGATTCGAACCCACGACCTCTATGCGGATGAAGGAGATAATATAAAAATAAAATGAGGCTGTGGGGATTCGACCCCACAACCTCACAGTCAACTCATATAAGTCAACTTTTAAAAAGGAGAATAAATAAAGAGTTTGTGGGGGTTCGAACCCACAACCTCTCGGCCTAAGCGAATGGAAGGGAGGGGAAATTAATGGATAATTTAGTGTGGCTGAGGGGACTCGACCTCGGGTCCCAGAGCCTCACATGAACCGAAGTATATTAAAGAAAAACGAAAATGGGGTTGTGGGGGCTTGAACCCCCAACCCCTCGGCCAACACAAGAGAGATTTTTAGTAGAAAAGTAAACCTTCAATGTAAACATTGTGTTTTGACTTAGAGTTTAAATGTCATGACTATTAGTATAAAATCTATTAATAATGTAAATGACATTCATTTGATTCAAGACTTGGGATTCCTTGCCCAACCTTCCGTAATGATACATAAATCATACGTGAACAAAACGTATAAGAATAACGCCACCTACTTAGATCCAATTCAAGATCTTGGCATAACTACAAGATACATAAGTCTTGTACTACATAATCTTAGGAATGTAAGAGTTACTTAACGAACTACAAATGAAGCCTCGTGGCTTGTGTGTATAGACTCATAAGTCTAGTATACGATCAAAAGTAAGTGAACCTAAGATGTATGAAATGAAATGATGAACCCTAGAAGGGTTAGGTATGAGTGTAAATACACTAAATGGCCAAGTGCATTGGCATATGATGAGATGAATAATGAAATGATGAAATGAACATTCACATAATAAGAGGTGAGTAACTATGAAAAGCAAAGATGCTAATGATACTGAATGAGGTGACAACATGACATGAGGCTAATGTAAATAAAGAGAGTAATCTCAAATGAGCCTAAGTAAATGTTACCAACACGTACTCACCTATGAGAGTGTAAGATAATGAAGAGACAAGTCTCTATAAACACTCTAATGAGAGTATTGAACTTAACACACTCAATACAAATGATGAGATGAGAAATCATCTAATGAGCTATGATGTCCTCATACTAGAAGCTAGCTTCCATGACGTATGAGATGAATGAAATGGAACGTTATACTGAGCACCGATAGACTAGCTATGAGCGGTGATGCCTTCTTTCGGGAAGGGCGGAGGTTCACGTAACTCTCATGAGATGAGACTGTCCGGCTTGCCGGGTATGGGTCTCCTTATATCTCCTAGTCTTTGAACCTATACTGCCAATATAGGGATCTGGCGGGGTTGAATTCCCATGTACGCTAGCATGTTATTGGATCACTTTGGCCGGTGATTCCACCTCTTCGGTGTGGGGGAGACACTGGATTTCATGATGCTTACATGATCTATGTCGGTTAAAGTTAAAGTTCCCAATGAATGAATGAGGCCAGCCTCAAATGATGCACATAATAAAATGAATGATACCAAAGGTGTTAGGATAGGATAATCAAAAGGTGAGTTAGATTCAAGTAATGAGACTAGGTCATTCTTGGTCATTGCACAATGAACCTAATGAAAGTCTTAAACTACATCCTAGGTATAACTGGTGGTTACACTGGACTATGAACGGAATGAAATGAAGTACGTAAGATTGAATGAAGCAGACTCTGTGTTTGCTAATGAAGACTCTCTAGTTGAGGTCCCATATGTTGAGCCCTCATTTCTGGGATGTCTTAATGTAAAGTCCATGATTCCAAGGTCTCATGGTATATGAATAAATGATATGAAAGAAGTTATGTGCTACATGTAAAATATACTGTATGCTATATGATATGTGCTATGTGTAAATGTTATGTGCTGTGTGCAAATGTGAAAAGTATGATGATGTATGTTATTCTCATGGTATCACTTTCCTAATCCAAATTTGGAAAGCCCACTTACTTTCCTAATCCAAATTTGGAAACTTTCCTAATCTCAATTTGGCAAGTCCACTGACTTGACTTCCAAAAATCATGTTGTTAGGAAAGAGCTATTCTTTCTCATGCATGTCCTTGGTGTGTGCTTGCATATACCCATACTTAGTACAAGTGTGTACTAACCCTATACAAACTCTACTATTTTAGGTGCAGGCACAGGTGGACGGTAGAGCTACAGGATCATCGCTACAGTTATCCGGACGTCCAGCATTCATTCGGTTTTTGGTAGGTCCTCATGCTTTCGAGGATGCTACTGTTTATGTTCTAGCTTAGTTTAGGAGTTGAGCTAGTGGAGCATGTTCCACTAGCGTTTCTTTCTTATTTTATTCAGACTATGTATGGATGCCATTTTGGCAATTATACGATTATGTTATTGAACTATTTCTTTCATTTGATTATCTCTTAATGTTTAGATGGTTGATGTTGAAGGAATTACGAATGTATTAGAAATGTTTAGTAAGTAATGTTTAGAAACAAAAAGTTTCAAATTTTCCGCTAAAAATTAACCTATGTAAAGTAAGAATGACGTAAGTAGGCTTGTCTGCGACCTCTGAGAGGTCAACGACGCCGGTCTCATCTGGGGTCTAGATTCCAATCGTGACAAAGTTGGTATCAGAGCACTAGGTTAAATTACGAAAATAATAAGTTCACATCAACCACATTGAGTAGTTTCTAAGTCATGGTAGTGAAGTGCACCACTATCCTGGATTAGAGACTGCATGATGCGTAGGAATGTTTCCCTTCTTCTGATCTTATCGTGCTTTTCTAAATGTCTGAATTCTTGGTGTTATGAGCGTGTCAAACATCAATCCTTTTTGGTTTTTCCAGAGAATGAACACTAGGAGAGGATTTGGTCAGAGGAGAGGAGGAGCAGCTGCTGGGGGTAATCAGGATCTACCCCAGGCTCCAGCTGAAGGAGTGGCCATGCCAGTTAACCCAACTGGGTTGACTAATGCTGAGGTGCGGGCATCTTTGGACCAAATGGCACAGGCCATTACCATGCAGGCCCAGGCTATGACTGCCCAGGTCAATAGACAGGATGTTCAGAGGGAGAATCCACCGGTCCGTAGCATGGCTGACAGACTGAGGGATTTCACGAGGATGAATCCTCCTATTTTCACATGGGTTAAGACATCGGAGGATCCTTAGGAATTTGTAGATGAGGTGCATAAGATTCTGGTGGCTATGGGGGCCACTGACATTGAGAAGGCTGAGCTGGCTTCCTATCAGCTCAAGGATGTAGCACAGACTTGGTGCAAGATGTGGCAAGATAGCCGTGTCTTAGGTGGAGTACCAGTCACATGAGAGCTATTCAAGACAGCATTTCTGGAGAGATTCTTTCCCAGGGAGATGAGGGAGGCCAATGTTGAGGAATTCATCAACCTCAAACAAGGCTCCATGACATTCAGGGAGTATTCCCTGAAGTTTGTTAAGCTGTCAAGGTATGTTATTTTTCCCTAAGTATTTAATAGCAAGAATAAGAATAATACTGAACCTTGTTGAAATCTCCCAGGTATGCTACTTCCCTGGTTTCTAACAGCAGGGATGAGATGAGCAGGTTCCTCACAGGAATCAAAGGAGACCTGGAGGAGGAGTGTCGATCTGCTATGCTCCATGATAATATGGATCTTTCCAGGTTGATGGTGCATGTCCAGCAGGTAGAGGACAGCCGCAGAAAAAGAGGTGTTCGTGATGCTAGGAGGCCCAGGCCTCAAGACCAGGCAGGACCCAGTCATGGAGGTCACAGGAATAACTTTGGCATCCGTGAGAAACCAAGGTTCAAAAAGGGGCAACAGAGTTCTGGGAATTCTAATCCTCAGAGGAGTGCTACACCTAAAGGAGGCAGACCTGAGCCCAAGAAGGGAAATGGAGGTGAGATGCAGCATACTAAGAAAAGTTGTGCTAAGTGTGGCCGAGCTCACAGTGGAGAGTGCAGACAGGGCACTAATGCTTGCTTCGGTTGTGGTAAGAGTGGACACATGGTCAGAGACTGTCCACAAAATAGAGGTCAGGCTGGAGGTAATACTCAGCCTAGGCCTAATCCACAGGGTGCAGCAGCAGCCGAGCCTCCTAAGAGGAACAGGTTCTATGCCCTGAAGGGCAGAGAGGAGCAGGAGAAGTCCGCTGATGTGGTCACAGGTATGCTGCAAGTATTCTCAACTTCTGTTTATGCTTTACTTGATCCAGGGTCTACACTTTCCTTTGTAACTCCTCTGCTTGCTCTTACTTTTGAGGTGTTGCCTGAAGTTCTACATGATCCTATAGTGGTTAGTACACCTTTAGGAGAGAAGGTAAGAACTGATAGAGTGTACAAAGATTGCCCAATAGTTGTGAGTGGTAAAACTATGTGTGCAAACCTGATTGAGTTACCCATGCATGATTTTGATGTTATTCTTGGCATGGATTGGCTTCACAGTTTCTATGCTTGCTTAGACTGTCGTAGAAGGGTGGTGAGATTTCGCTTTCCTAATGAAGAAGAGTTAGTCTGGGAGGGGTACAATTCGAGTCGTCCTAACCCCTTGATTTCTAATCTTAAGGCCAATAAAATGATGTCCAAGGGGTTATTGTGTCATCTTGTGAGTGTTAATGATTTAGATCATGACATTCCTTCCATAGACTCTGTACCTGTAGTGAATGAGTTCTTAGATGTGTTCCCTGATGATTTACCTGGAGTCCCTCCCCTTCGAGAGATGAACTTTGGTATCGATTTAGAACCCGATACTAAACCAATCTCAATTCCTCCTTACAGAATGGCTCCAGCTGAACTCAAAGAGTTGAATCTGAAGTTAAAAGATCTCACTGACAAGGGTTTCATTCAGCCGACCATATCCCCTTGGGGCGCTCCAGTGTTGTTTGTAAAGAAGAAAGATGGAACCCTTAGAATGTGTATCGATTATCGGCAGCTCAACAAAGTCACTATAAAGAATAAGTATCCACTCCCCAGAATAGATGATCTGTTTGACCAACTCCAAGGGTCTAGTTTCTTCTCTAAGATTGATCTTCGTTCAGGGTATCATCAGCTTAGGGTTAGGGATGGAGATATCCCAAAGACAGCCTTTCGTACCCGCTATGGTCACTATGAGTTTTTAGTCATGTCATTTGGTCTCACGAATGCACCTACTGCATTTATGGACCTCATGAACAGGGTCTTCCGTGAATACCTTGACTCTTTCTTCATAGTATTCATTGATGACATTATCATCTACTCTAAGACCAAGGAAGAGCATGAACAGCATTTGAGACTAACCTTGCAGGTACTTAGACAACATCAGTTGTATGCCAAATTCAGCAAATGTGAATTCTGGCTGAGATCAGTGACCTTCCTGGGTCATGTTGTGTCCGATCAGGGTATGGAGGTGGATCCCAGGAAGACTGAAGTTGTGAAGAACTGGCCAAAACCTCTTACTCCTACTGACATCCGTAGCTTTTTGGGATTGGCTGGTTACTATCGCAGGTTTGTGGAGGGTTTTTCTTCCATTGCTGCCCCATTGACAGTTTTGACTAAGAATAAAGCCAAGTTCGAATGGACGGAGACTTGTGAGAAGAGTTTCCAGGAGCTCAAGGACAGACTCACTTCAGCCTCGGTGCTTACCTTGCCAAAGTGTAGTGAGAACTACACTGGTTATTGTGATACATCTAGGGTTGGTTTGGGTTGTGTTCTTATGCAGGTTGGCAAGGTGATAGCCTATGCATCCAGACAACTCAAGGTTCATGAGAAGAATTATCCCACTCATGACCTGGAGTTGGCAGCTGTGGTATTTGCACTAAAGCTGTGGAGGCATTATCTGTATGGAGTGCACGTAGATGTGTTCACAGACCATAAAAGTCTCCAGTACATGTTAACACAGAGGGAGTTGAATCTACGTCAGCGGAGATGGTTGGAGCTGCTGAAGGATTATGACATGAATGTGCACTATCATCCAGGTAAGGCTAATGTTGTAGCTGATGCTTTGAGCAGGATGAGCATGGGAAGTACAGCTCACATTGAGGATGAGAAGAGGGAGATGGTAAAAGATGTACACAGACTGGCCAGACTGGGTGTGCGGTTGGTTGACTCCACTAGTGGGGATGTTTCAGTTCATCCTAGTTCTGAAGCATCCTTGGTAGTTGAAGTCAAGCAGGGTCAGCATCTGGATCCCGTGTTGATGGAGTTGAAGGACTCAGTGCTGCTGAAGATGAATGAGTCTTTCGCTTTGGGAGGTGATGGCATACTTAGATATCAGGACAGGTTGTGTGTGCCAGATGTGGGTGATTTGCGGACCAGGATTGTTGTAGAGGCCCATGGTTCCAGATATTCTATACATCCAAGTTCCACCAAGATGTATCATGATCTCAAGCAGATTTATTGGTGGGATGGCATGAAGAAGGACATTGCAGAATATGTGGCCAAGTGTCCTAATTGTCAGCAAGTTAAGGCAGAGCATCTTAAGCCTGGTGGTCTGACACAGATTATTGAGGTTCCGACTTGGAAATGGGAGGCCATTAATATGGACTTCGTGGTTGGGCTTCCGAGGACTAGGAGGCAGCATGACTCTATATGGGTTATTGTGGACAGATTGACTAAGTCTGCCCACTTTATCCCTGTGAAGTCTACTTACAGAGCCGAGGATTATGCGAGGCTCTACATTGATGAGATTGTTAGATGGCATGGGATTCCCTTGTCTATTATTTCAGACAGAGGAGATCAGTTTACTTCTCATTTCTGGAGATCTTTCTAGAAGAGCTTGGGCACGCATGTGAAGCTTAGCACTGCCTTTCACCCTCAGACAGATGGGCAGGCAGAGCGCACCATTCAGACATTGGAGGATATGTTGAGGGCGTGTGTGATTGACTTCAGAGGTAACTGGGATGACCATCTGCCTTTGATAGAGTTCTCATATAATAATAGCTATCACTCCAGCATTGGGATGGCACCGTTTGAGGCATTGTATGGTAGGAGGTGTAGATCTCCAGTTGGGTGGTTCGAGGTTGGAGAGTCATCCATTTTGGGGCCGGAGATCATTCATGAGGCCTTAGAGAAGGTCAGAATGATTAGATACAGGTTGACTACTGCGTACAATCGGCAGAAGTCATATGCTGATAACAGAAAGCGACCCTTAGAGTTTGATGTTGGTGACCAGGTTTACTTAAAAATATCACCTATGAAAGGGGTGATGAGATTTGGTAGGAAAGGGAAGCTGAGTCCGAGATATGTTGGGCCAAGTGAGATCCTACAGCGTGTGGGTGAGGTGGCTTATGAGTTGGCATTGCCCGCAGAGTTAGCTTCTGTCCATCCAGTCTTTCATGTATCTATGTTGAAGAAGTGCCTAGGTGATCCAGCATCAATCTTACCTGTTGAAGGTTTGGGGGTTGATGAAGACTTGTCTTATGAGGAGGTACCGGTTGAAATCTTAGACAGACAGGTCAAGCGGCTGAGGAACAAGGAGATTGCCACAGTGAAAGTATTGTTGAGAAATCATCTTGTTGAGGGTGCTACGTGGGAAGCTGAGGCCGACATGAGGGCCCGCTACCCTCACCTGTTCAGCTCTTGAGGTTGGACTTTATACTCTAAAACCTATGCTTCCTTATCTCCCCATACTTTGTTTATATTGATTGACTGTGTATAGTGCTTTTATTACGACCTGACTGGCATTACAACATGAAGTAGTAGTGTCATTTGGGGATGAATGTTCCTAAGGGGGGGATAATGTAACAACCCTAAAAATGAATAGAATCAAGACTTAGGTGTTTCAAGAATGCTTGCGATTAGACCAAGGTCCACACGTATTGATACGCGTAGAACCAGACCTCAGAACCCTTACTACGACCAATCCAACTAACTTGGGGAGTTAATTGAGCTTGGAAAGGTTGGAACCAACCATGTGAGGCTCACGAAAATGAAGGTTTAATCGAAAGAGTTTTTACCGGACTCAAAAGAAGAAATTTTAAGTTTTGAGGGTCCAAGGGTAGAATGGTCTTTTCCAGGCTAAGGGTAATATTGTAATAACCCTGAGTAATTAATTATTTAATTAATTAAGTTAAAAACAATAATAAAATTCGGGTGGGGCAACCCGAAGTGACCCATTTTCGCAAAATGGGGTCACCCGGGTTCGAACCCCACTAAGAGCAAGATTTAACTTGCTTTTATTTTAATGTGTTAATTTAGTTTTAATAAATAATTAGTAATATCTGATTTAGGAAAAAGAAATCAGATTTTTTATTAATTTTTATTAATTAATAAATTGACTAATTCAAACCACAAAGTCCTACCTACACTAGAGTTCTATCTCCCATTTCCCCACACTCTCTTGCACGATTTCTCTCTCTTTTTCTCACACACTCTCTGGCTGCAAACGTGAACAAAAGTCAGAAGAAAACAAAAAAATTCTTCATGCTTGACGAATTCACAAGCAAACACAAAAGAGAAAGCAATTCGGAAACGTTAAGCAAAACATACTACGCTAGTCGGGTGAGGTGTGAGTGTGAGTGTTTGGACTGATTTGTGGAGGAGTTCTTGGGCAGCATTCTGGACATTTAACAAGAAAACAAGGTATGGGTCTTCTTACTCTTGGTCCCTTTCCCAAGAGACCCCTAGGACTCAGTAAATTCGGTTCAAAAACTAAGGTTGTATCCCCTGTTGCATGTCCCTGTCATTAGCTCCCAACGAATGTAGGTTGGTATGAATGCTGGTAGACTTAGGATTATGTGATATTTGTGATGAATGTTAATGTATTTGATGTACGTTAATTCATGAAAAGACAACTATGTGCGTGTTCGAATTAAGGAAAGAAAATGTGTATGGCATGTTGAGTCTCGGCCTAGAGGCTTAATTTTGTTAATGTTTTGTTTGTTGTTTTACGTACACTAATTGATGTAAAATGTGATGTTCATGTGATATGAAGTGTGGCTGAATTTAGAAGCAAACATTTTGGTTAAGAAGTGTGAAAAATTGTGGTAAAGAACGTACCAAATGAACTATGTATTGTCCTATGAATTTACTAACAAAAGGAGATAAAAAATGAGTAAAGAAATTACTTTGAATTTCCAGCATTTTGTTAATATGTCTCTGCCAAACTAAGATGCTTCAAATGCCAAGAAAAATAAGGAAAATAAGGTGAGGTCTTTGAGGTTCGAACCCGAGACCTCACCCCTTTAAAAATTAAAAAAAATGGTTTAATTAAAGAAGAAGAAATTCGTGTGGTGAGGGGGATTCAAACCTATGGTGGCTGGGGAATAAGAGTGAAGAAAAAGAAAACAAGAAATGAGAGGGGTGGGATTCGAACCCACACCCTCTCGGTTAGAAACCAAGGAAAGGAAAAATAAAGGAAAAGTTTTGAGAGGCGTGGGATTCGAACCCACGACCTCTATGCGGATGAAGGAGATAATATAAAAATAAAATGAGGCTGTGGGGATTCGACCCCACAACCTCACAGTCAACTCAAATAAGTCAACTTTTAAAAAGGAGAATAAATAAAGAGGTTGTGGGGGTTCGAACCCACAACCTCTCGGCCTAAGCAAATGGAAGGGAGGGGAAATTAAAGGATAATTTAGTGTGGCTGAGGGGACTCGACCTCGGGTCCCAAAGCCTCACATGAACCGAAGCATATTAAAGAAAAACGAAAATGGGGTTGTGGGGGCTTGAACCCCCAACCCCTCGGCCAACACAAGAGAGATTTTTAGTAGAAAAGTAAACCTTCAATGTAAACATTGTGTTTTGACTTAGAGTTTAAATGTCATGACTATTAGTATAAAATCTATTAATAATGTAAATGACATTTAATTGATTCAAGAGTTGGGATTCCTTGCCCAACCTTCCGTAATGATACATAAATCATACGTGAACAAAACGTATAAGAATAACGCCACCTACTTAGATCCAATTCAAGATCTTGGCATAACTACAAGATACATAAGTCTTGTACTACATAATCTTAGGAATGTAAGAGTTACTTAACGAACTACGAATGAAGCCTCATGGCTGGTGTGTATAGACTCATAAGTCTAGTATACGATCAAAAGTAAGTGAACCTAAGATGTATGAAATGAAATGATGAACCCTAGAAGGGTTAGGTATGAGTGTAAATACACTAAATGGCAAAGTGCATTGGCATATAATGAGATGAATAATGAAATGATGAAATGAACATTCACATAATAAGAGGTGAGTAACTATGAAAAGCAAAGATGCTAATGATAATGAATGAGGTGACAACATGACATGAGGCTAATGTAAATAAAGAGAGTAATCTCAAATGAGCCTAAGTAAATGTTACCAACACGTACTCACCTATGAGAGTGTAAGATAATGAAGAGACAAGTCTCTATAAACACTCTAATGAGAGTATTGAACTTAACACACTCAGTACAAATGATGAGATGAGAAATCATCTAATGAGCTATGATGTCCTCATACTAGAAGCTAGCTTCCATGACGTATGAGATGAATGAAATGGAACTTTATACTGAGCACCGATAGACTAGCTATGAGCGGTGATGCCTCATTTCGGGAAGGGCTGAGGTTCACGTAACTCTCATGAGATGAGACTGTCCGAATTGCCGGGTATGGGTCTCCTTATATCTCCTAGTCTTTGAACCTATACTGCCAATATAGGGATCTGGCGGGGTTAAATTCCCATGTACGCTAGCATGTTATTGGATCACTTTGGCCAGTGATTTCACCTTTTTTCGGTGTGGGGGAGACACCGGATTTCATGATGCTCACATGATCTATGTCGGTTAAAGTTAAAGTTCCCAATGAATGAATGAGGCCAGCCTCAAATGATGCACATAATAAAATGAATGATACCAAAGGTGTTAGGATAGGATAATCAAAAGGTGAGTTAGATTCAAGTAATGACATTAGGTCATTCTTGGTCATTGCACAATGAACCTAATGAAAGTCTTAAACTACATCCTAGGTATAACTGGTGGTTACACTGGACTATGAATGGAATGAAATGAAGTAAGTAAGAATGAATGAAGCAGACTCTGTGTTTGCTAATGAAGACTCTCTAGTTGAGGTCCCATATGTTGAGCCCTCATTTCTGGGATGTCTTAATGTAAAGTCCATGATTCCAAGGTCTCATGGTATATGAATAAATGATATGAAAGAAGTTATGTGCTACATGTAAAATGTACTGTATGCTATATGATATGTGCTATGTGTAAATGTTATGTGCTGTGTGCAAATGTGAAAAGTATGATGATGTATGTTATTCTCATGGTATCACTTTCCTAATCCAAATTTGGAAAGCTCACTTACTTTCCTAATCCAAATTTGGAAACTTTCCTAATCTCAATTTGGCAAGTCCACTGACTTGACTTCCAAAAATCATGTTGTTAGGAAAGAGCTATTCTTTCTCATGCATGTCCTTGGTGTGTGCTTGCATATACCCATACTTAGTACAAGTGTGTACTAACCCTATACAAACTTTACTATTTTAGGTGCAGGCACAGGTGGACGGTAGAGCTACAGGATCATCGCTGCAGTTATCCGGACGTCCAGCATTCATCCGGTTTTGGTAGGTCCTCATGCTTTCGAGGATGCTACTGTTTATGTTCTAGCTTAGTTTAGGAGTTGAGCTAGTGGAGCATGTTCCACTAGCGTTTCTTTCTTATTTTATTCAGACTATGTATGGGTGCCATTTTGGCAATTATACAATTATGTTTAATGAACTATTCCTTTCATTTGTTTATCTCTTAATGTTTAGATGGTTGATGTTGAACGAATTACGAATGTATTAGAAATGTTTAGTAAGTAATGTTTAGAAACAAAAAGTTTCAAATTTTCCGCTAAAATTAACCTATGTAAAGTAAGAATGACGTAAGTAGGCTTGTCTGCGACCTCTGAGAGGTCAACGACGTCGGTCTCGTCTGGGGTCTAGATTCCAGTCGTGACAGGTGATGTCCTTGAAGGTCGATCTTTTGGTACTTCGAAAGGATGTGAACGAGTTGAAGTCCACTGATCTCTCTATTATTTTTGGTACTGTGGACATACGAGATGTCCCTAGCTCATATATTCTATCTTGTTGATATATGCCTACAGTAACTACGACCCAAGATGAGATGAGAGTTGATGAGCATCTTGGTGATCGAGAGGGGGCTGTCTATGATGATTTAGTGGACTTAGAGGGTGCTATTGATGAGATTGCACTACATTTATCACTGTAGGATACTTTGATAGTGGGATCTAGTGGATCCAAGGCTGATATGATATCGGGCACTGATGCCCAGACAGATGAAGCGACAAACATGTAGACATCACCCCAGGCTTTGCATGGCAGGATGAATTTTCCCATCCCTTTCTGTTATTTTTCTTGATTGTTTCTTTTTTTTAGTTGCATTTGAGGAAATTGCATTTTTTATTTGAGGTCTGAAGTATTTCCATAGATTTTTGAATATTGGGTGTTTTGTTTTAATATTGGTTTATATTTATATATCTTGGTTATGGTATTGCGGTTGTTCTTTGTTTGTGCCCGTTGTTTTGATAGAAAATAGTTTTTGAGCCAAATTTTAAAATTTTCCCTCCTCTTGCGTGTGTGATTATTGTTGTTCTTTCATATATTTGAGTGTCTATTATGGTCATACCGATGAATTGAATAGTAGTCTTAATATAACAAAATCAATGTGCATCTACGATGAGGCAAACGAAGTTACATGGGCAATATGTGAACTTTTAGCATCTTATTGTGACTAGCCGGTTGTCGAATGAGTCTCTTGTGATGAACATTCCATGCTAGCTAGAAAGTGTGGAGTGTTCTTTGACAATTGTACCAATGCCTTGTGTGCTGAGGTTATCATGAACATTTTGCTATATCACACCTAGAACTTGCCCTATTGGTCCGATTGATTGAGTGAAGCGAGCAAATGAAATGATATTAGGCAAGAATTTCAATGAGTGAGACAATTTGACAATATACCTCTTTGTGATGTCAGCATTCATAGCCGGTATCTCGGATGGTCTACCTTTCTACTCTCGCAAACTGTAACCCGCAAAGTCAAAGCATCAAAATGGCATAGAGTGGGGTAAGTGCAGCAGATTTTTCGCTCTCTATAATTCTTGGGACTAATCCCTCCATCCTGTTCTCCCTCGCCTCAATTGATTAGGGTAGACTCCCAATCTTTTGGATTATGGCCTGAGTAATTTTGATCGGCTGGCAAGAGGAAAAAGCACTCAGATCTTGTAAAGAAGAAGGAGGAACTGATGTACCTAATAGTACAGCGACCAAAGTGGGTGCGGCTGCATCTTTAGACAAAAAGTAAACATCAATCTCTGAAGAGGTATCTATAGTGGCAGCTCTCATCCGATCGGTTTTCTCACGTTTGTACTCGACTGTAATACTCCGAAAGTGTAAGACATGTTATAGAGCCTAACATAGGTGTCAAAATGTTTTTACACTGTTTTAAGGTCCTAAATAATAAATATAACTCATTTAGGAAGTTTAGGAATCAAAACGTCAAGGAACATCCATGACGTCCGGAAACTAATTTAATGAGGTGCTAGTGTGACTTAGCCTATTTGACTAAGTTTTAAGAGTCAGAAAATGATGAAACTTGGTGGAACGGTGTCTAATATTTATAAGAGTTAGTTAATAGTCAAAATGTATGAGTACAACTCCCCAAAGACAAACCAAGGGCCCTAGAGGAGTACCCTTGCATTTGGGGTCCAAGGCTGCCTAAGGCAGTGTCCATAGACGGTTGCCACGAATGGATCTTGGTCCAATCAACGGGGCGTCGATTGCCTCCGTCGATGGAAACTTAGAATATTTGGCCAAGGCTGAGATTTGACAAGTCTCTAAACTAAACGACGGACCAACAAGACGGTTGGTCCCATGGTCCATCGATTGACACACGAGGCGTCGACGTGGTCTCGTCTATAAGACCACTGGTTTTGCTTCAGGTTTTAAGTTTGGATAATTTATTTAATTATGTGGTTAGTTAATTAATTAGGGGTTAAGGGTGTTCTATTTAAGTTAATTAACAACCTATATAAAGACCCTAACCTAATTAAGCTAACCTAACTCTCATAATTCCCAAACACAAATTCTCTTCCTTCTCTCTTGTTTCTCTCTCCCAAGTTGAAGAACACCACAGAAGTCAAGGTCAAGGTGGGTTCTAGGGCTGAAATCACCAAAGTTTCTCCATCAATATTCATCAAATACTAAGGTATGGGATTCCTTTCACCTTTGGGATCTCTTTCCCCAAAGGGTTCCTTCACATTGAATTTTAAAAGAGGAGTAATCATGTGGGTTTCTTCCAATCTTGAAATTGATGTTGCAATTGGGTTTGTTTATGGTTTCTTGTGATTGTATTGATTATTTTATGATGGATTATGACTATATTACACTACTCATTGATGTATTGGTCTAGTTTGTAGAAGATGACTTTTTCCCCTTAACCGTAGGTTGTGAGCTTAAGTTGAATTGTGTAGTGTTGATTCAATTGACTTGGTTATTGGTTAAATTACTATCCTATGATGTTATTGTATCAATTTATGAATAGATTAAGATGAATTGTACTCCTATAATGATATTTCTTGAGTAATGATATAGGCTGTGAAGTAGATTATGAATTTGACCTAAGTCTCTAATCTTAAACTATGTACTAGTGATGGATTGTTGTATAGTGCGTCAACTGGATTCATTATCATGTTAGTTACTATTGTGTGATGATATAACACCCATTTTTGGGTTGAGTTTGAGGGTTGATGGTAAGACCTTGATGATGGCTTGTGAAGGAGACTTGGTAAGTCTTGTGATCTCAACTCTTTACTTCATTTGTGGTTACTTGTGATTAATTGACGATGTTGTATTGAAGTATACCTTATATTAATATTGATAGGGTTGGTATGACGTTAAATTGAAATGTCTTGACTATGGTTTGTGATTTGATGACTAAGATGTAAATGTTATAAAGATGGTGATAACCTACTAATGTGCCTTATCATGAATGACTATGTAAATGTGCTAACCTCACATGTATGAATTGTAATGAAAGAAAAATACTCATGCAATTCCTGTTGAGCTATTATGATGATTATATAAGGGATAGAACCTATGACCTAACTAAGCTATAATCATTAATAAAGGCATTAAAGACATTTCAAAAGGGACTCTAGCTTAGCACCGAGTGAACTTGTAGATGAGGGGTGACACCTTCCCAAGGAGGGAAGGTAGGGTTCACCATAGTCCTCACGGGGTGGATAGCCTCATATTGCAAAAAAGGCATAGATGATGTTTCCATGATAAGCCCCAAGCTCCATAAACTATGTTGCCACCATAGAAATACTAGCTAGTGGATCCACCTAGATGCTATGTTCATGTTTGGTTCTACTTTGGCTGGTAGACCACCTTCCATCGATGTAAGGTTTTACGACACCGTATTCCACACTTACCTCTTGTAGTCTATGTTGGTTAAGGAAAGTGTTCCCTAAACTAAAATGAATTAACGAAGTACAAACCAACTAGGGTGACTTAAGAGGTTTGTCTTACCCTAGGTAGGGGTATGAGACTCTACCTATGCCTTATACTAGTTTTCCTTGAGGGAATCCTTAGGAGGTTGTTCTTATGTATGTATATGCTTATAAATGTAAATGACGATAATGTGATGATCATACATCTTAATGACATTATGTGATGTTGGTTACTCTTTTGAACATGTATTTGGGTCATTATGTGACGTTGGTTACTCTTATGAACATGTATTTGGTCTCTATTGCTAAAGTATGATATTATGTATATTAATGATATGTTATGTGGAGTTGGACATTGGTTATGGTTCTTGCTAGGTTTACTTTATTAAGTAAGGTTATGGGGTTTTGCTTAGTTATTGCACAAGTGGACTTAATGAGTGTCATGAGTAATGATCTTGCTTGGTTATAATGTGATGAACTCTTATTCATGCTTGTGATGTTATGACTTGATTATAGAGTCGTATTTGATTATGCGTTCAAGTATGTTGATATGCATGTGACTTGATTTGACTTAAGGTGGTTTGGTCTTGTATAGTACATGGTATTGACTTGATGAATATACATTAATGACATGTATTAGTTTTTGAATGTGTACAAGGCTTTCCAAATGAAAAGTAGCATGTTTTAATGAAATGTCCCTTTTTAGCATGATTTGATATTATTTGTGCATATGGTCTCATACTTAGTACATGTGATGTGCTAACCCCATTTTCTCCCTTTTCCCCAACAATTCAGGTTCCGATCGTTGAAGGGCTTTTTTAGACGACTTTGAAGAAGACTTGGAATTTCTCAATCATCCAAGTTGGGTAGGTCCTCACTTTCCGAGGGCAATGCATTACAATATCAAGCTTATGAATGTTGTTCTAGTTTTAAGACTTCTATGTTCTTTCCTTTTCATTTGAGTACTAAAGATTGTATAGTCTATATGTGGATTTATTACATTGATGAAGGGATATGACCTATTGATATACTCTTGTTTTAGATTGTTATGATATGAGACACTCTTTTAAGACTATGATATGTATCTTATATATTTATGTGCAATATAAGTAGAAGACTATGTAATCTTCTTATACGAAGGGTCTATGTATACTCGATATTAATATATATTACTTGTATGCGAGAGGTTTATGTAAACCTCATGATAGATAGAAAAAGTTTTAAATTTTCCGCATTTTTAACCTATGAATGTAACGATGTAAACTAAGAGGCTAGTCTTAGTCCTTTCCGAGGACGACGACGCTGGTTATGTCTAGGGGGTGATCCCTGGAATTGAAAAAGTTGGTATCAGAGCATGAGGTTAAATATTTTTAGAGTCGATGTTTCTCTCAACCACGTCTATGTAGATTCTTACTCATAATTGTGAAGCGTGCCACACTTATGAATAGGAAGCTATATGATGTTTAGGAAACTCTCACTTTCTTGGAAATCCAATATCGTGCCGCTAGAGTCTTGGCTCTATGTGCCTTTAGAATCTAACCCTCTTATTTGATTATAGGCAATGAATACTCGAAGAACGGCTGCTCGAAGACTTGATAAAGAAATTGCCAATGCGGGAGATCCTCCCGGTGGCAATCAAGTCCCTCCTCTTGAAGAAGTTTCTAATGATGAACAAGCTCGGGTCAATCCTCCACCTATGATGGATGGTCACTTAAGGGCTGCCTTTCTCCAAATGGCCCAAGCAATTACTATACAAGCACAAGTCGTCACTACTCAAGCACAAGCCATGACGACCCAAGCTAATCGGGAGGTGGTATCCCAAGGAAACCAACATGTTGGCACCATAGCCTCCCGTTTGAGAGATTTCACTAGGATGAACCCCCCTACTTTCTATGGGCAAAGTTGAGGAAGACCCCCAAGAGTTCATTGATAAAGTCTACAATGTTCTCTATACTATGGGGTTGACTACTAGTGAGAAAACCGAGTTATCCACTGACCAACTCAAAGATGTGGCCCAAACTTGTTATGTCCAATGGAGATATAATTGTCCTTTAAGGGGTGGACCGGTGACTTGGGAGATCTTCAAGAAGGCTTTCCTTGATCGGTTATTTACTATAGATAAGAGGGAAGACAAAGTGGAAGAATTTATCAACCTTCGTCAAAGAGGTATGAGTGTACTTGACTACTCTTTGAAATTTACTAAATTGTCAAAGTATGCTCCTTCTTTGGTTTCCGATCCTAGAGATGAAATGAGCCGCTTTGTGATGAGAGTGTCGGATAAATTGAAGCAAGAATGTCGTTCGACTATGCTACATGACAATATGAACATTTCTCATCTCATGGTTCATGCTCAACAAGTGGAAGAGACAAGGCTTAAGAGAAAGAGTAGGGATACTAAAGGGGCAAGTTCTTTTGATGGTGGTTCTTCAAAGGGTAGGCTTGATATCCAAGACAAGCCTAGGTTCAAGAAAAGGTTCTCTAATCAATTTCCTTCCAAGTTCCCTAAGGCTCGTGATTATAGAGTGTCTAACCCTAAGTCTCAAAAGGAAGGGGTACTAGTTCACCAACCAAGAAGCCAACTTGTGGAAAGTGTCGCAAGAAGCTTTATGGTGATTGTCTCATTGGGACGTACAATTGCTTTGGTTGTGGCAAGAGTGGCCACAAGGTTAGGGATTGCCCTAATGTGAAGGGTCAATAGAAGGGTAGTGGTCAAGCTCAAGCAAGTGGTTCTAATGATGCTCCGAAGAAGAATCACTTTTATGTTCTCCGCTCTAGAGGTGAGCAAGAGACTTCTCCCGATATAGTGACCGGTATGTTGAAAGTCTTTTCTATTGATGTATATGCTTTACTTGATCCCGGTGCTACCTTGTCGTTTGTTACTCCTCTAGTAGCTAAAACGTTTTACAATTTGCTTGATATCCTTAATGAATCTTTTATGGTATCTACCCCGGTGGGTAAGTCGGTGGATGCAAAACGAGTGTATAGAAATCGTCCTATAATATTTCCCAATAGAGTTACTCATGTTGAACTAATAGAACTTGATATGTTTGATTTTGATGTCATTTTGGGTATGGATTGGTTGCATGCTTGCTTTGCTTCTATAGATTGTAGAACAAGGGTGGTGAAGTTTAACTTTCCAAATGAGACTGTTTTAGAGTGGAAGGGGGGAAATTCTATTCCTAAAGCTCATATTATTTCTTGTTTGAAAGCTTGTAGGATGATCTCTAAAGGGTGTTTATACAATACGGTAAGAGTCAAAGATTTAGACTCCGAAATTCCTCCCATTGAGTCGGTCCCTGTAGTGAGGGAATTTCCAGAGGTATTTCCTAATGATCTTCCCGGTATTCCTTCTGAACTTGAAACTGATTTTGGTATCAACTTTCTACCGGATACAAATCCCATTTCAATTCGTCCTTATCGAATGGCTCTGGCCGAATTGAAAGAGTTGAAGGCTTAAATCAAAGATTTACTAAACAAGGGCTTTATTCGGCCTAATATTTCTCCATGAGGTACTCCGGTATTATTTGTGAAAAAGAAGGATGTGTCCCTTAGAATGTGTATCGATTACCGTCAACTCAACAAAGTCACAATTAAGAACAAATATCCTCTCCCTCGGATTGATGATTTATTTGATCAACTCCAAGGTGCGAGTTACTTTTCCAAGATCGACTTGGGATTGGGATATCACAAACTTAGGGTGAGAGGTGAAGATATTCCCAAGAAGGCATTTCGAACAAGATATGGTCAATATGAGTTCTAAGTAATGTCCTTTGGTCTCACTAATGCTCCCGAGACATTTATCGACCTAATGAATATGGTGTTTAAAAGTTACCTGGATTTATTTGTCATTGTCTTCATTAATGACATCTTGGTATATTCGAAAAATGGGGGTCAACACATGGATCATTTGAGAGTGGTGTTGTAAGTTCTTAAAGAACACCAATTGTTTGCCAAAAATAGCAAATGTGAGTTTTTGTTGAGGTCGATAGCGTTTCTTGGTCATATCATCTCTAGTGATGGTGTAGAGGTTGATCCAAGGAAGACCGAAGCGGTGAAAAATTGGCCTAGGCCTTTGGCTCCTATGGATATTAAGAGTTTCTTAGGTCTAGCCGGTTATTATAAAAGGTTTGTTGACGGATTTGTGTCTCTTGCTTCTCCCTTGACAACCTTGACTCAAAAGAATGTGAAATTTGAGTGGTCAGAGGCATGTGAAAAGAGCTTCCAAATGTTTATGGATAGGCTTATATACTTTCGCTCTGGTATTGACTCTACCGGAGGGTACTAAGGGTTTTGTGGTCTATTGTGATGCATCCCGAGTCGGGTTGGGGTGTGTTCTTATGCAACATGGCAAAGTTATAGCCTATGATTCTAGGCAACTCAAAGTTCATGAGAAGAATTATCCGACTCATGACCTTGATTTAGCGGCCGTGGTATTTGCCTTAAAAATATGGAGGCATTATCTTTATGGGGTTCATGTTGATGTATATACGGATCATAAAAGTCTCCAATATGTATTCACTCAAAAGGAGTTGAATCTCCGGCAACGGAGATGGTTAGAGTTGTTGAAAGACTATGACATAAGGGTTCTCTATCACCCCGGCAAGGATAATGTGGTAGCGGATGCTCTAAGTTGATTGTCCATGGGAAGTGTGTTCCATGTGGAAGAATCCAAGAGAAACCTAGTGAAAGATGTTCATAGGTTGGCTCGTTTAGGGGTTCGAATTGAAAGTTCTCCAAATGGTGGTATGGTGGTACATCATAACTCCGAGTCGTCTTTGGTGGTTGAGGTGAAGTCTAAGCAACACCATGATCTATTATTGATGGAGTTGGAAGAATCGGTTCTTGGAAAGATGAATTAGTCATTCTGCCAAGGGGGGAATGGTATTCTTAGGTATCAAGGAAGATTGTGTGTTCCTAATGTGGATTATTTGAGGAGTAGGATCCTTATTCCATTTTTGCTTTCAGCAAGTAGGCGACAAGAATCTATGCTCAGAAAGATCATGGAGCCCGTTACTCTATTCATCCGGGTTCAGCAAAGATGTACCATGACCTTAGAGAAGTGTTTTGGTGGGATGACCTAAAATGGGATATTGCGGAGTTTGTTGCAAAGTGTCCCAATTGCTAACAAGTTAAGGTCGAGCACCAAAAACTGAGTGGTCTACTACAAGAAATCCAAATTCCTACTTGGAAGTGGGAAGATGTTAATATGGATTTCGTAGTAGGTTTGCCTCGAACTCGAAAGCAATATGACTCCATATGGGTGGTAGTGGAAGAATGACCAAATCCGCTCACTTTATTCTGGCTATGTCTATTTATTCGGCGGAAGAGTATGCATGAATCTATATTTACAAGATAGTGAGTCTTCATGGGGTTCCTTTGTCCATCATATCGGATAGAGGTGCTCAATTTACATCTATATTTTGGAGATCTTCTCAAAGAGGTTTGGGTACTCAAGTGAAGTTAAGCAAAGTTTTTCATCCTCAAACGGATGGTCAAGAGGAGTGGACTATTCAAACTTAGAGCTTGTATCATTGATTTTAAGGGAAATTGGGATGAGCATTTGCCTTTTGTGGAATTTGCATATAATAATACTTTCCATTTATACATATCTATGGCTCCTTATGAACATTTGTATGGTAGGAGGTGTATATCTTCTATTTGGTGGTTTTAGGTTGGCGAGTCTCCGCTTCTTGGTCCCGATTTGATTTATAAGACTTTGGAGAAAGTTCATATTATAAGGAACCGGATGCAAAAAGCCTATAGTCGGCAAAAGTTTTATGCCGATCATAGGAGAATAGATTTAGAGTTTGAAGAAGGTGACAAGGTGTACTAGAAAATTTCACCTATGAAAGGGGTGGTTAGATTTGGAAGGAAAGGTAAGTTGAGTCCTCGTTATGTGGTCCCTATGAAATCTTACAAAGGGTTGGTAAGGTTGCTTATGAATTGAAACTCCCTAATGAACTTTCTTCGGTTCATCCGGTTTTCCATGTTTCTATGCTTAAGAAGTGTATCGGTGATCCCGATTCTATTCTTCCTATTGAGGGTCTTGGTGTGCAAGATAACCTCTCATACGGAGGCTCTCGACGGACCGTCATAGCCACGACGGACCGTCCTGCACATCCGTCAAGGTTAACAGAAAGTAGCCCCAGTACCCACCTTCAAAAGATTCTAAGTATGAATGAACGGAAGCCATCGACGGACCGTCACAGCCACGACAGACCATCCTGCATGTCCGTCGATGTTAATAGAAAGTGGGTGAAGAAAGCAGCAAAAAAAGATGTTAAGTATGGCACGACGGAGGGCCTCGACGGTCCATCGTGACTTCGACGATCCGTCGCTCCAGTCGTTAACTCAGACGAGTTTTTGGGCAGATTTTCCTTAAATAGATTTCCCTCTTTTGTTAAAATTCTAGTATTATAAATACTTGTAAAAACCTCATTTTTGGGGTTAGACTCTTGGATATTTTTAGTTTTATTGTTCTAAGTGTTGAATTTTGGGATTTTGAAAATTACTTTATTTTTTGGAATCGTTTCTTACAAGTTTTTGATTAATTCAAGTAATTTCTGGATTTTCTTCAATCTCATCAAAGTAAGTCCATGAATTCTTATCTAATTAATATGAATTGTGTGATTATGAACATGGGTAACTAAACTCCATAACTAGGGTTATGGGAACCATGGGTAAATAACAAGGTAAAACCTAGCTAAAATAACAATTCTAGATTAGTGTCTTGCATATATTGATAATTCTTTCTTTTAGAAGTCTTTTTAACGAGTGCACACGTTAGAAATCGCCTTATAGCTACTTGTCGGACCAAGGAGGTAGATAATAAGAAAAGAATTATCAACATAGATTTAGTATACACTATCTAATAGGCTAGTGTCGATTGGTGTGAAGTAACAACTGAGCCAAACATCGATTATGATGCTTAATATGAGGTAAAGGTAAGGTTTAGTAAAGCATACACACGTAGCCGGACCAAGGTGCGGAGTGAAATTTCCTAGTTGCTGGACCAAGGAATTAGGGATACATAACTTACTACTTTGCATGCAAGATATTAGAAAAGGATTGTTATAGCTAGAATTACCGAGTTATGAACCTATGGGGAACACTTAAGCCCTAGTTACTTTCATTACTTGATAAAAATCAAATCTTTGAACTTGTCACTTATTTACTTAGAAATAGCTAATTACATTTGTTATTTAAAACCCTTTTTTTGTTATTTGTTTTCGGAAAGGACTTGACTAAATAGAAGTAATAGTAGGTTAAAGTTAAGTCTAAATCATTTTCCTCGTGGGATCGACCCCAACCTCATAGTTGGGTTCTTTACTTGATACGATCGCTTATACTTCTTTTCGAGAAGTAAATTTGAGCGTATCAAATTTTGGCGCCGCTGCCGGGGAGCGCATACTGACCGGCACACCTTTTGGGTCGGCTGCACATTCAGAGGGAGCGTCTAGCTCCGTGGAGGCATCCGGTTCTGAGGAAGCTTTCGGTTCTGAGGAGGTCTCTGGATCTGTGGAGGCTTCTGCTTCTGCCTCGGCTGATGAGGCTGACAGTGCTGACTCAACTCCAGCACCCCAGACTGGCGTCCCCGCTCCAGTTTTTGATCAGCCCAACCGGTGGTGTGTCGAGGGGTAATACCAGATCTATACTGATGCCAAGATTCCCAATGACAAGGGGGTAATGACCCGGACCCTGACACTTGAGCGGCGGGTTCTCACGGGTAGCCTTTCCACCATGCCAGCTATACATGAGTTGTTCACCAGACATCGGCTAGAGTGGACGGCTCGGGATGTAGGCCACTGCAGTGAGGAGATGGTCCGAGAGTTCTACGCCTCCTATATGGCGACTCTTCGATCTCAGCTAGACAGGCGGGCAGCCCCCGCCAAACATGCTCCTTTGGATTACGTCCGAGTCCGGGGCAAGCGGGTTAACATTTCCTTGCCAGCCATCTGCAGGTTTCTTTATGGTGCGGATGTTGATGCCACTCGGACACCTCTCACCGTCGAGTTCGACTATCGGTGGAAGTTGATTAAAGATGGTCGGTTCCAGCGTGAGCCAGAGTTGAGAGAGACCACCAAGCGGTGGATTGCACAGTACCTTTCCGTTGATGGTGAGGCTGCCGATTGGGTGCTGGAGCCCAAGGGAAGTATCAAGAAGGCTAACCTCACCTTCCCAGCCAAGTTTTTATGGTTACTAGTCCGACACTACCTTTCCCCCACTGTAGCTGACAACATTGTCACCTGGGATCGTGCGGTACTGATGGCGGCGATGATTGCGGGGTTTGAGGTGGACTTCGCATGGCTACTACAGGCGGTGATGCACGAGAGGGCCTTCAAGGCCACTACTATTACCCCTTCCCGTGCATGGTTTTTGCTTTGTGCGGGTTAGCAGGAGTGCCCGTGTGTCACATTGATGTTCTCAAGACCCCGCCGAGCACAGTAGATATCGGCCTCATTCGGGATGAGGCCAATGAATTGGCTCCCCACAGAGGGCCCCGTTCGGAGGTGCAGCCGCTTGGTGAGACCCTAGCGGAAATGGTAGAGCAAGCCCAAGCGGCTAACCCGGCTACATCTGAGCCTACCAACACCACTCTGGTCGAGTCTATCCCGGGTGGTAGCACCGCTCCGAGCTCCTCCCGATCGACTCCATCTGCTACTCTGGTCCCACTTGCTAGGGTCCAGAAACTTGAGGCCCAAATGGACACACTTCTGCACCATATCCAGCCTTGGATGCAGAAATCTATTGCTGAGGCAGAGGAGCGCTTAGAGAGGAAGATGGCCCAGCACACTAAGCGGAAGGTCATGGAGGTCCAACAGCGCTTGGACGCTTTTGAGCTGCGGGTTCTTGCCCGACCAGCCCCTACAATGGATGTGACGTCTCTCCAGGCTGCTGTGGCAAGTCTGCGAGCCGACTTAGATACTATACTAGAGGCTCGGGTGCCGGAGTCTGAGGCCCCTTCTGCAGAGCCTGCTGAGGACACGGTGATGGTTGCCCTGTTTGCCACTACTGATGTGCCACCACCTCCACCACGAGAGCATGCCAAGAGTCACCGAACTAGAGATGAGGATGAATCTCGGGCTCGGAAGAAGGAGGGACATGAGTTGGAGGCTGCGAGGAGAGCCTCGCTGATTGATGAGGAGGCCCGCTAGTGGAGGGTTATGGAGGTGGTTGCTGGAGCTTCTAGTTCCAGAGTTGCAGAGGCTGCGAGGAGCACTACTGATAGTGCTGTCATTGCGGAGGACACTACTGATGGTGTCCCTACTTCATAGGGAGCGGGTTCCGTAAAACCGGACCCGCCATCTTGTTGATCACCGGTGCTTTGCGCCTCAGGTTTGCTTCACCTACCACTCTATTTTATATACTTTTATGCATTGGGGACAATTGCATATCTTTTTTGTTGGGGGTGGGGTAAATGGAAAGTGAGTGTTAGGGTGAAGTCTGAATAGCCCAACTCACGATCCTCTCTTGGGGTTTTCTTGCCTGTGTTCTTTTCCCCCAAGAGACTGGTTACTTTATTGTTGAACCGGCATGTTGGTATCTTTTGTACATAGTATAGAAAATAGACTCTGAAGCATGATGGCTAAACAAAATGATATCATGATTTAAAGAAAATGATGCGTGACTAGGCACAGTAACTGATAAATGTGTGGCTCTAAGCATGACATAGAGATACACCACTTCATGACCCTAAATCTAAAACTCGAACTAGGTTTCTGATAATTTGGTAGAGTAATGAGATGTCAAGTGAGTGTGAGAAAAATTTGAATATTCCACCATTGGTACTGAGCTAGAATTTGCCTGGTTAGTCCTGCTAATAGTAAGCCGTAATAGACAATTAGGAAAGGATCATTGGCCCTTGTTCAATATAGCCAATCTTTAGCCTAAATAACAGAAAATCGAATGAAATTAATCCCTTCTTGATCCAAATGAATTGAGCCTAATATAGAGCTTTCTTTTTCACCCCAACTGATTTATTGGGAACAATGTGTTGGCCCTGGTCCCTCCTTGGACATGTGCACCTCAGTTTATGCCAAAAACATAAGTTGAGGGTGGCTAGTGCAGCAAACAACCTTGTCGTGGCCCTGACCCAACTTTGGGTATTGTGTACCATGACTCATGGCAAAGCCATGAGTTGAGGGTGGCTATTATGAGTAATGCCCGGAAAGTGGGGTTGAAAGAATAAAGAGAGAGAAAACAAAAGAAAAGTGACTCTAGAAAAGTTGAAAGAAAAGTTAAAAATTTGAACACTGAGAAAATTAAGGCGAAAGTTTCAAATCAAAGGCAACATTAAATCAATCCAGTCCTACTAGAGAGCCCAACAAACTTAAATGCTATAATGATATGGCAAATAAGTTCAAAAATTTTCAAAAATAAACTTCGGGGTTTAGGAACCAACCTTTTATGCCGATCAAATTCCTTTTGTAATGCTAGGCAGTATGAATTCCTATCCCAAGCACTAATCACAAACTCTAATACTAATATAAAGTAAATATTTGAGAGTAATACCTTGGTGTGAAGTTGGGAGGTGTTAGAGCGAGGGCAATCGCAAAATTTTTGAATTGTGAGACTTTGTCTATTAAAAACTTTTAGTTCGCTTCTATTCTCCGACATTAGACGCACTCGTCGAAGCAGTGGGAAATGTTGAGTGGTATTTTATCCCACTTTTTAGGTAAAATCTTTAGTTTCATGGGGCCAATTTGGTAATTTGTATTGAGATCGATGAACTGGTTGGTGATACACCAAGTTGCTTTCCTTGTTCTCCTAGTTTTACAGTCTCTATATTGCTTCTGCATTAACCCAAAAGGCGGATCCAGTCCGAAACGCTAACCTGTTTGGCGATTAATGAGAATCTTGCTCTCCAACCTATAGTTTTCAACACTTTCCTTTTTTTGACAGGTAACATCAACACACCATTATTTCTAACAAAAAATTCGAAGAATTTAAGACCCTGGGTTGCCTCCCAAGAAGCGCATGATTTAACATCGTTGCACGTCGTAGGTCCTACCTCACTCTGTTATTGGAGCTAAACCTAGCGTCACTAGGTAACCCCAATGTTTCATATGGATGGAGCTGCGGCACTACAAACATCAGGAGTGATCTGATGTGGTGGATTGATCTAGAATGAGATCCAATTAATTTGTTTAACGCTTCAAAATTCTCTCTCATTAACAATCTATTTTGATTGTTGATCGTTTGGAGAATGATTTGAAGCGTGTCCTCAAAATAATTTTCTCATTTTCTCTAGACTTCTTCTGCTCATGAGGAGACATATCCCTTTGCGTTTGCACTGGTTTTTTCACATTAGATATTTTGGTGGTCAAGTCATTTACTTGAGATACCAACACAATTAGCTTGAAATCACCCTCGACATCTTGATCTGCCTCAACCGACTTGCCACCCACTCCCTAATCCATGCTTAGAGGACCTTCATACACAAACAACTAAAATAAAATCAAAACTAAAAATGAACATAGTAACCTACAACTAAAAAGAACAAAAACTCGTTTTAACTACATTTTCATGTAACACCACTCCCCGGTAGTGGCACCATTTTGATTGCTACCATGATCAAAGACACTAACTATGATTCGAGTGTCAACGATCATCGGTAATATAGTAACCCAACCGAGAGTTCGGGTCCTTTTCTAAGGGAGAGGTTTCGAGTTTATGTAGCTAATTGAGATTCCATTGTTATTTGTCGTAGCTTAAGAAATTTATGAATAAAAACCTTATGAAGTAAAGGAGGTGACACGAAAGTGTCAGATATCCAATGAGGGGTTTGTCAAAAGTAGTAAAATCGTAGAAATTATAGGAAAATCAAGTATGAGGGTGAATTCTTTGGACGTGACTGCAATACAAGTTAATATAGATAATTGGGTACATGCTTTCAACAGAAAATTTGTACAATAATAGTGACTAGGCTGAGCTTTATAAGGAAATAAGTTATCTCTAAAGAAACTTACCAAGTTTCAAATGGGTTCCTCTCATATGCCCACTTGCCGCATGAAGGCCAGCCTATGCCTCACCCCACTCACTTTATCGAGTTGAGTGTTAGGATATGGGACTAAGGCTCACCCTCCTAGACTAAACCTCATGTCGTCCCACTCCTTAGTCCATCAATCTAGCATCTTGGTTTCACGACCTCTCTCTCAAGAAAGCCGAAAACACATGGGTGAACTTGTATTTACAACTAGAAATCCATTAGATTAAACCACAACCACTAGACGAAATCACCATTAAACTATATCTAAGCTATAAGCAAGCAAGACCGAACAATAATATTAATTCATATTATATAATCACACCCCAAGAATGGGGGGGGGGGTTTAGCCACACAACAAGAAATAAAAAACCTTAAATGATGTTGTAATCAAATGGGTATAAGAGATAAAGTCTTGATTTGAGCAAAGCAAGAAGAATCAAGGATATCCACTTCCAAATAGAAAGGGAAGAGACCCTTTCTTCTTCAAGTCTTCAAAACCCTTTCCAAACTTGAGACAAAATATGAAAAACTAAAGTTTAAAGTCTAAAAACTAGAAAATGTTCGGACTCTCTAATTAACAACTAAAACTAGTATTTATAGTTTTCATATTTTGTGTTGTGATGGATCGTTCGGCAAGGTTAGTAGAGGTCTCCGAATGACTCCACGATTCGCCTATCTTCTAGTTCATCACCATTTTGTGCTTTCCCAGAACATCTTAAATTCCTGGACCATTGGGCGGCATAGTACTACTTTGCGGAACTGTTCGGTGTCGCGTTGTCTGTTCATTTCTCCGCCGATTTGATCCTCTTTCTTTTGGGCTCAACCTGCTGAAACAAAGGGTGAAGTATGTCCCTTTGATGATGCGCCAAGTTTACTTGGTGATGCTTAGGCTTTAGTTTCTTTGTTCTTTTCAGCCTTCTTATTCCTTTTCGCACCATAGTGGCCATGCTTTCTTTGAAACTTCAATTACCAGAAACTTGATAGTTTGCAATAGATATTGAGATAAAAACAAGCATTAGAAGACACTATTTCTATTAAAATGTAGCCCTAAATGTGTCCAGTATTTGGACTCATCAGCAACCAAGATTTATCGTGACTTGCGATTCATTTATTGGTGTAATGTAATGAAGAAGGATGTTAAAAAAGTAGTGGATAAATGTCTTAATTGTCAACAATAGAAGGTTGAGAATCAGAAACCTAGTGGGTTGTCTCAAGATATTAGTATTACTACATGGAAGTGCGAATATTTTAATATGGACTTCATTAAAGGTTGCCTCGTACTCTCATCAACTTGACCTTATTTGGGTTACTTGGGACTGAATGACGAAATCGGCTTAGTTTTCTCTTGCAAATACATCATTTTTCAATCAAAGAGTATGCCAAGCTTTATACTTAGGATATGTTAAGGTTAGATACACTGCCCGTGTCTACTATCTCTGATAGGAGTACTCAGTTTACGTCACACCTTTGAAAGTCTTTCCAGAAGTATCATGGCACTCAATTGAACCTTATACGACTTTTCATTCACAAAATGATGGGCAAGACGATCGTTCTAACATAACTTTAGAATATTTGTCGAGATCTTGTGTGATTAAATTCAAGGGTAGTATGGATTACCATCTGACTTTAATTAAATTTTCTTATAATAATAACTATTACTCAAGTATCTAGATGGCTCCATTTGAGCTTCTCTATTGCAGAATGTATAGTTTACCTATAGGTTGGTTTGTAATTGGTGAGGTCTCTTTGATAATGCTCTAGTTGGTATATGAGGTTATAAGAATAGTTTGACTTATTGGTGAATGGTTGATAATGTCTCAAAGTCAACAAAAGTCCTTGTTAGGAGAAGAGCGCATGAATTTTGTGTTGATGATTGAGTTTATTTGAAAATCTCACCCATGAAGGGTGTGATGAAGTTTAGAAAGAAAAGGAAACTTAGTCTCTAATATGAGGTCCCATGTCATATTTTGAGACGTATTGAAAATGTTTGTTTATGAATTGGAGTTACTCAATGATTTAGCATCGATACAAAGATATGCCATGTCTTTTCGTTGAAAAAGTATGTTGGAGACCCAATGTCGTATGTGCCTTTGGATTGTTTGGGAGTTATGGAAAGTATTTTGTATGAAAAGGTTTCATTTAAGATTTTAGACCATTAAGTTCAGAAGTTCATAAATAAAGAAATTACTTCCATGAAAGTTCTCTAGAGGAATCAATCAGTTCAGCGTGCTACTTTGGAGGTCGAATCTGATATGATGTCAAAGTATCTTCCACTCTTTTGCCTTCACTACTATTCTATATTGAGGTATTAGTTTTTTGTAACACCTCAAATTCGAGAAGACAGAAAAAATTTCAGTTTTCCAAAATTTGGTACCTGTTCCTACGGTGCCACCCACAGAAAGGTCTGTGGCTGTCCAGACTGTTTTTCCAAAAAATATAAAGTTTCAGTATTTTTTCAACGATTCACCACGATGATCCGTCATTCAAATCACGAATTGTAAATATGTCTCGTTATCTTGCACAAGGATGAGAAAAGTACTTGATATTGTTCTTTGTTACATGGATCACATGTTTGTATCAATCAAAGTGGTGGTATTCCAAGTTAATTTTTTTTGAGATGAGATTTAATGGTTACCCGAGGACGAGCAAAAGTGTAAATGTTGGGTGTTGATATGAAGCTAAAATTAACATATTTAGTCATTCTTTGCTTCATATTTAATCTTTTAATTATCCTTTTTAGCATAAATTTTATGAGTTATTCTTATGTTGTGTATGTTAAATGTAGGATTAAAATGGCGTGAAAATGAAATATTTGGAGCACAAATGAATTAAAAAAAGAAATCATAGAAGGAGATCAAGGAGACAACTTAAAAGAGTAAAGTTAATAAAATAATGTATTTCTATATATGAAAAAAGAAGCAATTTTCAATCAAATTGTTGCGACGTGGCAGACAGTAAAAGACCAAATTGTATTCTTGAGGAGGTGGAGGACTTTCAGAAACATCAAATAATTTGTAGAAACCTAATTCTTTAGGTTTTGATTTCCTAATTTGTCTTGAACTCAATTATATTATTTAGGGTTTCTATATCTATAATTAGGGCATGAAAAATTATTCTTTGCGGAGGGAAGAACAAAGAATCAGTACACAATATAATTTTTCTTATACCTAAGGAACTTTGGAAGAACTATCATGGAGGCCGAAGGATTGTGTTTTATTCTTACTTCTCCTTTATTATTTATTTGTATTCGTGATTAGTAAAAGATAATTTAGCTATTATTCTTAAATTGTGATGATTAACACATGCATATTTATTTTCATAAATTTTGATTATTTTTGTGAGATAATGAATGATAAAATGATTGTACAACAAGGATTTAGTTAAGAATTTGTTGTTATCTAATAGCCTGACCTTAATAAATTGATGTTAGGGTTAATGTCAACTCAATTGACGCAAGATATAATTCAGGATAAAGGTAAGGGTTAGCAAAGTAGACAACCACAGACTTACCAAGTCGCTAGGTGAAATTCCCTACTTGGAGGACCAATCACTTAGGGACATCCAACTTACAAACCTTGCATGCTAAAAATTGAAATACATCACTAGTACAATATTCTTGCTATTTTATCAAATCATGGGAATACATTCCTAGTTATTTCTAATAATTTGAATATAAATAAATACTTAGTTCAAAGCTATTTTTATTTCAAATAATGACCACCGAGTTAAATATTCTATATTAAAAGATTCTTCTATATTCTCTGTTGGATCGACTCCAACTCATAGTTGGGTAAATATATTACATACGACCGTTTATATTTCCTTTCAAGAAGTATATATTTGGACGTTATCATTAACTTTTGAGCTATTTATGTATACTTTGTACCATTATGTATATGTCTACACTAAGGCCCCACTCTTTGTCTAATTTTCTTCCAGCTTGTTTTATTATTAGCTTATTTAATTCATTGTTTGTATTTGGATTCTGACTTTCCTAGTAAGGTTTTATGGTAAGTGCATTTATGGTTTCATTTTAGATCGTGACATTGATTCTTGACGTGCATTTTATTGGGTAAGAATATTTAATGGTTTTTGAGACTTTTAAAAAATTAAAAGATTAGATTTTCTATCAAATATATGGCAATTGCTAACTTAGCCTATTATAACTTTTTATATGTAGATGTTTGAGTATAGCCATGTTGATCGACCATCCTTAACCTAATAAACATACTTTTTACCGTGTTTCAAATACATGTAGAAAAATATATCATCTATAAGAATTATTTTGGTAAAAAATAATTTAGGGACTAAAAGGCTACATAAAATAGACTTTTGTTCAACTTATTCTCAAATTTCGAATACAATGAGAGTTTTCATGCACTACACTTCCCTTTTTATGATTGTAAAATATATCACAATAAAATTTGCATAACTTAAATACGTAAAAAAAAAAAAATTTGTCCATGCAACATAGATTATGTATAAAAAATATATTTAAAAAATGATTCTAAAAAATAATTTCTTTAAAATACTTCTTGATTAGAAGTGACACAAAAGTCATAAACAAATTTATTTTGAAAAAAAAAGACCTTTTACAACACTTAAGAAGATTGTAATGGACAAACGTCAAACATTTTCTTATTCAAATACGTGAAATGAAAATTATAAGACCTTTAGTTGAAGGATTTCAATTACTTACCTTCTATTTTTATTTTTACAATTTTTTCACTTTTTTCAAATGACTTTAATTCAATAACAACGCAATTACACATCTATACAAAATTACAATAAAAAACTCTCTTCATAAAAAAAATTGTTACCGAAATTCATGTAGAAGTAATAAGATAATACAATAGACATATCAATCTATGTTTGCACCAGAAGATTCCCCAACTTGTATATTCTCATTAATAAGCTTGTGAGAAACGACATTGTCTTGAATCTTCATTTTATTCTCTAATTCGGAGACTGTATTTTGCAGCTCTTTAATCTTAATTTTTGCCAACTCACTCTTCACACTAGACAATAAACCCATTTTCATTTTCCACTGCTTGTTGTCTTGTTCTTGTTCCTGAAGCTTCTTGTTCAGTTGTGTATTATTCCTTTATGTTGCCTCAAATACACCTTTCTAAAACATTACAGTGTTGTCTAGTTGGTCAAGCTTCTGTTTTAGGACCCCAATTTCCATTTCCTTGGCTTCTAATGTAACCTTGTGAATCGCTTCTAACATATCAACTTTCCTTAATATCAAATTTCTTTCACGCCTCAATGACATTATCTTTTGGTTCTGATCAAACTCTTTCGCCATAGTTCAACCTTTTTTAGAGATATGAGAAAGGAAGAAAGTGAGAAGTGAATTAATTTTTTTTATGATTTTGTTTGTAATTCTTACGTTTGTACCTAAATTTGACATATACTACTTTTATTTAAGTATATTGATATTGTAAATTAATTATACTTAGAACGTAAATATGAAAAAGAAAGTCGTTATTCATCATAAAAAAAATCATTTTGTCACAAAATATTTAAGAGTAATTAGTATATATTTATTTGAATAATATCGCACAATTAAATAATTAATTTTAAGAATTAATAAATTAAATGTAAAACTAAACATATGTAGATGCATCAACGCTTAGTTAAATAACTCACATAAATGTTTGAAGAAAAAAATCAATAACTTCAATTTAATACCAAATGTGTTGGAAAAACTTAAAGTTATTTTGGAACTAAATTAAGTAACATAAAATTATTAAGTACAACTATATAAATAATTTTTTATTTATAAACTTAATTTTTTAGAAAAATAACACATTGAGTAATAGGCTAAGCCGGTAAGTAATATAAATTAGTTAGATCGCATGCCATTAATTAATTGTGCTAGAGAATGATATCAATGGCTAGATCTTGTCCAAATTAGCGTTATGTGATAATTGATTGATGGTGCAACTATTATAAATTAATTTTCTTTTAAGAGTTCCTGTAGGGATTTATTTGATTAAAATATTTTTGTCAATCAATACACTTAACAATGTAAAAAAATTCAACATAGTTTTTCTCCATAAAGATATCACAAGGATCTTCTCTAGTTATCCTTTAAGACCCTAGATATATTTTTGTAAACATAAACATCAAGTCAAATATTCATACTATCATATAAATTAAACATACAAAATAGGATCGTAAACATACTAATCTAACATAAAAATCTTCATAGATGGTATACCTGATGAGAAGAACTAAGTGAAATCGGAGTTGAAAAACTAGTCACCTCCTTGCCCTAGCTGTCGTCAATGATGAAAAAGTGAAAAGAATATTTAACTAACCCTAATTGATGGAGAAAGGACCATTTTATAGAATATTAGGTTTAATCTGGTCCGTCCATCCACTCACAAATTTGACATATGAGATTTATTTTTTAACAAAAATTATTTATGGGCTTTTTTTTTATTTGGGCCAGACATAAATTAACAAAGGACAAACTATGCAAAATGTTAGCTTTTAAACTGTACTTACCATCTTTTTAGTTGAATTTACAAAATTAACATGGAACAAGTTTATTCGGCCTTCTTTATTTCAATCGAGATACAAGTATTATTCTTCTTCTTCGATTTGCACCTTTCTTCTTCTTCCTCCTCCTCCTCCTCCTCCTCCTCCTACTCTTATTTGTCTTTTAATGTTAATTCTTATTCTTTTCCTTTTTTATCTTCTCATATTGTTATTCTTGTTCTCCTTCGCCTTCTTCTTATTCTTATTCTTATTCTAATTGTTATTCTACCTCTTTTTGTTTTTCTTCTTCTTCTTTCTTTCTTTCTTTCTTTCCTTTTCTTCTTTTGCTTTTTCTTTGTTTCTGAAGTGTTTGAGACAGTATTGGTTGAGTTTTCACCCTTTTCAAAGATTTCATAATTAAAGAGTTGTCATTAGTCTACAAAGGGACAGATTGTTGTCGTATGAGATTTTTGTTAGTCTATCAGCTCTTGTAGGTACATTTTGTGTTTCTAGCATCATTTGGAGAGTTCGGAGTTTTAAGATAAATTGGCATACAAGACCTCGAGAGGCCTTATATAATCCACTTAGCTTTCAGAGTAAACACAATAGTAATCGATAAGATTTTAAAACATAATTTCAAGATAGCAAATTTTATAAAATGAAGAAAAATTCTGATACACTTGTCTCAAAAACCATCTTATACACCTGAATCTCGGGACACATCCCATACAATATTGTTAAAAAAAAAATGAGACGATCATAAGGTAAGTAGTGACTAAATCCCCTGATGAATGAGGACTCACCAATCTTAAATTCTTCTTCTATTTTAGATCCTATCCATGAGAATGAGAGTCAGAAACACCAGAACCTATATTTGAATAAGAAATGAGGGGAATAATATGCATTAGTACAAATACGTAATAAATGTAATAACTTGCATAAACGTAACATAAGATTCCGACAGCATAAGTCATAGAGCATAATAAAATCACATAATAGATTATTTCCACATATAAAGAGTACTTCTTGAAGTAACCTATATTCATACATAGTCAAAACATTAGTAACCACCACTAGTGTTACTCATAATGGAAGGAAAACTGAAGAAACAATCAGAGCTCATCACTTATCATAACATATCATCGATTATGTTCTAATGACATAGGGAATCACCTCTTGCCTTCTTATAATCATGGGTAATCACCTTTATTATGTAACACTCCGGAAAGTAGTAGGCTAAACTAGAGCTTGACATTCCGATTAGAGACTTTAAGTGTACCTCCCCTCACCTTAAAATAAATGTTTTCATGTTAGAACGTCAATGTTCAAACCCCAAGGACAAGCCATGGGTATTTGAGGATTGCACATAAAATATGTCGGGCATTGACCCACGAGGGGTCACTCAGGCCTAGTAGGTCCCCCCACGCCTCGTGGGTGAGGGGCCGTGGCTAGAGCCCATGGAACAAAGTCTCAGAATTCAACCTACGCTTCACCAGCATAGGTCATGGGTCCAACCACGACCCGTTAGTGAAGGACCGTGGGTGATAACTGGAAATCACTTTTTGGAGTTAGTTGAGAGGTACTTTGCGATTTTAAATTTTTAACTTATACAAAGTGGCGTCAACTTACACTAAATTATACCAACTATACATTGATTTATCAACCCTAAAATTATTCATCTTTTTCATATTTCAAAAATCCCAAATAAAAACCAACTTTTCCCCCTAAACTCTCTCTCTCTCTAGAACTCCAATGAAGGAGAAGAAAATCAAGTTAGGGTTTGAATAAGAAGGATTTTCACTAAGTTTCTTTGGAGAATCATAACTAAGTTATGGTAGTCCTTCATCCATGGATGGTGTTTATCCATGGAGTCCCTCCAAACTCAATATCAAAGGTAGAATTTTCCCCAAAAAGCTAGGATTTACTCCATTTCATGGATTCTTCTAAAAAACAATTTTAATGATTTAATTACTTTAAATTATGATTTAATAGTTTATGATTGTGGTTTTTACAATTAAATCTCCTATGAAACCATGACATTTCCAATATCTCCAATTTATGACTTTGTTATGTGGGTGCATTGATGGAAGAAAAAGTATTATGAGATTATTCTTATCCTAATTTAGTTAATTGAATCATGTTATTATCCATGTATAAAATAATAACTCTAGATTTTTTGATTGAATGTGATCTATGGTCCTTAAAAGGAAAAGTATAAGAATATATTTGACTATGAGATGAATGCGTTAAGAACACTTTGAGCGTGAAGTGTCTATGATTATAATGAAGTTGTTGTGTTGATTGAAAGGATATTGTCATGAACACATAAGGAACATAATGTGAAAAGTTTTCTCAAGTGATGGATATTCTATATTTAAAGGAAATTCTCACCTAATTGAATCTAACGTTATATGTAGACATGGACGGTGAAAGGCTATTCTCACACACAATCTAATGAGGTATCCTAATGAAACAATTCATGACTTAAAAATACTATGTGTATAAATTCTTAGCACTGAGTGGATATTGAATATGTGGTAGAGGATCTCTCATTAAGCAAGGCTTGGTTTATAAAAGTTATCTCATGAGATGGAAGCTCCCCCGTTAAGCAAGGTTGGGGTTTGTAGTAATAATCGTCTTATCACATGAACTATGTGCCCTCATAGGTTATTTAGCTAATGGATCCACCTAAAAGCTAACAAATGATGGTCTTACCTTAGACAAGTAAGACAACACTTTTCGGTGTGGGTAACACCTGCTTCAATGTTAAACTAACATGGTCTATGCCGATTAAGGCTTATTTCCACTATCACAAGAATATGAACTATAACATGAATTATGAATTATGGTTAGTCGATAAGATTTAATTAGCACGGGTAGGATTATGGGATCTTATTCATACATTGCACAAGTATGATTTGAGGGTACAAATGGTATGGTTCTCTTATCATGTGATGATTATTGTAATGAATATGCTTATAACTTATGTTTTTGCATTGCATTTAGAATCATGCTTTTAAACTAGTAAATGGCGTTCATGCAACTAAAACATCCTTTTTAGCATGTTTTTATGATATTGTGCATGAAAATCATACACTTTCTGCATTTTTGTACTAACACATATTTTTCCTACATTTCCCCCCAAGTGTAAGGTCCGATTCTCAAGCAGCTCCCAACTATGGCTAGAGCTTGGATTTTCTCATTTCTCCTCGATCATGGTGAGCCCTCATGATTCGAGGATGGATTTCAATCGTTGTTGTTTCATTCTTGTACTTTCACTTTCTGATTATACTGTTTTGGGTTGTGACCCTAATTGACTCAAGTGTTGTAATAGATGGCTAATTGAGACAAGTGTAGACTTCCGTTTTCCTTTATGAAGATTTTTGGACTTAAAATGCTTTTTTAATCTTATTATTATAACACTTTAGGTGATGATATGCTAAATGTCTTAATAGTTCCTTTCGGGATTTTATGTGCCTTGGTATGTCAAGGGGGTACCCTTGAATTGTGCCAAACTTTGTATCAGAGAAAAAAACTTAAAATGATTCTAGGATGATGTCTCATAAGCCAGGAAGATGATTGCAAATGGGGTGCATGTATCACATTATTAGGGACAAAGTTGTCGAATCCAAGTTCCCTTCATTAGAGTTGGTCCCCATAGTGAGGGAGTTTTCGGAAGTCTTTCCTAATCACTTGCCCGGGATTCCTCCCGAATGGGAAATAGACTTTGTCATTAATCTTTTTTCGGATACTAACCTCATATATATCCTTCCTTACAAGATGAGTTCGTCGGAGTTGAAGGAATGGAAAGCTCAACTCAAGGATTTTCTAAACAAAGGTTTCATTCAACAAAGCATATCTCCATGGGGTGCTCCAGTATTGTTTGCGAAAAATAAGGATGAATCCTTAAGAATTTGTATTGAACATCGCCAATTGAAAAAGGTCACTATAAATATTAAGTATCCTCTTCCAAGAATTGATGACTTGTTAGATCAATTCCAAGAGACTAGTCACTTTTCCTAGATCAACCTTCGTTCGAGCTACCATTAACTTAGGGTGAGAGAGGTTGACATCCCTAAAACGACTTTCTGAACTAGTTATGTGCACTATGAGTTCCTTGTGATGTCTTTTTGACTAACTAATTCCCCAACGACATTTATGTACCTTATGAATAGAGTCTTCCAGAAATATATAGACATGTTCGTCATTGTGCTTATCAATGATATCTTGGTATATTCTGGAAGTGAGGATGATCACATGAGCCATTTGAGAATTGTATTGCAAACCATCAAAGATCACTAATTGTTCTCAAAGTTTAGTAAGTGTGAGTTTTGGTTGAAATTGGTGGCATTCATAGGTCACATATTGTCAATAACGGGTATAGAGGTTGATCCAAAGCAGACGGGCTCTGTCAAAAATTGACTTAGACCATTGTCGCCGACCAATATTAGGAGCATTTTGGGTATATCTGGCTATTATAGGAGATTTGTTGAGGGATTCTCCTCTATTGCTTCTCCTTTAACGGCCCTAACCCAAAAAAAAGCTATGTTTTAGTGAACAGAAACTTTTGAGAAAGGCTTCAAAGAATTGAAGAAAAATCTTACCTCCGCTCCGATGTTGACCTTACCAGAGGGATATAAAGGATTTGTAGTGTATTGTGACGCTTCACAAGTAGGTTTTGGTGGTGTTCTCATGCAACGTGGTAAAGTGATAGATTATGCCTCAAGGCAACTCAAGGTACATGAAAAGAATTATCTGACACATAATCTTGAACTAGCGGCCGTACTATTTGCCTTTAAAATATGGATACATTATCTTTATGTGCTCCATGTATATGTGTTCACCTATTACAAAAGTCTCCAATATGTATTTACTCAAAAAGACTTGAATCTCTGGCAAAGAAGTTGGTTAGAGCTTTTGAAAGTCTACGATATAAGTGTACTTTACCACCCCCATCAAAGCCAATGTAGTTGCGGATGCCTTAAGTCGTATGTCCATGGGTAGTGTGACTCATGTAGATGAGGAAAATAAGGAGTTAGTTCGAGATGTGCATAAGTTGGCCTGGTTGAGAGTTTAACTAGTAGGTTCTCCAAAGGGTGGTTTAATGGTCCAACATAGTTTATATTCATCCTTAGTAGTTGATGTAAAGTCTAAGCAACACCTTGATCACATCTTGATGGAGTTAAAAGAATCCGTGCTTAAGAAATACGTCGAGGCATTCTCCCAAGGGGGAAATGGGGTACTTAAATATCAAGGTCAGTTGTGTGTTTCGGATGTGGATGACTTTAGAAGACAAATTTGGGAACAGGCTCACGGTTCGCGATATTCAATTCATTTGGAAGGAACCAAGATGTACTGGATATATGGGAGGTCTATTGGTGGAATGGCTTTAAAAAGTGATATAGCGGATTTTGTTGCCAAGTGTCCATATTCTCAACAAGTCAAGGCCGAATATCAAAATCCGGGAGGTTTTTCTCAAGATATAGGTATTCCAACTTGGAAGTGGGAGGATGTTAATAAGGAATTTTTTGTGGGTTCGCCCACACCCGAAGGCAACATGATTCTATTTGGTGATCAATGATAGAATGACCAAATCAACCCACTTTATTCCCGTCAAGACTTCATATTCAGCAGAGGACTATACCAAGTTATATATTAAGGAGATAGTGCAGATGCATGGGGTTCCTTTGTCCATCATATCTGATAGGGGGTACTCAATTCACTTCTCACTTTTGAAAGGCTTTCTAAAATGGGGTTGGTACCAAGGTGAATCTTCGCACCACATTTCATCCCAAAACAGATGGTCAAGAGGAACATACTATATAAACCCTAGAAGATATGTTAAGGGCATGTTTTATTAACGTCAAGGGTAATTGGGATGACCATCTACCGTTGATAGAGTTTGTTTACAATAATTGTTACCACTTAAGTATTTTTATGCTCCGTTTGAAGCACTTAATGGGATAGGGTGTAGGTATCTGGTTTGGTCATGTGAAGTAGGTGAATTTGCTCTTATTGGTCTAGAAATAGTTTATGATGCCATTGAGAAAGTTTGACTTATTAGAGATAGGATAAAGACAGCCCTAAGTTAGCAAAAGTCTTATGCCGACAATAGAAAGAGAGATCTTGAATTTGAGGTAGGTGATAGGGTGTACTTGTAAATCTCACCCATGAAAGGGGTAATGAGGTTTGGTAAAAAGTGCAAACTTAGTTCCCGGTATGTGGTCTAGTATGAGATATTGAAACATGTTGGTAATGTTGCCTATGAATTGAACTTTCCTAATGAGTTGGCTCTGGTTCATCCAGTGTTCCATGTCTCAATGCTGAAGAAATATATAGGTGATCTGCTATCTATTTTTTCTATAGAAGGAATAGGGTTTAATGAGAATCTTTCTTATGAAGAGGTTTTAGTTGTCTTAGACCGACAAGTGAAGTGATTGAGGAATAAAGAGGTAGCTTCCGTTAAGGTTCTATGGAGGAACCACCTAGTTGAGAGTGCTACATGGGAGGTCGAGGCCGATATGATATCCCGTTATCCTCATATTTTCCCTCTTACTTATATTCAAATTTAAGGTAAGTAGTTTCTCTTGAGTTGGTTGTCAATTGTGAGTTGTGTGTATTGTATGAGTTTTTGCCATGATCCTTTTTATGTGGTGTGATTCCATGTGAAGAAGCATGTATTGCATAACTTAAGTTTTCTCATAATTTTATGTCACTCTTTGTTGAATTACTAAACTGATATAATAATTGAATATTGGACTTATGAGGTGAATTATGTACATGCTAAATTGTTTTTGAAGTGATATTTTGAGTCCATATTGTGATCTTGAACTTTTCATTCATTGGATAAGGTAGTTCCTCCAATGAACATGGTATATGATGTATTGCATGCATATTGAGCTGGTTTGATATTCCTTTATTAGGAGTAGAAGTTTCTCCTTTGAATAAGCGCTTATGATGAATTGTGCATTAGAAGTTTTTGCACGCTTTTAGAATGTATGCTGGTTGGGCTGTTGGTCTAGAATTTTTATCTTTGTTTGGTGTATTGGTCGGCATTCGGGGATGAATGTTCTCTAGGGGGATATAATGTAATACCCTGAAAATATAACGACCTAAGCTAGAGCCTCATATGATGTCTAATGACTAAAAAGGATTAAAATGATGTTTTTATACCTCATCTAATGTAACTAACTTAGTAAGAAAGTGTTAATGCATAAACATGAAGAAACGACCAAGACGTCCGAAAACTAGTAAATTGGACTAGTGTGGTGTTAGGTCTTGTAGTAAGGTTTTGAAGTGTCATATGAGGACTAAATCTTGTAAAAATAGTTGGTATAGGTAGAACTACATTTTAGGGTCCAAACCGTACGTGTACGTCCCCCCAAGGACCACCCTAGTGGTCCTTGAGGAGACCCAACCTTTGACCCAAAAAGCTATCAAAAAGACAGCAGAACCTACGGAGGTCATTGACGAGCCGTCAATGGATCCACGTCCCATAGATTTGGGTCGTGGGTCAGACCTGAAATAGACCTTTACTCCCCTTAAACTAGGAGTCTATTACAAAAACGAAGGAGGTACGTACGGGGGCGTGAACCCATCCACGGTCTGTGGATGGGTGGCCGTAGATTCTTCCGAATTTTAAGTCTTTAGTTTTAGTTTAGGGCTCAGTGTTAATTAGTTATTTAATAAGGGTATAATAAGGGTGGTTAGTTAACTAATTAAATTTCAAAAACTAACTATAAGAACGTAACCCTAAGACTTTAAGTCATTCAACTAAACTCACAACTCAAAGACAAAAACAAAACTTCCCTCTTCCAGAATCTTCTCTCTAAGAACTCCATTGAAGAAGAAGACCAATGTTAAACTAGGTTTGGAAGAACTAGACTTTTCTCCATCAATTCTCAAGAAATTTATCATGGTATGGAAGCTCTTCACTCTCGTTTTCTCCAAGAGACTATCTCAAAAATTGAACTTCAAAGTTTCCCAAATTTTAGGTTTTCACTCAATTTCGTGGGTCTCTTTCTAAACTTGTTTGCATTTATCTAAATTGATTATTTATGATTATATATGAAGTTTTATGGATGAATTCAATTAATCATAGTGGTATTTGAACAAAGCCCCATAAGACCACTAAATCTCCCTTCTTTCTCAAATCTAAACCCTATTATGCTTTGATTGATGAATGAAGGATTAGAATCTAGTATGTTTCTGTGTAATTCATTATTTTATTATGATGTTTCCTATATGATGAATGAATATCATGGAGTTAGGGTTGAATATTAAAGAAAGCCTCGAAAGCTATGAATGAAGGTTTTCAATTTGCTTATAGTTTAATGTTGACTTGTTGATCCACTTATGGTGGAGGTGTTTACTAATTATATATTCTTATATTGAATTTTTTATCCACTTATGGTGGAGTTTCTTACTTGATTTAAGAGTTGTGGTGTTGAGTCTTGTTCCTCTTCCCTACAACCTTAATTATGATCAAGTATACTATGATATGAACATGTATGTTATGCTATGATATAAACATGCATATCATGCTATGATACGAATATGGATGTTATGTTATGATATGAATAATAATTCTACGATTTATGTTAGTGTTGATATGTTGAATAAAGGCAATTCTCCAAAATACTATATGAATATGATACCAAAAAATATTCTCTATGTTCTTTGTTCTTTGATTGAGAGGTTGTCCTCATCTTTGAAAACCTTTGAGCTATACACTATATGAGCAGTTAAGTCCATAAAGCATTCTTTATCAACTAATGCATAACTAAAGGCTTAATTACACTTTAAACGGAATTGTTCTTAGCACCGAGTGGATATGATTATAAGCTAAGCATATGAGAGGATGACTCTCCTAAGCCTATGTTTTATAAAGAAATGATAATGAAGGCTTTTTCAATAAAGGGAACTTAGCTTAGCAACGAGTGAACTTGTATATGAGTGTGTTCCCCTTTACAATGTGAAAAGGTAGGTCTACCATAAATCTCATGAGGTGGAAGGCCTCATAGCCCAAGGGCATAGAGGGATGTTTCAATGATGACCTCCAAGTTCCATAAACTATGTTGCCACATAGGATCTAGCAAGTGATATCACCTAAAATGCTAGCATGATATTCATGTCTTACCTTGGCAAGTAAGATGCCCTCTTTTTGGTGTGAGGGGATGACACCAAATTCCATGTTTAGCACCCATGGTCTTAGTGTCGGTTAAGGCTATAGTTTCCCTAAAGTAAAATGGACAATGGAAGTAAATGACTAGGATCCTAACTAGGATGACTTAAGGGAGGTTACTTAGGATAGGTGGAAGTAATTAACCCATCTAGACATTGCATAAGTAGCTCCTTAGGGAGTCCTAGAGAGGTGACCTAATGTGTATGACTATGTTTATGTCTTTATGCATGACATTCTAGTAATTGTCTACTTGTTGTGATGAAATGCATGGTATGAGACTATGTGAAGTGGTCTTGATGTACATGCTTAATGTTGGTCTAATGACTATATGATGAAGGTTGTTGACATGAATGAGGTTGCCTTCACTTAATATGTTGATGTATGAATTGAATGTTAAGGTTTGTGATATCATGAAGGGTTTACTAAGTATGTGTGGGGTTATGGGGCTTCACATGTGCATTGCACTAGTAGACTAAGATTGGCGTCATGAACAAAGGTGTTATAATGATGTATATGAAAAGAAGTGAATATATGTGTAAATGGATGTAACTTACTATAAAGCTAATGAAGTCTTGACTTAAATGTGTCTATGATATATTACGCTTATATGATGATATGTGTTGGCTTATGTAGGTTGTATGTATGCTTCTTTGTGACCTTAAGGTGATGCATTGCATCAAGTATCACTAGAGGGTTACTTGGCAGGTTAATGAATAAAAGAGAAGATAATTCACTGTTAAGGGAAATGAGCTCACTGTAAAGTGACCTCAATTATGGCTTAAATTTTATATGTGATTTTATATGATGTTTGGCCTTTGATTAAGTTTATATGAAGTATGTGAATGATATAAATGGTATTTTATAAAGGTTTTATGAAGATTTACTCAAAAAGGCATGAAGTATGATTTCAAGAAATGTCCCTTTTAAATGCATGTTTTTGCATGATTGCCATACTTAGTGCATTCTTGTTCTAACTCCATTCTTCTATACTTTTTTATACAAAGTGTAAGTTATGGATGCTTAAAGGATGTCTATATGGTTGAGGAGCTTGATATGTGATTTCCAAGCTCAAGGAAAGGAATCCTTAAGTCCAAGGATTCCTATGCTGTGTCTTTATTGTAAAGTGTATAAAGTTATACTTATGTTTATGTCTTAAGGGTCGTGTCCCTAATGTATTCTAATGTTGATTGAGTCTAAGATGGAAAACAGACTTAAGGTCTAAGTATGTAATATGATATTTTATATATATATGAAGTAAAGTTTCTAGCATATGATGTGCTATGAAAAGTTTTAAATATTCCGCTAAATTTACTATGTCAATGCGATGAATGATAACCATGGGATTGTATAAGACCTCCTAGAGGTCAAGTACGCCATGTTACTTCTAGGGTGCTCCTCGGATGTGACAATTAAGCTAAATTAAGAAGGCCACACACAAGCAACATGGACTTAGGATTTTATGACTTCGCTTGATTTCCCACGTTGGTTTGAGGGATGAGTTATTTGTCTACTTACTTGGTCTTGGGAAATACTCACCAGTCACCTTATGAGCTCATTTGGTATTAAGTTAGTCCCAAGATAAATTTCTTTAACAGAAGCTTCATGTATCAATATGAAATAAGGAATGACACTTTATCTCCCACACACCTCACCCTTTGTGACTAAAATTGCTAACATACATTTATCCATGTTTTGAATAAATCAAAGGAAGGAAAAATCGATGTGATGTGTTCACTATCAACTCTACATTTGCATAATCTGCTGCAGCAGTATCTATCATATGTGTGTGCTGAACTTGCAATTAGGAAAATGAGAGTCCTATAAGTTTGAAAAATTATCCACTGCAAATTTACAACAATATCAACATTTAGGACCTTGACAACAACTTTTTGCCCATCACATGTTCGAGCAAAGTGGACTTGAGCAACAAAAGCACTTGCTATTGGTATGTTATTGAATTCATCAAAGACATGTAGAGAAAAGTTTTAATTTAGTTGATTGCACACTCTCGTAGGAAAGAAAAGGTTCCAAGTGAATAAAATTAACTGGAATGGATGGAGTAGTTCTTACATCTTCAGTTACCAAGAGATACAGAACAAACGTGCAGCAAATTGTTGACATCTTCGTGCAATAGGTCCTTTGATATTTCCTAACATAAGCAGTATTGTTAGCTGTCCTCAATCTCCCAGAGAGAGGACGACAAATTTATAAAAGAATTAAAACAACAAAACACACAAACTAATAAGTAGGAGATGAAGAGAACAGAACGAAAATTAAGAGAACAACAAAATACAGTTAGATTTGGATAGAAGGGAAAGAGCAAGAATGAATGAATGCTAAATCAAAGTAAGAATATGATGTACAATGAAGAACAATCGAAAAGATAGATATATGAGAAACCTAAACTGCAATATGTAAACGTGGCAGATTAGAATAAAGACAGATTCACATTTAGGAGATTGATTATTTATCCCATTATTTCTGAGCCTCTATATTTTATTTTGTCAAACTTTCAAGTAACACTTTCCCCTGAACTAATCTTGGGAACCATAATTTCTTTTTGTTTTTCTTATTGTATCCTATTCTCTTGAGCTAGTTTCTTTGTCTTATAAATCTAGAGAACTTATTGTTAAGCCTGGAAGTTCCATTTTGCGTAAAGGTCTTAGTGTATCTAGTTCTTATGATAATCCATAATGCTGATTTTAGCATATTATATGGTTCATTTTTAGTTAAATAGTAATTATGTTATCATAATTGGTAGGCTCAAATGTAACCTTGGTACTCCTCTTATTCGCACAGACCATATTCCGAAATCCTAAAACTGCTAAACCATATACGGTTCCTCATCCTCAGCGCTGCAACTTACCTGCTGCAGCAATGCAGTCTTTTTCTAATTCCCTTGTAATTGTTCATACAAATGTGTTGGCTGCTCACGTAGCTCAGCATAAATGGTAACTAACACACCAGATGGTCTGGGAGCACCATATTGAGTTGTTTTAGCTATGGAATAACTTTTGACTACGTATTAAAAGGAATCTTAAAAGCAAGTTACATTACTTTTGATGTTAAATTTTGATGAGAGAATCATTTATGGTTAGTTTAATAAAACCACTAAGTCGTAATAGTATGAGAAGTCTGATTCAACTATAATTTCAAGAGCTTTCAATTTCCAAAATTAGCAGGCCCCAAATTAAATTAAACAAACTTGAAATCCCAAAACATAATTCGATATAGCACATAAGTTAACCACACAGTACAGAACCCACAAAGCACTTAACTATCCAGCTCCTGTGAGAATGCATAAAGCTACAATCTTGAACAACCTAAATCCAGCACCAAATCTAGATTAAAAGAAAGCTACAATCTCTAACCCCTTTTCTCCCTCAAGACAAAAACACACAAAACTTACATCAAAATCAAGAACAGAAAATAGTCTCTACATATAAATAAAACAAGCAAAATGAAGAATCGAGCAAAAACCCAAACAAAGTCAAAGAATAAAAACACAACTAAAAGCCCAAGAATCCAATTCTCACCTACAAATTGAGCCAAAAAAACTATCCAAAAGGGTAATCGTTTATGGAAAATGAAGAAAACTCAATTCAAAATAATCGGAAAAGAGAAAACAACAACTGAAATTGCAGACCTTATAACAGCAGTATAAACAGAGCAAAGCGAGCAGCTTCGGCAGAGCGGCAAGCTTTTGTTCTTCTTTATACAATACAACAATACAAAACTTCTCTCCTTTTGTATATACAAGGAAGCAAGGAGCAACTAAAAAGCTAAAGCAAAAGCAAACCTAAAGAAATTGGAGGTGAACCAAAGCCTTCAAAATTATAGCTAAACTGAAGAAGATGATGTGTTTGATGAATTTACACAGAGAAAGACACGTGCCCATACAATGCAGCCTTTGAGAAGCTGAATAGACAAGTACACCCCTATTTACTTATCACTTTCAGATATTGAAATGATAAAAAATATCCCTATTTTCCAATTGATTGCCAATAAGCTCACACATGTTGAAAATCAGTGAAACTGTCTCTTCTATATATAAGAAAATTACATAATGTTATATTTATTCTAGATTAGACTAAGATTAAAAAGACTTGAAAATAATTATTAAAAGAATAGCTTTAATGAATAAAGGACATTAATAGTTTTTTTTAATCAAGAGGATTATATTTTAAGAATAGGCTATTTGCAAACATTACTCATTTTTCTTCCCTCTCCAAGTAAGTATTACATTCTAAGGGGAGCCTTGTATTTCATTTTAGCATGTTCTTGATCTTCAACTTTTCATTCCAATAATATTGGATCAATTTAATATTATATTTAGATTTTAGATTTATTATATTTTAAACAAAGATAATTTTTGTACTTTTAGATGTTGAGAAAATAAATAGTCTTAACTATTTAATATTTAGATCTAAATGCAACATCTTAATATTTAAATCTGTACTCAGATTTTGAGTACTTAATCTTAATAAAAAACTAATGAGGCCTTAATCTAATTAGACAAGGATTAGAATTTAAGACCGGACTTCTTATCTAAGTATATATGTGACAAAAAAAATTGTTATATATAGATAAACTGTCTATATGAGATGTATAATTATGTGTCAAAGATGTATATATACATCCAAATATAGTGTATATTCAATATATATGCATTGCAGTCATTGATATCTTCCTCAACAAAACTATTTTTTTTTAGTTTCAATAATATAAAAGCTATTCTAAATAATCCCATTTTTTCATAAATAGAAACTAATTAAGAAATAAAAGAAATGCTAATAATGTCTATTTGTTTATCTATAAGACATGTATATATGTGCTTGCGTGTGAGTGCACGTGGGTTGCATGTGTGACTGTGTGTGGGTACGTGTCTAATCGTGTAAGCGTGTGTCTGTATGTGCGTGATGTGTGTATGCTCAGATATTATTTCATTCCCAGGAAAATCTCTAATTTGGATCTCAAATTGTGTGTGCGCGTGTGTTCACGTATATTCAAATTTAGACATTTTAATCTTAATAAAAAACTAATGAGGCCTTAATCTAATTAGACAAGAATTATAATTTAAGATTGGTCTTCTTTTGTAACTGTATATGTGACAAAAAACTTCAACAACAATTTATATATATATATATATATATATATATATATATATATATATATATATATATATATATATATATATATATATATATATATATATATATATTTGTTTCCTATGGAGACTATGGTTGTATATTTCTACCAGTTTATATATTTCGCTTGCGAATATATAAATAGAGTTAGTATATACATTTTCCATATTTATACATTCAGAAAATTTTCAGAATTCCGTGTATATTTCGCTTGTAAATATATAAATAAGGTAAGTTATTATGAATTCTTCAAAATTAGGAACAAAATTATATAAATTCTGAATTTATACACATCAGACGAATTATACAAATCAGTCGAATAACAAGATTAGGTGACACTTCAAGTGCGAATTAAAATTCCCCTAAACTTTATTTAATAGGATTTAAATGTTTGTTATTCCACACAACTTTCCCTGTATAATATGTATAACTTACATATATCTCATAGTGTAAAACCTAAGTTACCATCTATCTCTATTTATTTTCTTAATTACACAAATCTCATGTTTTTAGGCAATTCAGAGACATAATAAAGTATCTGGTTACATTATTGTTGATACATTATGTATCAATCTGTTGCACTTATTAAGGGGGAAAAAACTGAAAAATCAAATTAAGATCTCATAATATTCATATATTGCATTAATTAAGGGGAAAAAATGAAAATCAAATCAATATCCCATAAGTTGCGTTTTCCAATCAAATTATTGTCAAGAATTCAATTGTATGATGTAACAAACCAAAAAAGTCAAAAAATTAAATTTCTTCTTCTTGTTCATCGTTCTCTCTGTTTCATCCATTAGCTGAAAATTTCATAGGATACATAATGAATATTTCGGTCATCTTACTTTTCATGTTACTTTCAATCATACAGAGATAAATCCTAATATAATGAAGAAATTCAAATTTTGAAATTGTTTCGTCCCCCTATTCAACAAAGAAACCTTTTAGATTTGATTTAAAAACTTTTGTCAAAATTTTGGATAAGCGAGGTCAGTTATGAAGGATACAAAAGTGATGAAATTGTTGTTGGACAAGCGATTTCTTTTGTGAATCTTCATGTTCTTCGAAGATTCTTTAAATTTTTTATTCAAAATTGTCTAAAATTTTGAGATTCAAAATTCTTCTACCAGTTCATTGAAGATCTTTCAGTTTTGATTCGAAATTGTTGAAAATCTTGAGTTTCAAATTTATTCTCCTAGTTCATTGAAGATCCTTTCAGTTTTGATTTAAAATTATTGAAAATTCTGAGAAGATACATCATGAAGATCTTTTAATTTAAATTGATAAATATTGTATTTCTATTAGATACATTAAATAAAAAAGTGTTGCCCATAAGATTTTAGGTTTGAGATTCATACATTATTGTTTGGTGATTGTTATGTATCTGATACATTTAGTATGAATTCGAATTTGCATATCATGCCTAATAAATTAGTGCATGACAAATAATTATTTATGTATCTTATTTTGTTTAGTTCATGATACATTATTATTTATGCATCTTATTTTGTTTAATGCATGATACATTACTATTTATGTATCTCGTTTACATTGATAAGTGTTGTATTGTTTGCCTTGAAAGATGTGTATTACTTACATAATGTATCATATTGTAGTTGAACATAATGTATCTGATACAATAAGGTTGTGAAAGAAGAATGTATGTAAGTTGAAATAAAGTGTATCTATAAATATATTACAATAAGAATTGAGTTATCAATTAGATACATGAACAAACACAATCAATTAAAGAAATTTAATTATGAAAAAACATCAGAAAGAGGAAAATATTAGATTGTATAAATTTTTGGTGAAATTGAAACTAATATTATTATGAGACAGAAGATTAAATAATAATACAAGAATTCGAATCAGTTTCAATGAATGATTAATTGTTAGAGTCCATAACCAACTCAAATTATGGAAAATTTACAAAAATTATATCAATTATTACCAAATAATATGAAACTAATAAAAAATCAGACTAAAATTAACTAAGAAAGTATTTTCAACAAACTCATTTAGCCGTATAGGATTACATTAAAGAAGAAATATTCCTCTTTAAATTCATTTTTTACTATTATTGGACATGATTAAAATGGACAAAATATGACAATGAAACGAGATTATGAAATATTTTTTATAAATTCTTATGTTTGGTTAGTTTAATATTTTTGAAAAATATTTTTAAATATTTTTTATCTTTGTTAATTTAAACTTTTTGAAAATCAAATTTGGAGATAGATTTTGTAACTACTAAGAATTTGGAGTGAATTTAGGGAGAGAAAATAGGAATGAAAAAGGAAATGATGAATGTGGGTTTGACTAATGACTTTTATGTATTCCATAGTTTTTTAAAATTAAGAGAAAGAAGGAATTTAAGTAATATTTTAAAGAAATAGGAAAAAATAGAGAATAAGAAAATTAAACTCGTGTATATAAGTAATTTATCCATATAATTGTATTAGATTTAAACAAGGAAAATTTTTCAAAATGTCAATATTTTAACATTTAAGAGGGCTCATTAGCAAACTTTCAATATTTAGTAGAAATGTCAAATTTTACTTTGTTATGTATCTTATTTATGTTTTTATTATTTATTTTTATTTAAAGAATATAATTAGTTAATAACAAAAGGGAGAAAATCAAAGGAGAGAATATTTCAGAAAAAATGTAAGGATCACTTAATTTTCTCATCAGTTACATTTTCAAAGAAAACTTAAACTTTGTTCTTCTTTTTCTTCTCCAGAATTTTTACCTTTTAAAATTGTATTCATTCCAAAATATATTCTAATTATATTCATTATAGTTTTTTATTAGTTTGTATTCATTCCAATTGTATCTATATAGTTATTTAAGAAATATATTTGTATTCATATTTTTTTCCCTCTGTAATTATTTTTTTCTTCAAAAATCTTGTATTTCGTATTCATTTTAATATGTATTTTATTTGTATTTCTATTTATTCTAGTTTTTATTTAGAATTTTTTATAATAATATATAAAATACAACAAAATAGTATGATGAAAAAGTGAGAATGAAATATAAAATTGAAAAGAAATAATTGAATATTTGGTGTAATCATTCTTAAATAAAATACATAACTAGTTGACATACCTTTAGAATAAATACAAATTAGAAAAAAATGTCAAATTCATAAACTATGCAACATAATTTTTGAATGAATACAAATATTAATTGTATTCATACGATTTTAAATACAAATTGAGAAAGGATATAAAATTCTGAAATTTTTATATATATATATATATTAAAAAAAAGAAACTAATAGAATTTTGTTATTCATGTAAATAATATACATATCTAGTTAGTATACATTTGGGATGGATTCAATTATGAACAAATACAAGATTCATAACTATACAACATGAGATTTTGAATGAATACAATTATTAATAGCATACATACTAATTTGAATATTAATTGAGAAAGAATACAAAATTCTAAGAAAAAATTATAAATACAAATACATAAAAATTTCATAGCATACAATACAAATTCAACAAAAGTTCATTAATAAAATCTAAAATATCATAGTCATGTAAAATGTATTCATAAATTATTGAATATCTACAAATGTGAAAAATATAAAGGGAATGAATAAAAAATGATACATTATCAAAATTAACAAAAAATGACCCCAAAATACAATAATAAAATAACAACTGAATACAAAATACAAACTAATAAATATTGCACAATGTACATAACAAGAAATTTACAAATATATTCAGTACACATTGTTGAACAAATTGTTCTTTAACTTCAACTCAACATGCAAAAATCTAAACATGTAAAAAATATTTAAATACCTTTTCATCAATAATTTGGTCTTCTCCGTCATTTTCTTGTCCCTACGAGTTACATTTTCAATCTGAATTTGATGAAGACTTTGTTCTTGTCGTCTCTCTATCCTAATTTTAGAAACAGATTTTACAATATCCGTTATTTCTTGAGTAATACATAGATTAAATGATGGAAAATCACTAGAAACCATTTTACTAAGATGAATAGTGTCTCTTAGAATCATTTATTGAAGAGTGTTTTATAGTTCTAAACGAGAATTATCCTACTTTCACCAATGATTTAAACAACAATAAAATCAAAAAATAAATCTAAATTGATAACGATGAAAATACCTTAATTAGAGGAATTTGTGTGAATCCAGATTTTGAAGATAAAAAAACATTTCGGTAGAAGATAATAAGAAAATTGGGGTTGAAGAGAAGAAGGATTTGAAGGTTGAATAGGAATATGAATAGAAAAATATGGAGAGATAATTTTAAATATATATAGAGAGAATTTTATTTTTTTTACTTATGGGAAAGAGAGAGATATGGGGAAAATTTGCAGATTTTGTTTTTTTTTAAATTAAAATAATTTGGAAAAAGTGAACTATGGATATACATGGAAATGTAAACAAATTATTTTTTTAGGATATAAAATAGGGGTTTAATTAGGATACATATTCTTTTTCAAAATAATGACATTTTTGACATTTTAACTAATATTTTTAAAGTAGTGAGTTTTTTACTAATTAAGTTGTTAATTTTGACTAGTTTGCTAATTTTTCCTTTAAAGAATTATCCTCTTGAATAGATGGAATGTAATTCCACGATAGAAAGTGTGGCCCAATGGCCATTTTTAAAAATAAATTATAATTTGGTTATTTTGGATAAAAAAATTCAGCACAGGGACATTTTGTCTAATTTTTCTTTTAAAGATGCAATTGTAAATAAGCAAATAAAGGTAGAAGTAGTTCAATTTTTAGATGGTAAACCCATGTTTATACCAAAACAATAACAATATGGCATAATATTATGTTTCTTATAATAAAAAGGTAAATGTAAAAGAGATAAACTTAAATGAAAAATGTCAACAATACTCTGGACTATAGTATAATGTTTGAAAATAGTCTTCATCCCTCTTTTAGTCCAAACCAAAGAAATATACCTCTTCAAGACCCCTTTTTTTTTTAAATAAAAGAACCTCTTCTAATTTTTTGTATCTGTTGTAGCTTTTTTGTTTTGGAATTCAACTCTTCTCAATTTGCTCAAACTCTTACTTGAATTGAAGACTCATGGCACAAGAAGAAAGTGATGTTTAAGATTTAATTAATTAAATCAAGATTTAAACATGATATAAATTACTAATATTTTATAAACAAATTAATAATATCATAATCATAATACTAGATTATCTTATCCATAAAATTTTCTCTCTTTTCCTACTATACTTTTCTCACGGAGCCATATACTTTTTTTTAATGAGTTAAATCTTTAAGTACAAAATTTTGTGGAACTTCTTCTTTGAAAATTAGTTATGACAGATTTAGCAAAAAAAGTAAGTTACTAATTTATAAAAAAGAATATGTTGTTATAATTGTGATCATACTAATAATTTGTATAATATATTAACTATCCAAAACAATTTTTTTAAAAAAGAAAAAGTATAGCAAGTACAAATATTACTAGATTTTAAGAAAATAATATTGGGATCTTGAAGAGGTATTTTTATTTTATTTTGAAAAGTTATTGGGAAAATCTAGTGGAGGTGAGGTTTTTACTTTATCCAATACGAAAATGATGCATAATAAATATTAAAAAAATAAATATAAAGATAGGGTTATTGGTTTAAAAGATATAAGTGATTCAAACTGGTTAATGAAAGTATATTTTAAGATAAAAATGATGAATCAAAGGATATTTTAAGACCAAAAGGTGGAAGAAGGGTGTTTCTACACCTTTTTCTATAGTCCTGGGTAATGTTACCACTTTTTCAGAATAATTTGGATGGTTGTTATGTATTATTTCGTAACATATTATATTGTATTTTATTGTAATGTGTCATTGTTTTAATAAAAATATAATGTTTAGATAGATTGTATTGATCGCCGTTACGTAATGTCGTACAGTCATAATTCGAGTGGTATTAAACCTACAAGAAAAGTAGGTAGTATAACTACTACAAAAAAGGTAGGGTAAAAAATAAAATAGGAGGTGACAAAAAGAGAGAATAAAATAGAATTATTAAATAATAAGTAACAATGAAGGGACTGTTTGGCGGGAAGGAAATGTTTTTCAAGAATATGTTTTTCTGAAAAAACAAGTAGATTTTTATGTTTGGTTGGTGAGTAGAAAATATTTTTCGATTTTTTTTACTGTTTGATTTATGAATGAAAATTATTTTCGAGAATACTTTTTAGTTTTACAAGAGAGTAGAAAATGATTTTTCAACTGAAATCGAAAATATTTTTTAAAAATTAAACTTATTTTTTTCCGGAGGGTGGGGTGGGGTGGGGGGCTCGCGAGGGGGGAGGGTAGGGATGAGATGGGGAAAAATAAAAATTTAAATTTAAAATTATATTAAAAAAACAAAATTAATTATTTTCTTGGAGGAATTTGAGGCTATTGGGGGGGGGGGGGGGGGGGGGGTGAGGTGGGATTAATTTTTTTTTTTTTGGAAATTTGAAATATTTGTTCAAACAAACTTTTTTTTTTTTTGGGAGGGGGATGGTGGTTGTAGGGGAAGTGGGGGGGGGGGGGAGGTCGGGTTGAGGATGAGGTAAAAAAATATAGAAGTCGAGGTTGAATTTCTTTTTAACAAGTAAGCTTGAAATTTATTTTTCAACAAAAAAATGATTTTCAACAAAATAAATATTTTTTCTCAGCAAAAAAATTGTAATTTGAAGTTGGACGAAAATTGTGATAAATATTTTTCTTAATTTTTTAAGGGAAGTCATTAAGATAATGTATGTAGCGATCCCACTAAATCAATCTTACATAAAATGAGACCTTTTTTTTATCACCTAACGATCAATTTAAACGGTGGGATATAATAAAACTTAAGTAACAATAAAAATATAAATGAATTTTAAACTATCCATACAAAACAACAGAACAAATTACAATTCTTCAAATAGAATTAATCAGAAATCTCAAGTTCAATTTAATTAAACCGTTTACAGATATCAAAAACCAAGAAATCCAAAAAAAAAAAAAAAAGGTTCCATAGAATAGAAGTGCCAAAAGTGATATTTTAAAAGTAATTAGTTTATATTGCTTCCTCCAAACTAGATCTTCTTTGTCAATCATGGAGTTTCCCTTCTGGAAAAACTTCATTACACCTCAAAAAACCTCAAGAATACTCATACTTGTAGCTTTAATTACATTAATAATTCTCCTTATTATTCCTCTGAATGAACACTCTTCTTATGTCACATATATATTAAACCATTATCAAGTCCAAGAGAAATACTGTAATATTTTTATAGGAGAGTGGATTTCGAATCCAGATGCTCCATATTACACGAACAACACATGTATCGAGATTCACGAACACCAAATTGCATGAAATATGGTAGGCCCGATATGGATTTCTTGAAATGGAGATGGAAGCCAAAAGGATGTGAATTGCCAATTTTTAACCCGTTTGAGTTCTTGGATATGATGAGGAACAAGTCATTGGCATTTGTTGGAGATTCAGTTGGAAGAAATCAAGTGCAATCCTTAATATGTCTCTTGTCCCAGGTATCATAGTCAAACCTCGTTACAATAACAATGTTTGTTTAGAAATTTCATATATCTTTATAGTTAGATGTTTTTATACGTGCATAATGACATTTGACGTTAAAATTTCATTTAGATATTATAAATAGAATTATGAAAAATATATAATATGTATGAATGTAAAAAAGACCATGTACATGAATGATGATGATTATGATACATATTTTAATATTTTTTTTTCCTCCGACAGTTGTGCAACTGAAATTTACAATAATATAGGGTGTGTTAGTAGGAAGGGAAATGTTTTATGAGAATACAAATATTTTTCATGAAATAGTGGATTTTTACTTATTTGTTTGTATTTCATATATAAAGAAAAAATATTGGTATATAATTGAGATATAAATATTATAGGAAGTAGGGGTAGGTTTTTGTGACGACGGAAAGTTTTTCTTATTTGTGCTTTCTTAATATTTTTGTATCGAGAGAAGTCTTTTCTTCTAAGTGCATAGTTCGATTTAGATTTTTTTTTCTAATATTGAAAATAAGTTGACAAGCCTTAATAGGCTAGTCGACTTATGTACCACATAAATTGGAGGTTAGGTTCTTGAGCCCCTCACTAGGTACGTTTAAAGATGAGAATGACACAATCAACATAAATTATCCATTCGTAAAACTTCTTTTTACTATTTCATTTATGGATATATTTTTTTATTATTTAAAATTTAAAAGTTTTTTGAAGTTTCTTAACCCACCGAAAATGAAAAAAATTATAAATATTTTTTTATAAAATACTCTTCTCCCGTATCGAACACATCCATTGTCTTAGTGACACAAACTACTATATTTTTATAAAGTTTCCTATTTAAGTACCGTAACATTGGTAGATCTAAAGTTTTTTCATATTAAATGATATCCTAAATAACGACAATTTTTTCTTGAAGAATCCAAGATTCACAACGTGGGTTCTCACATGATGTCATTGCTATTGTTGTTATTATTAATTTTTAATTTATCTTCGGAATGTATATAATTTTTGGTTGGTTCGGATTTGTAAAATATCAAATCAAATTATTGGTGTTTAATTTCTTAAATTTATAAAACAAATTAAACTAATAAAATTTGGATTTTTTTAATCTCGGATTTTTTTGGGTTGATTCGGGTGTTTTAAATATCAAACCAATTCATTTGTGTCAAAATTTTAAATTTACAAATCAAATCAAACTAATAAACCTCAGATTTTTGCGGTTTTTCCGATTTTTCCAGTAAAATATTTATACAAACATATAATAAACTTGTACTCCAAATGTTTCTTCTGTCCAACCAAATATGTGAGGTGTTTCATAAGAAAATAATACAAAATATGAGATGAAACATTCAACAAAATATAATAATGAAATCACATAAAATAAAAATTGCAAATTAGTACATCATAATGAAAACAATTATAATTTAGAAGTACAAAATCATACTAAAATAAGTATAATAAGTATTAGTTATATGATTAAACATTAAAGAAAAATAAAATTTGGTTACTTATTTTAAATGTCAAAATCAATGTAAAACTAAAGAATAAATATTCAACATTTTTATCATTCTTAGTGTAGATTTTTCTTTTTAGTAGCATTCATATTGATTTGATTTTTATTTGAGATTTGTTAGAGTTACTAACTATATCAAAGTAAATATTTTTATGTATATATTAAATTTTTAAAATGATATCTATAATGTCAAGTTGGTTGGTCTTGGGTTGACATTTTTAGTTAACACTAAACCAATCCACATATAATCAATTTTTTCCGATACCCAATCAAGTTCAACTTAACCATTAATTAGTCTTTTTTTTATTTGACTCGATTTGTGATTTGGTTCGATTTTGCACACTCATACCCTTGATCATAACATGCTCTTATACTCATAAAATGTCAAAAATGTTAAAGATCACAAACATAAATTACTGTTGATTATATGTCTCTTTCATTACTTTGAAATAAAGAGATTTTTTGGTGCGAATCAATGAAGTATTTGTGCACTGGAAAATATATGGCAGGAAACAGATTATCATTTAAATAATGAAAACTTCCTAATTTTTTCATGGGAAACATTTACTATGTTTTTCTTTTCTTAGCAATCCTATCAAACATGTGTAGAGTAATATATAGCAACTAATTTCCTTTGTTTAATTACTTGAATGTTTTTTCCCTTTTACAGGTAGAATATCCAATGGATATCTCTCCCACTCTTGATTTCAGTTTCAAAAAGTGGAAATACACAACATACAATTTTACCCTCGCAACATATTGGTCACCATTCTTGGTCAAAATGGAGGAAGCAGATTCTGATGGTCCAAGGCATGATGGAGTCTTCAATATTTATCTTGATGAAGTAGATAAAAAATGAACAAGTCAAATCAATAATTTCAACTATGTCATCCTTAACTCTGGCCATTGGTTTAGTAGATTGAGTGTCTACTATGAGAAAACTCAACCAGTTGGTTGTTGGCATTGTGGACTTAAAAATATTACTCAACTCCCAAATTATTATGGTTACAAAAGGGTATTTAGGACAACTTTAAAAGCCATCAATAGTTTAGAAAATTTTAAGGGTACAACTATTGTTAGGACATTTGCACCTTCACATTTTGAAGGTGGAGAATGGAATAGAGGTGGGAATTGCTTGAGGAAAATTCCATTTACAAGCAATGAAAAAACTCTGGATGGTTTAAATTTGGAGTTTTACAATTCTCAAGTAAAAGAATTTAGGGAAGCAAAGAAAGAAGGGAAGAAAGGTTTAGATTGATGGATATAACACATGCCATGTTGTTGAGACCAGATGGACATCCAAGTAGATATGGGCATTGGCCAAATGAGAATGTTGTTTTATATAATGATTGTGTGCATTGGTGTTTGTCAGGTCCTATTGATTCTTGGAATGATTTCTTGCTTCATATGTTAAAGATCGAGCAAGATATAATTTAATTTAAGATTGATTTGATGTAATTTTTTCTATAGGGTTTAAGTTATCCATACATACTAGAAAAGTTATCTTGATTGCGAGATCTGAAGCTAGGCTTGGTCAATTCTAGCTTGAGACTGAAATGAATCAAATTTGAAACTTCTTATCATGTCTAAATTTTAGATATTTTATTAACTTAGACTTTTAAAGAGGCTATTTGTGCACTTTCCTTGGGAAGCTTTAACGACGTACCCTGTTGCGTTTACATGATTTCAAGAGGACATTTGTGTGCTTTCCCACATTGAATCTCTAAGGTACGGCGTACCCAGTAGCGTACACATGATTTTTCTTAAGAATTATAATAACTTGAAGAAGTGAGGAAAAGAAAGAGTAGGGAACTTTCTTAAAAGAGTGGACAAATGAAAGTATGAGAGACAAGAAAAAACAAGTATTAACCCACAGATTAAAGCTTGAGCTTCTAACCACCAGACTTGTATTCAACTTGATTCACAAGAAGTGTCATTTTAATATTTATATATTCTTCTTTCACTTTATTTATTAGTTATACATTTATGGTATTGTGAGCCCGGAGGATGATTTTGGATAGTTCTTTGTCCCCATTACATACGTTAAATTAGCTCTGACAACCCAGATTTGAATTTTTGGTTTAACTTTTGATGAGTCCGAGATTTCGACTCATTTGAGCTTTGTTTTGATAGCATAAGTGTCCTTAAAGGCCTAAATTATGCTCTAAACTGATGTTACAGTGTTGATTTGCAACACTATAGGCTAATGAGCTAGGCAAGGACACTACCGGACTGACAAGCTGAAAAAGTGACGGAAAAGAGATCCTGGTGATCTCGAAGACCACTCGACGAACCGCTGGTTGACTCTTCAGCCGCCCTAAATTTCCAACGTGCCAGCCCTAAAAAAAAACCAATTTGGCGACAAATTTTGGCAATCAATGGATTGTCGATTGGTTCTGCGATAACAACATGGATTGGCCGAAGTTACTGGACTTGAAATGCAGAAGATGAGTGCAAAATGGAAACGGAGGAGAACAAAAGGCGGATCGCCGACCTACTTGGTGAGGCGCGACTTATACCGTCGAGTAGACTTTAGGCCAAAACATATGCGACTCTAAATTGGATTTTAAAAAGATTTTTGAAAAAGATACCCAAACAGTTCTGATTCCAAAAATTAGTTTTAGAGTTTTCTTTGATATCATTCTAGTTTTCATTGTAATTTCGGGGATTGCAATTGGGCGCAAGGAATTTCGCAATTTTAGAATATTATAAAAGCTTGAAGACTATACCCAGCTGATAGCCAATAGAGCTGGACATTGTTTTGTAACGACCTGTTCCCGTCATTATAGTAAAGCCAACAATGGAAAATTTGGTGATGGAAAACTTTTCTGTAGTATTTGAATTTTCCCAACTTTTCCAGATTCGGACAAAATAGGAGTCATTGAGGTGTAGGGAACTCAATTAACTATCGCGGGAGTTGCTTTTGAGTTTGATTACATGAGTAGTTAGACAATGCATTAAGGAATCCCTAGGACTTTATGAAATTGAATTAGGGTGAGTAAAACTGCCGAAATCGGTGTTAGCATAAATTTTATTTTCTAATCGTCATGGGTTAGAGGTGTGTTGTGAAATGGAATTTTGAAATTCTTTTAAATATCGCACTGGTTCCATTTTTTCCACCTTGGCGAGATACGTGTCACCTTGGTGGGCCGCTACAATGGGGTGAGGGCCGTTGTGGAGGGCTTGACGCGACTTGAGGTCATTAATAAACCCCTAAACAACCTCATTATGCACTTTTCGACTTTTAGAGCTAAGGAACAAAACCTCAGGCGACTCCTACTCAGTTTTCACCATTCTTGAGTCTAAAGGTAAGCTTTTCACTCCCTGGATCCATTTTTCGATTTGTAGAACGTAATAGAATGGGTGAATACTGATGGGGGAGGATTTTGTTATAGATTCTATGGTGGAAACAACCCTAATATGGATAACTTGGATCATGGATATGATCTAGGGTTCATGAAATTGTTAATATATTCGAGTAATTAGTGATTGTTTATTGACTCCCGTGTCATATTGATTGTTTGTAGACCAGAAATGAACGGAACGAATCCAGAAAGGGAAGGATCAAGTTTCTTAGGGTTTCAAACTTGTTTCGAGGTAGGTGATGTTTGTGATTTTATGATTATGTGATGTATTCTTGTTCTTGCTTCATTATGATACTTGTATGTATATGAATGTTGCAATGTTGATCACACTTGTTGTAAATGAGATATATAAATTATCATTTCAATGAATTCATGAATTAAATGTATGATCTTGAGGATATACTTGTGTTTGTGATTATGGTGTGTGATTGGGATCAATTTTCACATTTTGACATAACTAACTTGGATCAGTTGCCACGTTCCAGCATAAAAATGGGAATGGTTGCCATGTTCCATCATAAATATGGGATCGTTTGCCACGTTCCAACATAAATATGAGATCAGTTGCCACGTTCCGGCATGCTAACTTTTTGGGTTTGGCTTCCATGAGAGGACCAATGATGTGATATAAAAATTTGAAACTGATCGTTGTTTATAAATGTTTATTATATTGTATATGTTGATATATATGCATATGATTATAATGTTGTCTTGACCTTTTTCTGTTGCACTAGTGGGATAACCGCGTGATCCTACCAGTACACTGTGTTGTGTACTAATTCTGCACTTGCTTTTATTTTTGTTAAGTACATGGCATTTTTATGCGACAATTGAGAGACCTCACTTATAATATCAGTGATCGTCGCATCGAATTCAAAGGTGAGTCAATTCTTCCAGGGTGATATGAAGTTCTCTTTCGTGTCTGTCCACCATTTCGGGACATATACATTTGTTCTAGTTAGTTGATTAGTTCATTAGTTTGGGGTTGCCTCCCTTCTTGTTTAGACTTCGTTCATTGTTAGGTGTTTTGATAAATTGACTTTCAGTTTCTAGGTTATTCTTCTGTATTGTTAGTTATATTGGTTAGACTTTTATTAGAGTTTATGGGAAATCTCTTTTCTCCTTATTATTTGACTTAATTTCTTTAGTTATTGCTATATATGCCACATGAGGATAGAACAGTTCACATTTGGAATTTCCTCGAGATCAAGAATCATGCAATCAATATCATTTATATGAGTGACTATCATCAATTAAATCAATGAATCACAGGGTTAGATGTATGATCATGGTCTCCCGTTCTCTAATCTCCTACAATAAATAACACCCTAACTACATCATTGAGCAGTGATAGAATGTATTAAATACCGAGCATTACGATTTCTTCCTGTATGGTGACCCAAGCATGGTTTCTAGGTATATCCCTACCCTAGATACAAATTAACCCTAGCTATTTAGAATTAATCATGCTCCTTATGTCCCACGTTCTATCCTCTTATTCCTATCCCGAGTTCAATTTGGACAATAGATTTATTTCAATGGTGATCAGTCACGAAATATGGAAATCAAGAACATAAAAAAGATTCATATGATAATTGGCGTTAACCCAATAACATAATCAATATATTACAATCATCTTGTAGCTACAACCCTAGATGTTACAACCCTCGAAATGAAATAGGATTAACTAGAGCCTCACATGGTTTTTATGAGTTAATAAGTTGTTAAAATAATGAATAATAGCTTTAGAAGTCAGTTTTAAAGAGTTTTGAAGATAAGATCCAAGGGACGACCAAGACGTTCGAAAACTAGTCTTTTAAGTGTTGGTGTGTCCTAGTATTTGTGCATGTTTTTATGTGTTGTTTGAAGTCTAAAATCTGTGAGGATGACCCTAAAACCTAGAGGGACATGTTTGGGGTCAGAACGTCTGGGTATGACTTCCCAAGGACCAACCTAAGGGTCCTAGAGGAGAACCAAAGCCTTGGCCAAGATGCTGCCACGGCAGCTTGCGACCAGTAGCTTGTGGGAGTGTGTACGCGTAGCGGACTTGATCCTACAATGGTAAAAAATTGCCTCCGCGTCACGAACCACATGGCTCACCCTACTGTCCCAAAATTATTTTCCAACAACTTCAGGGAACACCTCCGCAACGCAGACTTGTTTTTCGACGATAATTCCAAAAATTTAAGTTGAGTTTGACTTTTTTTAAAAGGATCCAACTGATGTGGGGGTATTTTGTGCGTGTATTATATATTGATTTTAGGTCATTATACACTCTTTTCCCTATCAAAAACCCCAAACCCTCAATTAGAATCTAAAATTCCAAAATCCTCAAAAGTTCTTCTCTTATAAAATTCTCTCCAGCCACCATTGAAGGTCAAGGTCTTGGAGCTTGCTAGGAAGGATGGGTTCAACTGATTTCTTCTCAATTTTTGTTGGATTCTTAAGAATAAGGTATAATAGTTCTTTATCTAAGTCTAGATATCACCTTAGAGCCAATCTCAATGTGATTTCAAAGATTTCAAAGTTTGTGGAGAAGTCCAATTTTCACTCTAACTCACGGGTTCTTGCATGAAACAATTTCAAATCATTAGATATGATATTATTGATGTTAAATTGATGTTTTACAATTAAAATCTCCATGAACCCTTGATATTCTCAAATCCCTAAATTTGGCTTATTAAGTGGGTATATTGCTTATGATCTAATGTTGAAGAAATAGTGATTCTCATGAGTTGTATGGTTGATTTCTATTGTTTAATTATGCTATTATACTGAATTGTTGGAGATATTAAGGAATGGTGATCTTTCCTATGGTACTAGGGTAAGTTGACCTAATTCCCTTACTACTGTAGAATTGCTCTTTGCTCTTGTGTGGTATGGTCCACTTATGGTGGCGGTGTTTACTTCTTGTTCTTATTGTGATCATTATCTTGTCGGCATTATTATGTGAATCGTAGTAGTATCTTGTTACGGTATATATGAAGGAATAATGTGAAGTTGGTTATCTGAAGTATTGTGACTATGTGCAAGGTGTTATTACATACATGAATGTACAAAGTGAAGTTAGATGTGATATATGTGTGAACTTGTGTAATGTCATAATGTGAAGGTGTTCATGTGATATTGATATGATCTTGTATAAAGGTATGTGATATTGTGAGTGAAATCTTGTTCCTCTAAATGTTAGTATGTGATGATGATATACTATGCAGAGTCTCTACATGTTTATATGGTGTCTTGTTTAGGTAGAACTAGTTGTCCCTACTTGATACATGAAAGTTATTTGAATGTGATCTCTTGACTTGGTAGGGTTAGGGACCCTTGTCATTTATGTATGTATGAATGAAAGTCCAGGATCGGTACACCTAAAGTGGTGCCTTTTCTATGAATGACTAATGTGAAACCTTGAATACGAAAAAAGGTTAAGAACGTGAAACCTTGAATATGGAAAGAAGGTTAAGAATGTGAAACCTTGAATATGAAAAGAAGGTTAATAAAGAATCCTTGAAGTGGTAGACCTAAATGGTGCCCCTTCTTGAGTGGAATGATGGACTTAGAGGTAGGTTGAATGGAACAACATGAAACCATCTCTAAGAAAGTCATAAGAGCTATCCTAATGAACCTTGATCGGAAACCCTTGTGGACCCCTTCTTGGAAATGGTATTATGAGTTGGTAGATCTTAGTGATGGTACCTTCTCTAATACACTTATGTGAATGAACTTGCTCTATGAGAACCAAGGCAAAGAACATAGTGGATATGCTTGTGGTAGTATCTCTACTTGAGAATGAGACTAGAGTACAAAGAAGCCCTTGATATCCCCTAAACCATGTGCCAACATGTGATGTGTCCTAGTTCTACCTTTGGAAAGTAGAACACCTCTAATGATGTGGGGTATTATGACACAGGATTCCATACCTAGCTAGTATGGTCTATGTCAGTTAATGCCTATTCTCATCATGTGGGATGTACACTTTAGTTATTGGATTGGTTCTACAACGTGTAGGTAGTGGAACGGGACGCTATATACACATGGCACGAGTAGGCCTTGAAGATGTTAAAGTGAGTTCCCTAGGTTTTTCTAAGACTATTATGTGAAGTCCCCTATTGGTATGATTGACTTCTCAATGACTTAAGTGTTCACCTTAAGGTTAGTATGTTTAAAGTAGAAAAGTTCTTATCTAGGGTAGCTTTGAGGAACACTTAGGTGTGGTTTAAGAGGGTGTATGGGCGGTCTCTTCATGTCTTACTTAGGTGTGTCTTAGAGAAACCTTAGGTAGAGAGTCCAATGATGAAAGGTTATTTGATGAATATGGCTATTTCTTGTTTTATATGTTAATGTTACTTGAAAATGGCCTTACATGTGAATGTGAACTTGTATTATGTCTCTTAAACTCTTATGATGAAGGTTTTTTTTTAATCAAAATATCATGAAATCATGTTTCTATACTAAACGTCCCTTTTTGCATGGATTCCATACTTGGTGATTAAATGTGCTAACCCCTTCTTTTCCCTTTTTATCTAAAGTGTAGGGATTGGAGGTTTGGTAAGCTATGGATGATAGATAGGTTTCTAAGTGGTTGAAGATGAAAACTTGGTGAGTCCTCATAGATTCGAGGACAATACCCTACATGTTCCTTTATGTCGTTTAGTCTTTCATTAAAGTCTTGTATGGGCATAGTCCCAAATGTTATACTCTAAAGTAATAGATGGTTTATGAGATATACATGTTATAATGTTATATGTTTTAAAAGTCTTCCACTTGACTATTAATGAAATCATTCTTCGTATGAGAAGAAAGTTATAAATTCTTACTTATTTTCGAGTATCGTATGCATTGAAAGATTCATGTGGCTTGTATGAGACCTCGGAGAGGTCAAATACTCCGGTTACGGCTAGGGGGTACTCCCGGATTATTACACTAGAACTAGGGTATTTAGCTACTCATTATCAAATAATCAATCAAACAATGTTTTGTAATCATAAAGAGATCAAAAGGAAAAGAGTTGAAGAAATAACCCTAAAACTAATGAAAACGTTCTTCCAAGTCGTAATTATTCAAAACCGAGAAAAAGAAAAATTAATAAACTAATATAATGACCTATTTATACTAAAAGTCGAAACGGCCAAAACGGGGATCTAATGGTGCGACGCGGAGACAACTTCAACTTTCAGCTTGCAAATCTTTTCTCTTCTATGCGACGCGGTTGTGACATGGACACCTATGCCTCGATTTGAATTTTTGCGACCAAAGTTAAACTCCCTCTAGGCGACGCAGAGAGGACACATAGTATTCTATCTAGAATTGAATGTCGCAAGGCCAAAATATAATTCCTCTCCGCGACACAGAGAGGATACAACAATGCCTTGTAGCATTTTCTCTTTTCGCCTTGAATCTATTGCATTCCTCCTTAGTCCATTTTCATGTCTGTTTCTCCAATTAACCTTACCTACACAATTAATCATATTGGTTAGCTCATAGAAAATAATTAGAATTGATATGACTATAAACACACACATATTGAATTCAAAGTAGGCTTAAATATGGGCATTATTAGATTTCTAGGCATATATGCCTAAGATCATTACCCCACACTTAAAGCTATGTTCGTCCTCGAACAACTGACTCACTACTCCTAGCCCTACACTCACTACTATGGTATTTGTGCATCCTCTACTATAAGGATCTGTTCATTGTTAACAAAAGCATGTTTTCATTCATAATATGCATGATTCATGTAAATGACTTGACAACTTTTTTCAACCAGCACGTTCAACAACATGCACCATTACATATCACCTATCCTTCATACAATAAGTGCCCCTCACTCCAAAGAATAGTCCACACACATCAAGTTAGTAAATTGAATGTAATTTAAGGATTTGGCAGACAAGATGCACTCTCACTCAACAACAACATCAAACATGTATGCATTGAGAACCATAAGCTTGCCTATTATGTACATCTCTACTAGAGGTGACAAATAGGGCGGGTTGGGTCAAATATGGGCGGATTGAAAATGGGTAAACATAAAATTTGTAATCATTCAACCCGCCCATATTTGATATGGGTAAAAATGGGCTGGGTAAAATACTAGTTTACCCATATTTTACCCATATTTCATGAATAAATAGTTCTTTACTTAAGAATTCAATATGGAGAATTTTTTTTAGATGAAATCTGTTGAAAATGCTTCATTTAGTTTTATTTTATTATAAAAGTAAAAAAAAAAAATTTAACAAAATTTTGGGATGGGGGGGGGGGGCTGATAGGGGGCTAGCGGTGGTGATGGGGGGCCAGGGGAGGATGAAAAAAATTTAAGTTACAAATATTGTTTAAAACAAAACTTATATTTTTTGAAGGTGGGGGGTGGTTGGGGGTAGGGGGTGGGGGGATGGCTGGGGGGGAGGGTCCAGGGTAGGAGGACACAATAAATATTTGAAGTTGAAATTTTAAAACAACTTAATTTTATTTTGGGTGGGGTGGGGGTGGGGGGTGGGGGTGACGTAGGGACGATGGTAGGGATGAAAAAATGAAATTTGAAGTTGAAAACATTTTTTAAAAATAAACTTAAATTTTTTTTTTGGGTGGGGGTGAGGGGGCTAGTGTGGGGTTGGGTTGGGGGGGGGGTCGAGGGTAGGGGTGAAAAAATGAAATTGTGGAGTTCAAAATATTTTTAAAAAAATAAACTTTAATTTTTTTTGGAAGCGTGGGGTGGAGGTCGAGAGTTGAAATATAAATAGGGACCCATATATGAAAGTTTTGAAAAATCGCTTCTAAAACTTGGTAACAGAAGTTTTTTTGAAAATTTGAAGAAAACTTGCAATACCCATATTTGACCAGTAGTTTACCCATAATATGGGTATAATCCCAAATATTATCGATATTTAAAATCACTCTTTCAACCTATATTTGAAGGGCTATTTGGGCGGGTAATTGAAAAATGGGCTTAAATTGCCAGCAATAATCTCTACTAATAAAATGTACTATGTTAAAAATCAAACTAGACTTGTTCTGGTTGTATTGTAGGCTTAAGGTAAGGGAGGATTCGTTTAGATGAAGTTAGTGACTTATCCTTCCTAATGCACTATTGTAAAGACCTGAGAGTATACCCTAGAAGATATGTATTCTCTCGAATCGTAACACGGCGTACTTGACCTCTCGGAGGTCTTTTACAAGACATTGACATCATTCATTGCATACATGTATGATAAGTAGTGCGGAATTAAAATTTCTCACACGAAATAATAATACTTCAAAATATCTTTTCATAGAAAATCATAGGGAAAGGCTAAGTTTCAAAGTCGCCATCTTAGACACACAAATATCTTGAAACACGACCCATACATCAAAAAATAGAAACATCTAAGTCTATTACAGTGCCTTTACAAAGAGAAATAAACATAATGATGTCCTCGAATCTATTGAGGACAAACCCCAACTTTGCTTGAATGAATACTAATCCAAGCTTCCACTTCAAGGGACTCCTCTCAGATGCCGCCTACACTTTTAAAGATAGACAGAATATATGGAATTAGTACATTAGAATGCACTAAGTATGGTGACATGCGATTAAAACCATTCTAAAAGGACATTTGTATAAAACATGATCTTTTTGAGAAAAACCTTTAAAACAAGTATAAGAGTCACTTACAAATCAACATAAACTCATATAAGTCATATTCCACAATATAGCATATCATCACTTCAAATCATAGAAGCATAAGACTCTCCTACCAAAGGTCCCCCTAAGGCTCACTTGTTTTTGAAGATGGATCAGAACCTCTTGGCAATGATTTTAAAAGAGTCTTTTCTTGTTTCAACCATTTTCCCATATCCAATAGCCTTGATGCTTTTGCTAATAATATAACATTTGGAGTAGTGAAAATAGAGAATATAAACAAAAATGTAACAAATCCTTTAAGAAAAAACATGATTTTTATTATGTATGATATTAGTATGGAAAAAAATATAATTGTATTTTGTTTTTTGGTGATGGGGAGTTTTTTTTTGAAGGGGTAGGAGAAAGTTTATAGAGGTTGTTGAGATTATAATGGGAATTAAATGAAAATATAAGGTAGGTTGGTGTATTTATAGGCAAATATATATATAAGGATATACTTTAATTTAATTAGGTGATCAATGACTAAGTAGGTGTTGGTTATGAAATAAGATGTTTGAAAAAAAGTAGTAGTAGTAGTATTATATTTGTGTAAAAAAGTAAAAAAAAAATTGTATTTGAAAATGGAGTTGTGTTTGAACCTGTATTCAAATTGGAAAAAAAATATGTAATTTTGTGAGTGGGGAAAAAAATCACTTAAAAAATTGATCCAAATTACTTTTTCAAAATTGAAACTTTATCTTCAAATTCACACACACACAAAAAAAACAGTTTAATTTATAACCAAATACTGTTTTTTTAAATTATTTTTTGAATAAAGGGAAATATTTATAAAGTTAAAAAAAACTCATGTTCATATATATGTGTATTAGTTTATTTAAGTTTAACATGGAAAAACAATGTGTTGTTTTGATGTTGACTTGACGAGAATAGACAATAACCGACATAGACCATACTATCTAGGCATGGAATCTGGAGTCAAAACCTACTCCGATGGAGGGTGTTGTACTTGCAATTGGTAGAACTAGGACACATCCCATGCATGCACATGATTAAGGAATTTAAAGGGTTTATTTGTACTCTAGTCTCCTCTCAACTAGAGCCACTCCCCAACCATACTCACTCGGTGCTAGCCTTTGTTCTCATAGATTAATTCAATCAAGGAGCATATGAAGAGGTACCCTATCGTAGTCATAACAAAATCATAATACACCATACCAAAGAGGGTCCACTCGGGCTTCCTTACAATGGTTACTAAGATAGATCAATGACTTTCCTAAGGACGATTTCACGCCGTTCCAGACAACCAACCCCTAAGTCCATCATTCACACAAGAAGGATACCATTGCGACTTTCAACTTCAAGGATATCATAAACTTTCATCTTGGTTGAAGGTTCCACATAATTGACCCACTTAACCATGTTCAAGGTTATGTTTCAATCAAACATATACATACATGAAAAAGATTCTTTAGCCTACTAAGTCAAGCATTCATACTCACATTCTTCAAGTATCAAGTAAGGGACATAGGTCTACCAAAACAAGACACACTTCATTATCATCTTATCACATGTAAAATTACATTCAAGTAGCACATATGGTCAACTAAGTATACTTGCAATTCACCCTACACACTTCTATAGAAACACCACTATAATCCATCACAAGACTCATATAGTCAACTAGTAAGATTCACACTCCAACATCAATTATACACATATAAGGCATCACTATTGCCTATCATGATCACATATAATCACTTAGAAGAACACATGCTTGGACTTCACATATACACATAAACCATGTATCACAATGATCACATATTTAAGTTATAACATGATAATATCATAATTCATAAAGTAATGCCGACAAGGCCATATTCTTCACAATTCATAAAGTAATGCCGACGAGGCCACATTGTTCACAAGTATAGCACATAAGCACCGCCACCATAAGTGGACCATAACAAAGATCACAATTGAAACACCTATACTACACAATATAGAGAAGTTTAGGTCAACGTACCACCAATTCAATCTCAACAACTCCAATCCATAGCCAATTCAACCTACTCAATCCACAAAGGCTCTTAGCAATAGCCATACTCACCAATTAAACCGAAAAATCACAATATCCAATTATCCAAGATAAAACAATATGAATTCAAAAATTTAGGACAACCTACATACAATTCTAATATGCTTCTTATATAATTAAATAGCCTAAATCAAACTACACAAGAAATCAATACTATTGAGACATGATTAAATCACCCATAATATAGCCAAAATAAGGAATTCATGATTTGCATGGGTCATAGAGTTTTTGAATTAGAATCATCAACTTAACAGAAATTCAATCATAAATCATTGATTCATAATGTTTTATGCAAGAACCCATGGCTAGATATCAAAATAGAAGAATTCATCTTTTGAGAAGATCTTAGAAATCACTTTGAAGATTGACTCCTTGAAGAAAGAGATTCAAGGATGAAAACCATACCTTAATGGATGATAAACCACGAAATTGGATTAGAATTGATGGAGAAACCAAGCTCCAAGCTCCAATCTCCCTTCAAGCTTCAATGGTGTTCTAGAGAGTTCTTGTCTTGGGTTTGGGGTTTGATTTTGAATAATGAACTTGGTTTGGGGTTCTAGACTTATAAAACTACTTAAAATACAAAAAAAGAACTTAAGTAACCTCACAAAGCATTTATAGAACACTAGATGAAATACCTAAAATACCCCTCCATTAGCCGAGACCCTACAGAAAACTGCACGTCTGCAAACGACAGCCACACCTACGGGGCGTAGACCCATTGATGGGCCGTACTGGAAACCGTTGATTAGGTCAGAGACCCATCAAATGGGAGCTTAATATCCCTAGGATAAGTGTCAACCTATTCCCCAATCGACTAGGCATCGACTGGTCTAAGGGGCGTCGATTGCCCTCCGTCGTTTGAGACTGTTTTGGCAGTCTTGGCTCACAAGTTGGGTCCTCCTCAAGGACCCTTAGGTTGGTCCTTGGGGAGTTTTTACCAGACGTTTCCAACCTAAATAAACTCGTATACAAGTTAGGAACCTCTCACATCAATTTCAACTAAAACGAACACGTAAAACATGCAAAGGCACACATAAACATATAAGCACGTCTTAAGGCAAATCTTTCAAACGTCATGAACGTTCTTGCTCCAAACACCACCAAACTTTAGAAACTGCTTCAAAACACTATTAAAAACCATTTTAGGACTTTAAAATCCTCATGAAACACATGTTAGGCTCTAGCTTCATCTAAGTCATTTTAGAGGTGTTACAACTATATTCAGCTTTCCTCTTACATTCACAGCTTTTTCTTTTCGTTAGCCCCCTTCTTCTTCATAAGTTTGCACTAGTGTTACAATCTTGACTTTATTGCTTACTTGCCCCTTTATTTCCTATATTATTATTATTTTAAATTTCTTTGTACTCAACCATAGCCACCCTTGACTTAGAGTTTTCTCTCGAGTTAAGGTGCACAATTCCCTTTTTAGGATCAGGTCCATCATCAAGGTATTCACTAAGTTAGTCACCTCAACTTGGGTTTCTCCTAGTTGAAATGCATAATGTCCTAAGGATCAGGGACAACTTCAGATTCAAACTCATGAGGTTATTGTTTTACCTCTTCTTTCACTCTTCCGCAACAACTACACATTTCCACCCTATTTACTCTTTCCGTTATTTTTACCTTTCTTCCTAACAAATTGGATTATGGATTGAGATCAAAACTACGGTCTCAATAAAAGGGATTCGACTTATTATGTGGGTTAGAATAAAATCAAGGCTAAAGGGTCAATTTGTCTATAGTAGGGATATTCTTTCAGACAGTTCTAAGAAAGCCTATTATTATCCTCTGAACACAATAACACTTGTATTTCGCTTCAATAACTACTTCAGAAAATTTTAGACTCAGATGCAATCATGGATATCATACAAAACTCACAGCTCATGGAACAAGTTATATTCAGAATGGATCAATCACACACATAATCATATCATGCACAAGGTTTATATTAAACTAAGTTGCACATTCAAGTCATATACAAGAATTCAACTGTATTCATACATCAATTTCAACCATGCTTTTCATACATACTCCTTTCAGACTTTCAGCTTCAGTACAACCAATCCTATGACTCAATGATGAAACTTATCTGATGACGGTCATCATCCATCTATCATTGGGTAGATTGAATCATCTAATACTACAAACTCAATCCTAAAAGAATATTTTTGTATTTTTAACTGTTCAAAGGGACTATCCTTGGCTAAAGAACTGAAAACAACTATCAAGGAACCCAAAATAAAACAAAACAAAGACAACGACAGACTCTAACAATGTTCAACCAAAAAAAATAAACATACCAGATATGTTTATCACCCTCACCCCACACTTATACAATAGCAATGTACCCAATACTTTACAAAAAAAATGAGAATAGTTTAGAAGGTAAGGTGAAAACACTCCCTAATTAGTCTTCCATATAATTACCCCCATCGGCCTCATCACCTGCCTAAGCGGGGCCCATCTCCTCCTCTGAATTAGAATCCAGATCTGAGCCAGTGCGCAATTTCTCTTTATTTGTTGGAATGTAATTCTCGATCGGCTCCCGAAACTCAAGACCCATGCCCAACAGTTCTTTAGCATGGTTATTTAAAGGATAACGCCTTTGGACCTCGCCCACTTCAATATCAGTAGATGGCATCTACAGTCCATACATTCGTTCCATGATCAACTCATCCCTCCTCTGACGCTCAGCGGTGGTGAGTGTTGGGCCAAAGTAAGTGTTAGGCCCCTTAGTCTGAGTAATATCTATCGATGTTGGGTATAGCATAGACATGTAGTCTAAGTGTTCTTCAGAGACACCTATAATACGACACATTCTAGTAAGCAGACCACCAAAGACATACTTGTTCCCTTTGTGAACTCAGGCCTTCCGCATAGTCGATTTTACAATGGCTCCAATGTTTAGCTCCATGCCAGTCATTAATACATAAGAATGACACACCTAATCATGATTGATATTAGTGAAATCTAGGCCCTGGATTAGACAACTCATTACAACTTTCAACCACACATGTGTCTCCCTAAGCATGTGAGCGTTGGAAAGAGATTTATGATAGATCTTCCCAATGTGCTTAGTCCATTGAGACATGGACTGTGGCTTGCATAAAATATGTTGGATGTCATGGTATAGGGGGCACATGTTTATCCTTGTGAGCACAAGTGGGTTGGCGTCCTGCGGTGTACCCAATATATTATTTATGTTTGTGGGTGTGATGGGTACATTCCTACCGCGTACAATCACATAGTGTGATATTGCTTTCGGCATCCAGTTGATGTAAAACTCTCGGACCATGTGCAAGTTGCACTCCTTCGGTTCACGAAAGATAAAGTCCATCCCTACCTCCCTAATCCACCTCAGAATATATGGGAACTCACGTGCCAGAATGTCCCTATCGATACATACATCCGAGAAATAGGAGGACTTAATGTGTTTCTTATACCAAGTCTTCCCTTCTTTGGTGACAACTTTAGCTCCAAATCATCTAGTTTGGCCTTTGGGCACTGCAGGCGCTGGTAGTACTTTCCCAGTCTAGGGACGCTTCTTCTGGCTCGGCTTGACCACTTCTTTGCCGAGTCTTTGGGAGCTGAACATGATGACCTACAACCATAAATAAAGTTCAGGCTCAATGCTTATAGAATAATGAGAAAAATATGGGTGGTGTGCGCACCCCACCCCACACCCCACCCCACACTTAGTTCAAAACAATCTCACTTCAGGTACTCAGACTTCCCAAAAATGACCAACAACGTTATTCAACACATCACCATGACATTACTGCAACAGGTACAACCATTAGAACAATTAGGTTGTGTTACTCAAGACTTCACACAATAAGCAATAGAAAACATAGTCCAAGTTATGACTCACGAATCTAATCACATACAATAATTAATCAATTCAAATAACCTAAACCAAAAAACCAATTGTAATGTGCATTCAATCCCATTCGACCCACACACACATCAGCTCCATTACTCAAGATTTCAAAACCACCTCTAACCAAAATATTACCCACAACATCATCACACCATTATCCAAGGCAAAATATTCTTAAGGATTCAAATACACTCAGAAACAACTTAACAACCAGTACCAAGAAAGCCTAACCGACATACTACACCCGAATATTAAACCTAAAAATCACTCCCAACCCCCATTCAAGTATCAAGACGTGTATCCACTCAGACTTCAAAAAAATGACTAACAACAAGAATTCCTAAACATGCATAACATTTATAGCAATTAAACACTGTCACCATAATTGGATCATACCAATCAATGAAAATTCAATATCAACTCTATACTAAACAAAGGTTTGAAGGTGTTTCACAAAGTCTAAGCTTGTAAAATCACTTTAAATAGGTAAAAATATGTATATAGAGTGAAAACGTCCAGGTCCGACCCCCCAAGGGTTTCCCTAGGGGTCCATGAAGGGACCCCCAACTTGGCCAAGCAAGCTCCTAAAGTAGCAGCAAATATGCACATGGAAGAAGTGGTCTGCGTCGCGGACTTTGTGTGCCTTTGGCCAAAAATCAAGTCTGCATCGCAGGCACGTCGCAGAATCTTCTTTCTCAAAAATTAATTTAGAAAATCTTGCGGGAGCAGCTCCACGTCGTGGACTTGTTCCCCGATGAAAATCTAAAATTTGGAATTCAAGTTTTACTTCATTAAAGGGTCAACTTAAGTGAGGGGTCTTTTGGGTATTTCTTGGGGGGCCTATATATTGATTTTCAATCAGTTTTACCTCACATTTACTCACTCAAATCAAATCCCCAAATTAAAACCCAAAAGATCTCATCTGTCTCTACTTTCTCTCTCTATTCAACCTCCATTTAAGGAAGAAGAAAGGCTGAAGAAGAAGACCAATTTCTCTAGGATTTCACTCGAATTTATTCGATTAATTCTCAATAAGGTATGGGTTCTTCACTCTTGGGAATCCTTTCCCCAAGAGGTCCTTTCAAAGTTGATTTCTAAATCACCTAAATTTTAGGGGTTTTCTTCTACAAAAGGGTTTTCTTCTAAACTTGAAATTGATGATTATGTCTAATTGGGATTACCCATGGCTAATAAGTGTATATTGTTGAGAAATTGATGCTAATTAAGAGAATTTTGTGTGGATATTGTCCCTTCCCCAAAATCCCCAAATCTTGGATCTTGCTTATAAGTTGATGGGAATTGATGAATGTATTGATTGTTAGACTTGTTTTTATCTATTCTTATTCATTCATGGACTGCCTAGAGTAATTTATTGTTGGGATTGGAACTATTTCTTTAGGAATTCATGATGAATCCTTTCCCCCTAACCCTAGGTTATATTGAAGTTAATTGGGATAGTGATTATACAATTGACCTAGATATTGTGTTAATTAATATTGAATGATGTTATTACACCAATTATTGGATGAAACTGGTTGGTTTATGGTAAGACCATGAGTGATCGCTTTTGAAGGAGATTTGGTATGTCCTTGTTATCATAAACCTTTACTTCAATTATGATGGCTTGTACTTGGTGATGAAGTTCAATTGAAGTATGTCTTGTAATTGGATTAAGTAGGTGTGATATGATGATGCAATTGAAATGTCTTGATTATGTGATTGTGAGACTATGCTTAAGGTGTAATGATATAAGGTTGGTTCTGAAGTACCTATATGCTTTTCTATTATATGATGATCATAATATGCTAATCTCACATATGAGGGTTGTATTGAAAGGTGTTCTCATGCAGTTTTATTGAGATAATGACTATTACTATACAAGAAGCTATTCTCCTTGACCTAAACTAGGTTATGATTGTTAAATAAAGACATTTTAAAAGGGACTCTAGCTTAGCATCGAGTGAACTAGTAGTGAAGAGCATCCCTTCCCAAGTAGGGAAGGTAGGTTCACTATTGTACTCATGAGATTGGAGACTATAATGCCAAAGGCATAAAGAGGTTCCAAATACATCTCCTAGTTCTTGAACCATGTTGCCCCCATAGGAATACTAGCTAGTGGATCCACCTAGATGCTAAGTTCATTCTTTGGTACTACCTTCGCAAGTAGTCCACCTTCTTTCATTGTAGGGTTTCATGACACCGGATTACACATTAGCTCATGTGGTCTATGTCGGTTAAGGTAAGATGTTCCCGAAAGTAAAATGAAGTAATAAAGTGAACTCCAACTAAGATGACTTAAGGGGTTTGACTTACTCTAGGTAGTGGTATGAGACTCTATCTATACATTGCACTAGTTGACCTTGTGGGAAGTCTTAGGAGGATGTTCTTATGTTCTTATTCTCTTATAAAGTGTATGATATGCGTATGTTGACTTTACATGTTGATGATACTACATGATGTTGGTTTCATGTATGAACATGCTATTGGTCTATATTGCTAAACATGATGATGACTACTCTTGATGCTATATTATGTGATGTTAGGCATTGCTTATGATCCTTTATTTGGTTTACTTGGTTGAGTAAGGTTATGGGGCTTTACTTGGTCATTGTACTTGTAGACTTAATAGTGGGTTATGAGTAAGGGTCTTGTATATGTTGAAATGTTATAATATCTTATACATTTCTTGTTGTTATAACATGATGTTGGAGTTGCTTTGGCTATGGTTCTAATATGCTATTAAACATGTTGACTTGGTTATACTTGATGATGTTGGTCTTGTGTTGAAGATGCTATTGTCTTAATGTATATATGATTATTAGCTTATATGGACTCTTGAATGTGTATTAAAGACTTTCAAATGACTTAGCATGTTTTCTAAAGTAAATGTCCCTTTCTTATGCATGATTTCAAATGTTTTATGTGCATATGCCTATACATATAACAAGTGGTGTACTAACCCATGTTTCTATGTTTACTACAAAATGTAGGTTCCGGCCGTTGAACTTTTATAGGGCCATTAAATAGGGCTTGTATTCTTATTCTCCAAGTTTGGTAGGTCCTCACTTTCCGAGGACAATGCCACTATATACCTATTGGATGTTGTTTTTGTCTTAAAGCTAATTTAATTCATTCTCTTTCATTTGAAGACTATTGTTGTATATGCATATATGTGGCTTTTATTGTAATGAAGTATGGGCTATGCCCAATGTTGTACTCATTATAGATGGTTTAATATAAGACTTATCCTAGACTTCCTATGAAATTATATTGCTATATTATGTATGTGAAATAAAAGTAGAAGCCTAAGTAATGCTTCCTATGTGAGAAGTCTATGTAAACTCCCTATGTATATACTATGTGTAAGCGAGAGGTTATGTAAACCTCATGAAGTAGATGTAGATGAATAGTTTTAATTTTCCGCACTTTTTAACCTATGAAATGTAATGACGAATGCTAAGAGGTTAGTCTTAGTTCTCTCCGAGGATGACGACACCGATTACGTCTAGGGGGTACTTCCCGGATGTGACAAACTTGATATCAGAGAATGAGGTTGAATATATTTAGGATCAATGTCTCATTAAACCACGTCTATGTAGATTCTTATTCATAATTGTGAAGTGCGCCACACTTATGAATGAGAAACTATGTGATGCTTAGGAAACTCTCATCTTCTTGTACTTTATGTCGTGCCTCTAGAGTCTTACCTTATGTGCTTTCACCTAAACCTTTTATTGTGGTTATACATATGACTACTCGAAGGGCAGCACCACGAAGGGCCGAGGAAGGAATTGCTAATACGAGAGCTTATGACAATCATGCTCCTCCATGAGACAACCAAGTACCTCCACTTGAATAAGTTGTTATGGGTGATCAAGTTCCGGTTATTACTCCATCGATGACCGATGGATAGATAAGGGCAGTATTTCTCAATTTGGCCCATGCCATGACCTCTCAAGCTAATGCAATAACTTCTCAAGTCCAAGACATGATGGCTCAAGTGAATAGCGAGGTTGGACCCCGAGTGCCTCAACATGCTAGCACTATTGCTTCTCTTTGAGAGACTTTACTAGTATACATCCACCTATGTTCTTCGGGTCAAAAGCAGATGAAGACCCAAAAGACTTCCTTGATGATCTATATAAGATCCTATTTGCTACCGGTGTGACTTCGCAAGAGAAGGCCGAGTTGGCAGCCTATCAACTTAAAGATGTGGCCCAAGCTTGGTACACACATTGGAGAGATAATAGGGTTCTAAGAGGTGGTCCACTGACTTGTGAGATTTTCAAGAAGGCTTTTCTTGTAGATTCTTTCCTAGAGAGATGAGAGAAGCTAAGGTGGAAGTATTCATCAACCTTCGTCTATGAGGTATGAGTGTACTTGACTAATCCTTGAAGTTTACTAAGTTGTCAAATTATTCTCCATCCTTGGTGTCTAACCCAAAGGATGAGATGAGTCGTTTTCTTACGGTAGCGTCCGATGACTTAGTAGAAGAATGTCGTTAGGCTATGATTCATGATAATATGAATATATCTCGTTTAATGGTTCATGCTCAACAAGTGGAAGAAAGTAGACTAAGGATGAAGAATAGAGAGGCCAAGAGGGACAAGACTCATGGAAGTGGTTCTTCAAAGGAAAGATTGGAAAGCTATGACAAGCCTAGATTCAAGAAAATGTTCTCCAATCAAGTTCCTTCCAAATTTCCCAAGGCTCGTGATGATAGGGTGTCTAACCCTAAGTCTCAAAAGGTAAGAGGTACTAATTCACCAAGCAAGAAGACAACTTGTGGAAAGTGTGGTAAGAAGCATTTTAGTGAGTGCCTTGTTGGGACGGATAATTTCTTTGGGTATGGCAAGAGTTCCCACAAGGTTAAAGATTTCCCGAATATAAAGGGTCAAGACAAGAGTAGTGTTCAAGCACAATTAAGTGGTTCTAATGTTGATGCTCCAAGACAAAATCTCTTTTATGCACTTCGCTCTAGGGGTGAACATGAGAGTTCTCCCGATGTGGTGACCGGTATGTTACAAGTCTTCTCTATTGATGTTTATGCTTTACTTGATCCGGATGCTACATTATCTTTTGTTACTCCCTTGGAATCTAGAAGGTTTGATATTTTGTCCGATATCTTAAATGAACCTTTTTATGGTAACTACCCCGGTAGGTGAATCGGTGGTTGCAAAGAGGGTATATAGAAATTGTCCTATAAAGTTACCCAATAGAGTTACTCATGTTGAATTAGTAGAACTTGATATGGTCAATTTTGATGATATTTTGGGGATGGACTGGTTGCATGATTGTTTTGCGTCCATTGATTGTAGAACAAGAATTGTGAAGCTCAATTTTCCTAATAAACCCGTCTTATAGTGGAAGGGGGAAAATTCTTTTCCTATAGGTCTTATCATTTCTTTTTTAAAGGCTTGTAAGATGATCTCCAAAGGGTGTTTATACCAAATTGTTAGAGTCAAAGATTTAGACTCTGAAAATCCTCCCATTGAGTTAGTCCCCGTAATGAAAGAATTTACGGAGGTCTTCCATAATGGTATTCTCCTAATCCCTCTCCAATGGGAAACTTATTTTGGTATTAACTTGCTATCGGATACCAACCCCTTTTCAATTCCTCCTTATCGGCTGACTCCGACCGAATTGAAAAAGTTGAAGGCTCAACTCAAGGACTTCCTAGACAAAGGCTTCATTAGACCTAGTATTTCTCCATGGGGTGCTCCGGTATTGTTTGTGAAGAAAAATGATGGGTCCCATAGAATGTGCATTGATTTGAGAACAAGTATCCTCTCCCTCGGATTGAAAACTTGTTTGATCAACTCCAAGGGGCAAGCTACTTTTCTACGATTGACTTGAGATCGGTGTATCACCAACTTAGGGTGAGAGGTGAGGTTATATTAAAAATAGCATTTTGAACTAGATATGGTCACTATGAGTTCCTAGTAATGTACTTTGGTCTCACTAATGACCCGATGACTTTTATGGACCTCATGAATACAGTGCTTCAAAGTTAACTAGATTCATTTGTCATTGTCTTCTTTGGTAACATCTTGGTATATTCAAAGAATGAGGGTGAACACATGGACCATTTGAGGGTGGTATTACAAGTTCTTAAAGAAAACCAACTATTTGCCAAGTATAGCAAATGTGAGTTTCGTTTGAGGTCGGTGGCTTTTCTTGGTCATATCATCTCTAGTGAGGGAGTTGAGGTTGATCCAAGGAAAACCGAGGCGGTCAAGAATTGCCCTAGACCATTGACTCCAACCAACATAGGAGTTTCTTGGGTCTCGCGGGGTTCTATAGGAGGTTTGTGGATGGTTTTGCGTCTATTGCTTCTCTTTTGACTACCTTGACCCAAAAGAGTGTGAAATTTGAGTGGTCGGAAGCATGTGAAAGAAGCTTCCAAATCTTGAAAGATAGGCTTACCACCACTCCGATATTGAGTTTATCGGAGGGGACCAAGGGCTTCGTTAAGTATTGTGATGCATCCCGAGTGGGCTTAGGGTGTGTCCTTTTGAAACATGGGAAAGTAGTAGCCTATGCTTCTATACAACTTATGGTGAATGAGAAGAATTATACAACTCATGATCTTGAGTAAGCGGCTGTGGTATTTCCCTTGAAAATATGGAGGCATTATCTTTATGGTGCTCATGTTGATGTGTATACCGAACATAAGAGTTTTCATTATGTGTTTACTCAAAAGGAGTTAAATCTCTGACAAAGAAGATGGTTGGAATTGTTGAAAGATTATGAAATGAGTGTTCTCCACTACCCCGGCAAAGCAAATGTGGTTGCGGATGCTCTAAGTCATATGACCATGGGTAGTATGTCTCATGTGGAATAATCCAAGAAAGACCTAGTGAAATATGTTCATAGGTTGGCTCATTTGGGTGTTAGATTGGATGATTCTCCAAATGGTGGTTTTATGGTCCATCATAACTCCGAATCGTCTTTGGTGGTTTAGTTGAGTCTAAGCAAAACCTTGATCAATCATTTATGGAGTTGAAAGAATTGGTTCTTGGTAAGCTTAATGAGTCATTCTCCTTAGGGGTGAATGATGTCTTGAGGTATCAAGAAAGGTTTGTGTGTTCCCAATGTGGATGATTTGAGGAAGCTCATGGTTCCCGTTATTCCATTCATCCGGGTTCTACTAAGATGTATCATTACCTTAGAGAAGTATTTTGGTGGGATGGCTTGCAAAGGGACATAGCGGAATTTATTGCAAAATATCTAAATTGCCAAAAAGTGAAAACTGAACACCAAAAGTTGGGTGAATTCCTTAAAGTAATACAAGTTCCCACTTGGAAGTGGGAAGGCATTAATATAGACTAAGTGATAGGTTTGCCTCGAACACAAAGGCAAAATGACTTTTTATGGGTAGTGGTGGATAGATTGACAAAGTCTACTCATTTTATTCTCGTCAAATCTACATACTCGGCGGAGGATTATGCAAGGATCTTCATAGATAGGATTGTGTGTCTTCATGGTATTCCGTTATCCATCATATTAGATAGGGGTGCACAATTCACATCTAGGTTTTGGAGGTCATTCCAAAAAGGGTTGGTTACAAAGGTAAAGTTAAGTACCGTTTTTCATCCCCAAACGAATGGTCAAGGTAAAGTTAAGTACCATTTTTCATCCCCAAACGAATGGTCAAGCGGAGCGTACTATTCAAACCCTTGATATAGCTTAGAGCTTGTGTGATTGATTTCAAGGGAAGTAGGGATGAACACTTGCCTCTAGTTGAGTTCTCTTATAACAATAGTTACCATTCGACCATATCCATGGCTCCTTTTTGAAGTTTTGTATGGTAGGAGATGTAGATCTCTGATTGGATGGTTTGAAGTGGGCGACCTTCACTCTTTGGTCCCGAATTGATCTATAAAACTTTGGAGAAAGTTCATATGATAAGGAACCGATTGAAAACAGCCTATAGCCAGCAAAAATCTTATGCCATTAATAGAAGAAGGGACTTAGAATTTGAAGAGGGTGATAAGGTGTATTTGAAAATCTCAGGGGTGACGAGATTTGGCAAACAAGGGAAGTTGAGTCCTCGCTATGTGGGTCCCTATGAAATTTTGCAAAGGGTTGGCAAGGTTGCATACGATTTGAGATTACCTAGTGAACTAGCTTCGGTTCATCCGGTGTTCCATGTATCCATGCTTAAGAAGTGCATCGGTGATCCCGAGTCCATTCTTCCTATTGAGGGTCTAGGTGTGGATGAGAACCTCTCTTATGAAGAGGTTCCGGTTGAAATCCCTGATACACAAGTGAAGAAGTCGAGGAACAAGTAGGTGTCTTCCGTACAGGTGCTATGAAAGAACCACCTAGTTGAGAGAGGAACATGGGAGGCTGAGGCCGACATGAAGTCTTGTTTCCCTCATCTCATTGCTAATTAAAGTTATTTGTTCCTATTAATAATGAAAATAATGAATAAATTTCAATTTGACATATTTTGTAAAGATCTGCATATTCATGTTAAAGGTTTTTGCTAGAATGAAGTATCATGTGAAAATTCCCTTTTGCTCAATTTTGCACTTATTTGTTTATTTGGTATGTTGTTGCCAATATGAAATGAGATTGAGCATGTTGATATGTTTTGAAATAAATTTTGGCATAAGTGACTCTATATGTTGTGGTGATCTCATGTTGTTATTGAGAAGGTAGTTCCTCACATAGTGGTTTTGAGCTCTTATGTGCTGCAGTTAATGTTTTGGGTTACTTTGTGTAAATCTCATGTTGTTATGTTGAATTGAGTTGTAACTCATATTGAATATGTATGTTGTTTGGTTGGGTTTCTAGTATTGAGTCTATCCTTTTCCCTACAAAAGATTTTTGTGTCATTCGGGGATGAATGTTCGGGATAATGTAACACTCCGAAAGTCCATGACCTAATCTTGAGCCTCACATGATTAAATAAAACTTAAAACACTATTTCTAAGCCTAAAATAATGTTCATAAACCATTTAGGAAATTTTAGAGTCAATACGTCAAGAAACGTCCATGACGTCCGAAAGCTAGTGTACTTGAACTAGTAAAACGTTCTTAGGTTGTGTGAAGGTTTGGAGGTGTTTTATGGGGTCTAAAACTTGTAAAATCACTTTAAATAGGTAAAACTATGTAAATAGAGTGAAAACGTCCAGGTACGATCCCCCAAGGGTCGCGCTAGAGTCCACGAAGGGACCCCAAACTTGGCCAAAATGCACATGGAAGAGCAGGGTCCGCGTCGCGGATTTGGTGTGACTTTGGAAAAAAACCAAGTCGGCATCGCGGGAATGTTGCAGACTCTTCTGTCTCAAAAATTAATTTAGAAACTCTTGCGGGAGAAGCTCCGCGTCGCGGACTTGTTCCCCGACGAAAATCTGAAATTTGGAATTGAAGTTTGACTTCATTAAAGGGTCAATGTAAGTGAGGGGTATTTTGGGTATTTTGTTGGGGGACTATATATTGATTTTCAATCAGTTTTCCCTCACATTTATTCATTCAAATCAAATCTCCAAATCAAAACCCAAAGCTCTCACCTCTCCCTACTTTCTCTCCCTATTCAACCTCCATTGAAAGAAGAAGAAATATAGAAGAAGAAGACTATTTTCTCTAGGATTTCACTCGAATTTCATTGATTAATTCTCAATAAGGTATGAGTTCTTCACTCTTGGTAATACTTTCCCCAAGATGTCCTTTCAAAGTTGATTTCTAAATCACCCAATTTTTAAGGTTTTTCTTCTACAAATGGGTTTTCTTCTAAACTTGAAATTGATGATTGATTATGTCTAATTGGTATTAACCATGGCTAATTAAGTGTATATTGTTGAGAAATTGATGTTAATTGAGGGAATTTCATGTGGATCATGTCCCTTCCCAAAATTCCCCAAATCTTGGATCTTGCTTATAAATTGACGGGAATTGATGAATGTATTGATTGTTAGACTTGTTTTTATCTATTCTAATTCATTCATGGACTGCCTAGAGTAATGTATTGTTGGGATTTGATCTATTTCTTCAAGAATTCATGATGAACCCTTTCCCCCTAACCCTAGGTTATGAATTGAAGTTAATTGGGATAGTGATGATACAATTGACCTTGCTATTGTGTTAATTACTACTGAATGATGTTATTACACCTATTATTGGATGAAACTTGTTGGTTTATGGTAAGACCATGGGTGATGGCTTTTGAAGGAGATTTGGTAAGTCTTTATTATCCTAAACCTTTACTTCAGTTATGATAGCTTGTACTTGGTGATGAAGTTCAATTGAAGTATGTCTTGTAATTGGATTAAGTAGGTGTGGTATGATGATGCAATTGATATGTATTTATTATGTGATTGTGAGACTATGCTTAAGATGTTATGATATAAGGTTGGTTATGAAGTACCTATGTGCCTTACTATTATATGATGATGCTAATGTCGTAATCTCACATATGAGGGTTGTATTGAAAGGTGTTCTGATGCAATTCCTATTGAGCTAATGACTATGACTATACAAGGAGCTATTCTCATATGAATTAAACTAGGTTATGATTGTTAAAGAAAGACATTTCAAAAGGGACTCTAGCTTAACACCGAGTGAACTAGTAGTGAGGAGTGTCCCTTCCCAAGTAGGGAAGATAGGTTTACTATTGTACTCATGAGATTGGACCCTATAATGCCAAAGGCACAAAGAGGGTCCCAAATACATCTCCTAGTTCTTGAACCATGTTTTCCCCATAGGAATATTAGCTAGTGGATCCACCTAGATACTAAGTTCATTCTTTGGTACTGCATTGACAAGTGGAAACTTTCTTTCGTTGTAGGGTTTGATGACACCGGATTCCACATTAGCTGATGTGGTCTATGTCGGTTAAGGCAAGATATTCTGGAAAGTAAAATGAAGTAATAAAGTGAACTCTAACAAAGATGACATAAGGGGTTTGACTTAGTCTAGGTAAGGGTATGGGACTCTATCTATACATTGCACTAGTTGACCTTGAGGGAAGTCTTAGGAGAATGTTCTTCTGTTCTTATTATCTTATAAAGTGTATGATATGCGTATGTTGACTTTACATGTTGATGATACTATATGATGTTGGTTTCATGTATGAACATGCTATTGGTCTATATTGCTAAACATGATTATGAATACTCTTGATGCTATATTATGTGATGTTAGGCATTTCTTATGATCCTTTATTTGGTTTACTTGATTGAGTAAGGTTATGGGCCTTTACTTGGTCATTGCACTTGTAGACTTGATGGTGTTTTATGAGTAAGGGTGTTGTATATGTTGAAATGTTATAAACTCTTATACATGCTTTGTTGTTATAACATGATGTTGGAGTTGCTTTGGCTATGGTTATAATATGCTATTAAACATGTTGACTTGGTTATACTTGATGATGTTGGTCTTGTGTTGAAGATGTTTTTTTTCTTAATGTATATATGATTATTAGCTTATATGGACTCTTCAATGTGCATTAAAGACTTTCAAATGACTTAGCATGTTTTCTAAAGTAAATGTCCTTTCCTCATGCATGCTTTCAAATGTTTTATGTGCATATGCCTATACTTAGTACAAGTGGTGCACTAACCCATGTTTCTATGTTTACTACAAAACATAGGTTCCGGCCGTTAATATTTTAGAGGGCCATTTAAGAGGGCTTGAATTCTCATTCTCCAAGTTTGGTAGGTCCTCACTTTCTGAGGACGATGCAACTGTCTACCTATTTAATGTTGTTTTAGTCTTAAAGAAAATTTAATTCATTCTCTTTCATTTGAAGACTATTGTTGTATATGCCTATATGTGGCTTTTATTGTAATGAACTATGGGCTATGCCCAATGTTTTACTCATTCTAGATGGTTTAATATGAGACTTATCCTAGACTTCCTATGAGATTATATTGCTATATTATGTCTGTGAAATAAAAATAGAAGCCTAAGTAATGTTTCCTATGTGAGGAGTCTATGTAAACTCCCAATGTATATACTATGTGTAAGCGAGAGGTATATGTAAACCTCATGAAGTAGATGTAGATGAATTTTTTTAATTTTTCTGCACTTTTTAACTTATTAAATGTAATGACGAATGCTAAGAGGCTAGTCTTAGTCCTCTCCGAGGACGATGACGCCGATTACGTCTAGGGGGTACTTACCGGATGTGACAATTTAGGTCTAGGTGTTTAAACTAACTTTATATACTTTAAAACACCTTAAATAACCGTCTAGGACTTAATTAGGACGTGGGGTGAATTTCCTATATTACCCCTCACTTAGTCGAGACCGTGTAAAAAATTACAGGTCTCAAATGACAGATCAAATGATGGGGCCTCATTTGAACCATGGACAGTCCTACTGGGTGTGGTTTGGATCAGAGACTCCCCAATTGGTGGATAAGCTCCCACAACTAAGTGTGGATCCACGCCCCCTTTTGACAGGGCGTCGTTAGATCCACTATCCGTCGTTTAGGTCATGGATTGGACTGTATTTTGCAAATTCATGGTCAACGTTTGGATTCTCATCAATGACCCTTAGGGTGGTCCTTGGGGAGTTGTGAATAGACATGTAGACCCTAAGCATGCTCATATATATGTTAGAGCCCCCTCCTATCATTTTAGACACCAAAAAACACGTAAAACATGCAAAGACGCACTAGTACATACACAAGACTAGTTTCAAAATTTCTTGGTTATTCTTTGACGTTTGACTTACAAACTCTTCCAACTGACGCTAAAGCTATTGTTCATCATTTTAACACCTTATTAACTCTTAACACACATGATAGGCTCTAGTTTTACCTAGTTAATTTTGAGGATGCACATTCAGATAGTTTTCTTGCATTTGTTTATCTGATTCTTTTCTGGAACTTTTTCTAATGTCTTTCTACATTGTTTGCTGGAATGGCTAGGGCCAATATGACTGGTATGCCACCCCATAACAGGTCACGTGGAGTGGTTATTGATGAGGATGACGCTGTATCCAGAGCAAAGACATACAAACTCCCTACCAAGGGAGGAAAAGGTAAAGGCAAGCTGCCCATGGCTGAGACACTACAGTACAACTCTGATAGTGATGGAGTCTACGAGACACACCTGCCCTAATTAGATAACAAAAGGGATTCTTAAGATTCCCAGGCTTCTTTCTTTGAGCATGAGGATGACTATCTACTACAGGTCCGGAGAGTAGAGCTTCACTCTGAGGCGATGTATGATTCATATAGGATCCTGATGCCTCAAACTACTCCTCCCCATCCAACTGCAGCTCTAACACAAACTGTGCCCCAACGCCACCAGTATAAGGTTTCCATCCCTAGTCTCTCAATAGACTAAATGTTGAGATATTGAGGACCACATTAGAAGAGAATAGATTCTACGCACATGGTGTAGTGGACATGTACCTAGAGATATAGAATACTATTAAGTTCCATAAGTTAGAGATTTTACTTAACCTCGGGTCCCGTACATTCCAAATTAGGTCCGAGAATTCTACTCAGCCAATGGTGAGCTGGTCCCTAGGGAAAGGAGAAGGCTAACCCGCTTAAGCCTGTTCATGTTGCGACAGTCAGAGGGAAGAAGCTGAAGTGCAATATCTCTGACATCAATGTTGTTATGGGTGCACCAATGATTTCATGCACCAATACATCGATCAAATCCAAAAGAACACATTTGAGGATCTTAAGGGTTTGTTGGAAGCTCTAATATCTGATGCCACATCGAGGTGGATAGAGGAAGAGACACAAATAGTGAAGAAGGACTTGAATGTGGCAGCCATATTTTGGTTCGGGTTCATCAACAACACTATCATGTCATCCCTAAATAAATCCATTTTGCTACACCCGAAGGCAACATGCTTAGGATCTATTATTTCTTGCCAGAAGCTATATCAGGGACTGTTGATTAAGAAGGAGATGAACACGAGGACCAAGCAGAGGTTGACTTTGCTTGCATTCCTGGCATTGATGATTGAGTTGTATCGACGTTCTCAAGTTCCACAAGATAAGAAAAAGGATATCAAGGTTATACCCACATCTTCCACTGACATCCAGATTATTGAGGCCAAGTACCAAAAAGATGAGGTTGAAAGGAGGAGAGCAACTTTGGTGGACATATTTTCGGAGGTTGATGTTGATTCATTATGTGTAGAGGCAGTCATGCTTACTATGGACACTGGGACTTCAGGTACTCTAGTTCTGATCCTTTTGATACTCTTGATACGTTTGCTGCATCCCCTCCCCATTAATCTACTGCTTTTTCTACTTTTGCATCCCGACCTCTGATCACCCAAACAATGTTGTTCAAGATGGGGCATATGGCCATTCTAATGATACGCGTGCCTCTCGTTTAGAGGTCGTGATTCCTGGGATTATCAAGAGAGATATTTTTGGGATTCCCATACAGTTAGAGTTGAGGTGAATGAGAGAGGATGAGATGTCACATCCCTAAACCACACCCTAGAAGTTAGGGTGCAATCTTGGATTGCGACCGGCGTCGTCGACCTCTCGGAGGTCTAAGACAAGCCCTTTCGTGCCATTCATTGCATACATGTATGAAAAGTAGTGCGGAATTAAAACTTTTCACATGAAATAAAAATACTTCAAAATATCTCTTTTATATAAAAACATAATGAAAGGCTAAGTCTCAAAGTCTCCATCTTAGACATAGGAATATATTGGGACACGACCCATACTTCAACAAATAGAAAATAGCTAAGTCTATTATAATACTTTTCAATAAGGAAAACTAAACATCAAGATGTCCTCGAATCTAGTGAGGACATACCAACTCTCTACTTGAATGAACACTGGTCCACGCTTTAACTTCGAGACTCCTCTCAAACGCCACCTACACCTTTTGAAATAGACAAAATGTATGGAATTAGTACAAACACTTGTACTAAGTATGGCATAATGCATAAAATCATGATAAGCGGACATTTATATAAAACATGCTCTTTTTTATTAAAACATCATAGCATAAGTATAAGAACAACATTTAACACCTTAGAAATATATAAGATATCACATAAGCATTTAATCAAATATTGAAGAACATTACAGTGATCTAAGTTCCACTTCACAGTAACCCCTTTTATCTTACATCCTTCTCACCAAAAGTTATCCTAAGACTCACTTAAGTGAGACTAAGAGAGACGGCCCATACACCCTCTCTAAGCACACCTAGATGATTCTTAAGACTACCTAAGATATGATTGTTCCCTTTTCCTATCATTAACTCCCCACTTAAGGTTACTCTAAGATTCACCTAAGTAGGACAAGAAGAGACCGCCCATACACCCTCTTCAAGCTTACCTAAGCAACCCTCAAAGCTACCGTAGATAGAGCACATTCTATTCATCATACCTTAGCTAAAGTAGTGATCGTTCATTAAGTCAATTAAAAGACATTTCATTCATTATAGACTTCACATAATGATCTTGGAAAGTCCTACGGACTCACATACTAATATCTTCAAAGTCTAGTTGTGCAATGTCTAGATAGTGTCCCATTCCACTACCTAAACTTCCTAGAACTTATCCAACACTAGAATGTATACCACATGATGAGAATAGGCAATAACCAACATAGACCATACTATCTAGGCATGGAATCTGGAGTCATAAACCTACTCCGATGGAGGGTGATCTACTTGCCAAGGGTAGAACTAAGACACATCCCATGTAGGCACATGGTTAAGGAATATCAAGGTCTTTTATGTACTCTAGTCTCATTCTCAAGTAGAGGTACATTGTACTCTAGTCTCCTTCTCAAGTAGAGCTACAAACCATAACATATTCACTCGGTGCTAGCCTTTGTTCTCATAGAGTAAGTTCAATATAAGGGACATATGAAAAGGTACCATCTCTTAGTCATTACCTAGTCATAATGGACCTACCAAAGATGGGTCCACTAGGGCTGCCATTCAATGGTCTATAAGGATAACTCATTCTTAACCTTCTTTGTATATAGAAGATTCCACATATTAGTCATGCTTAGAAAGGCACCATATTAGGTCTACCAATCCTAGACTTTCATTAAACATTCATCCATACACATACAAGACAAAGATGCCTATGCCTACTAAGTCAAGATGTTCATATTCATCATATACATGTATCAAGTAAGGTACATAATCTACCAAAACAAGACACATCATTAATTCATATTAGCACATATAACATATCATTCTTTTAAGCAGTTAGGAATGACCAATTAGACATAATACTAGATGAAAACTAGGTCAATTAAATATATATTTAACAATCTAAGATCAATTAGACATCAATTGAATACAATTCTTACATCATTAGAAAGCCCATAATAAACTACACATTAATTCATAAAAATTAGACCAATATCAAGTAACCCATAAGTTATTCAAAATCTAGGGTTCATCAATTTCATGGGTTCATAGGTTAATTGAGTTAAGATAACATTAATAACCACAATTCAATCACTAAACAATGATTAAAAACCTTTAATGCAAGAACCCATGGTAGATCATGAAAAAGGTCAATTGATCTTTTGAAAACATTAGAAAACATCTTTGAAAGTTGGGCTCCTTGATGAAACAAGTTTCAAGGATCAAAATCCATACCTTAATTGGAGAAAATCCACGAAATTTGGTGAAAAAATCAATGAAGAACTTCAATCCTAGCTTTAACCTTACCCTTATTTAAAGAATCTTGACAAATCTTGAATTTTCTTGAATGGAGTCTACTTTGATTTTTTTTCTTGAGGTTTTGCCCTAAGGTTTGAGAGAGAAGAGAATGATGAATTTAAAGATGGAATTAGGATTATGTAAGGCGTTATAGGACTTATGAAACTCGTTTTATTTAGGTTTTCCTAGTGGGAAAAGGAGAGGAAATGACCTTAATTACTATTTTCCCGCGGCCAAAACGGGACTGCACCATACTATTCACTAAAATGGTCATAACTTTTTACTCGAAAACTAGATTGATGCGAAATTGGTGGAGTTGGAAAGAGGATTCAAATAACTTTAATTTGATAGGTCATGGCTAGCGTAACTCTTAATATTCTAAGAGATATGGTCGTTTGAAGTTTACCCAAATAAAATCTTATGTCTAAACATAATTGGTAAAGAAACATTCAACTCTACTTTGTGCAAGGTTTTTCTAATGACCTTAATTGATATTGAAAATCATTCGCACACTAAGAAATTTACCTTAAGACCTAAGAAAATTAACAGTCACTCAGTATGACCTTATACGAAAATTTAAGAATTGCTAGGGCTTAACTTAGAAAATTTTGGGATCTTACATGAGAAGTTTATAATGAGGTGATGTCCTTAAAGGTCGATCTTTTGGGACTTCGAAAGGATGTGAACGAGTTGAAGTCCACTGATCTCTCTATTATCTTTGGTACTGTGGACATACAAGATGTCCCTAGCTCATATATTCTATCCTGTTGAGATATGCCTACAGTAACTACGACCCAAGATGAGATGAGAGTTGATGAGCATCTTGGTGATCGAGAGGGGGCTGTCTATGATGATTTAGTGGACTTGGATGGTGCTATGTATGAGATTGAAATACATTTATCACTGTAGGATACTTTGATAGTGGGCTCCAGTGGAGCCAAGGATGATGTGATATCGGGCACTGATGCCCAGACAGATGAAGCGACAAACATGCAGACTTCACCCCAGTATTTGCATGGAAGGATGAATTTTCCCATCCCTTTCTGTTATTTTTCTTGATTGTTTCTTTTTTTTTAGTTGCATTTGAGGAAATTGCATTTTTTGTTTGAGGTCTGAAGTATTTCCACTGATTTTTGAATATTTGGTGTTTTGTTTTAATATTGGTTTATATTTATACAACTTGGTTGTGTTATTGCGGTTGTTCTTTGTTTGTGCCGTTGTTTTTATAGAAAATAGTTTTTGAGCCAAATTTTAAAATTTTCCCTCCTCTTGCGTGTGTGATTATGGTTGTTCTTGTACATGTTTGAGTGTCTATTATGGTCCATACCGATGAATTAAATAGTAGTCTTAATATAACAAAATGAATGTGCATCTACGATAAGGCAAACGAAGTTACATAGGCAATATGTGAACTTTTAACATCTTATTGTGACTAGCCGGTTGTCGAATGAATCTCTTGTGATGAACATTTCATGCTAGCTTCTTCTTTGATAATTGTACCAATGCCTTGTGTGCTGCGGTTATCATGAACATTTTGCTTGATCACACCTAGAACTTGCCCTATTGGTCCTACTGATTGAGTGAAGCGAGCAAATGAAATGATGTTAGGCAAGAATTTCGATGAGTAAGACAATTTGACAATATACCTCTTTGTGATGTCGGCATTCATAGCCGGTATCTCGGATGGTCTACCTTTCTACTCTCGCAAACTGTAACCCTCAAAGTCAAAGCATCAAAATAGCATAAAGTGGGGTAAGTGCAGCAGATTTGTGACTCTATATAATTCTTGGGACTAATCTCTCCAGCCTGTTCTCCCTCACCTCAATTGATTAGGGTAGACGCCCAATCTTTTGGATTATGGCCTGAGTAATTTTGATCGGCTGGCAAGGGAAAAGGCACTCAGATCCTGTAAAGAAGAAGGAGGAACTGATGTACCTAATAGGCCAGCGATCAAAGTGGGTGCCGCTGCATCTTTAGACAACAAGTAAACATCAATCTCTGGAGAGGTATATGTAGGGGCAACTCTCCTCCGATCGGTTTCCTCGATTGTGTACTCGACTGTAATACTCCGAAAGTGTAAGACATGTCATAGAGCCTAACATAGGTGTCAAAATGTTTCAACACTGTTTTACGGTCCTAAATAATAAATATAATTCATTTAGGAAGTTTAGGAATAAAAACGTCAAGGAACATCCATGACGTCCGAAAACTAGTTCAATGAGGTGCTAGAGTGAGTTAGCCTATTTGACTAAGTTTTAGGAGTTGGAAAATGATGAAATTTTGTGGAACGGTGTCTAACATTTATAAGAGTAACTTAATAGTCAAAACGTAGGAGTACGACTCCCCAAATACCAACCAAGGGCCCTTGAGGAGTACCCTTGCGTTTGGGGTCTAAGGCTGCCTAAGGCAGTGTCCATAGACGGTTGCCACAGACGGATCTTGGTCCAATCGACGGGACGTCGATTGCCTCCATAGATTGAAATTTAGAATGTTTGTCCAAGGCTGAGATTTGACAAGTCTCTAAACTAAACGATGGACCAATAAGACGGTTGGTCCCATGGTCCGTCGATTGACACACGAGGCGTCGACGTGGTCTCGTCTGTGAGACCACTGGTTTTGCTGCACGTTTTAAGTTTGGTTAATTTATTTATAGGTGGTTAGTTAATTAATTAGGGGTTAAGGGTGGTCTAGTTAAGTTAATTAACAACCTATATAAAGACCCTAACCTAATTAAGCTAACCTAACTCTCATAATTACCAAACACAAATTCTCTTCCTTCTCTCTTGTTTCTCTCTCCCAAGTTGAAAAACACCACAGAATTCAAGGTCAAGGTGGGTTCTAGGGATGAAATCACCAAAGTTTCTCCATCAATCTTCATCAAATACTAAGGTATGAGATTCCTTTCACCTTTGGTATCACTTTCCCCAAAGGGTTATTTCAAATTGAATTTTAAAAGATGAGTATTCATGTGGGTTTCATCAAATCTCGAAATTGATGTTTCAATTGGGCTTGTTTATGGTTTATTGTGATTGTATTGATTATTTTATGATGGATTATGACTATATTACACTACTCATTGATGGATTGGTCTAGTTTGTGCAAGATGACCTTTTCCCCTTAACCCTAGGTTGTGATCTTAAGTTGAATTGTGTAGTGTTGGTTCAATTGACTTGGTTATTGGTTAAATTACTATCCTATGATGTTATTGTATCAATTTATGAATATATTGAGATGCATTGTACTCCTATAATGATATTTCTTGAGTAAGTGATCTAGGTTGTGAAGTAGATTATGAATTTGACCTATGTCTCTAATCTTAAGCTATGTACTAGTGATGGATTGTTGTATAGTGCGTCAACTAGATTCATTATCATGTTAGTTACTATTGTGTGATGATATAACACCCATGTTTTGGTTGAGTTTGAGGGTTGATGGTAAGACCTTGATGATGGCTTATGAAGGAGACTTGGTAAGTCTTGTGATCTCAACTCTTTACTTCATTTGTGGTTACTTGTGATTAAGTGATGATGTTGTATTGAAGTATACCTTATATTAAGATTGATAGGGTTGGTGTGATGTTAAATTGAAATGTCTTGACTATAGTTTGTGATTTGTTGGCTAAGATGTAAATGTTATAAAGATGGTGATAACCTTCTAATATGCCTTATCATGAATGACTATGTAAATGTGCTAACCTCACATGTATGAATTGTAATGAAAGGAAAATACTCATGCAATTCTTGGTGAGCTATTATGATGATTATATAAGGGATAGAACCTATGACCTAACTAAGCTATGATCATGAATAAAGGCATTAAAGACATTTCAAAAGGGACTCTAGCTTAGCACCGAGTGAACTTGTAGATGAGGGGTGGCGCCTTCCTAATGAGGGAAGGTAGGATACACCATAGTCCTCACGGGGTGGATAGCCTCATAGTCCAAAAAGCACAGAGATGATCTTTCCAGGATAAGCCCCAAGCTCCATAAACTATGTTGCCACCATAGGAATACTAGCTAGTGGATCCACCTAGATGCTATGTTCATGTTTGGTTCTACTTTGGCTGGTAGACCACCTTCTATCGATGTAAGGTTTTACAACACAGGACTCCACACTTACCTCTTGTGGTCTATGTTGGTTAAGTCAAGTGTTCCCTAAACTAAAATGAAGTAATGAAGTAAAAACAAACTAGGGTGACATAAGAGGTTTGACTTACCCTAGGTAGGGGTATGAGACTCTACCTATGCCTTGTACTAGTTTGCCTTGAGGGAAGCCTTAGGAGGTTGTTCTTATGTATGCATATGCTTATAAATGTTAATGATGATAATGTGATGATCATACATCATAATGACATTATGTGATGTTGGTTACTCATTTGAACATGTATTTGGGTCATTATGTGATGTTGGTTACTCTTATGAACATGTATTTGGTCTCTATTGCTAAAGTATGATATTATGTTTTATTAATGATATGTTATGTAGAGTTGGACATTGGTTATAGTTCTTGCTAGGTTTACTTGATTAAGTATGGTTATGGGGCTTTGATTAGTTATTGCACAAGTGGACTTAATGAGGGTCATGAGTAATGGTCTTGCTTGGTTATAATGTGATGAACTCTTATTCATGTTTGTGATGTTATGACTTGATGATACAGTCGTATTTGATTATGGGTTCAAGTTTGTTGATATGCATGTGACTTGATTTGACTTACGGTGGTTTGGTCTTGTATAGTACATGGTATTGACTTGATGAATATGCATTAATGACTTGTATTAGTTCTTGAATGTGTACAAGGCTTTCCAAATGAAAAGTAGCATATTTTAATGAAATGTCCCTTTTTAGCATGATTTGATATTATTTGTGCATATGGTCTCATACTTAGTACATGTGATGTGCTAACCCCATTTTCTTCCTATTCCCCAACAAATTAGGTTCCGATCGTTGAAGGGATTTTTTTGACGACTCTGAAGAAGACTTGTAATTTCTCAATCATCCAAGTTGGGTAAGTCCTCACTTTCCGAGGGCAATGCCAATATCAAGCTTATGAGTGTTGTTCTAGTTTTAAGACTTCTATGTTCTTTCTTTTTCATTTGAGTACTAAAGATTGTATAGTCTATATGTGGCTTTTTTACATTGATGTATGGGATATGACCTATTGATTTACTCTTGTTTTAGATGGTTATGAGATGAGACACTGTTTTAAGACTATGTTAAGTATCTTATATATCTATGTGCAATAAAAGTAGAAGACTATATAATCTTCTTATACAAAGGGTCTATGTATACTCGATATAAATATATATTACGTGGATGCGAGAGGTCTATGTAAACCTCATGATAGTTAGAAAAAGTTCGAAATTTTCCACATTTTTAACCGACGAATGTAAGATGTAAACTAAGAGGCTAGTCTTAGTACTCTCCGAGGACGACGACATTGTTTATATCTAGGGGGTGCTCCCTGGAGTTGACAAACTTGATATCAGATCATGAGGTTGAATATTTTTAGAGTCGATGTCTCTCTCAACCACGTCAATGTAGATTCTTACTCATAATTGTGAAGTGTGCCACACTTATGAATAGGAAACTATATATAATGTTTAGGAAACTCTCACTTTCTTGGAAATCCAATATCGTGCCTCTAGAGTCTTGGCTCTATGTTCCTTTAGCATCTAATCCTTTTATTGTGATTATAGGCAATGAATACTTGAAGAAAGGCTGCTCGAAGACTTGATAAAGAAATTGCCAATGCGGAGCTCCTCCCGGTGGCAATCAAGTCCCTCCTCTTGAAGAAGTTGCTAATGATGACCAATATTGGTCAATCCTCCACCTATGATGGATGGTCACTTAAGGGCTGCCTTTCTCCAAATGGCCCAAGCCATTACTACTGAAGCACAAGTCATCACTACTCAAGCACAAGACATGACGACCCAAGCTAATCGGGAGGTGGTATCCCGAGGAAACCAACATGTTGGCACCATGGACTCCCGTTTGAGAGATTTAACTAGGATAAACCCCCCTACTTTCTATGGGTCCAAAGTTGAGGAAGACCCCCAAGAGTTCATTGATGAAGTCTACAAGATTCTCTATGATAAGGGGTTGACTACTAGTGAGAAAGCCGAGTTAGCCACTGACCAACTCAAAGATGTGGCCCAAACTTGTTATTTCCAATGGAGAGATAATAGGCCTTTAAGGGGTGGACCGGTGACTTGGGAGATCTTCAAGAAGTCTTTCCTTGATCGGTTATTTCCTATAGAGAAGAGGGAATCCAAAGTGGTAGAATTTATAACCCTTCGTCAAAGAGGTATGAGTGTACTTGACTACTCTTTGAAATTTACTAAATTGTCAAAGTATGCTCCTTTTTTGGTTTCCGATCCTAGCGATGAAATGATCCGCTTTGTGATGGGAGTGTCGGATAACTTGAAGGAAGAATGTCGTTCGACTATGCTATATGACAATATGAACATTTGTCGTCTCATGGTTTATGATCAAGAAGGGGAAGAGACAAGGTTAAGAGAAAGAGTAGGGATACTAAAGGGGCAAGGTCTTTTGATGGTGGTCTTCAAAGGGTGGGCTTGATATCCAAGACAAGCCTAGGTTCAAGAAGAGGTTCTCTAATCAAGTTTCTTCCAAGTTCCTAAGGCTCGTGATGATAGAGTGTCCAACCCTAAGTCTCAAAAAGAAAGGGGTACTAGTTCACCAACCAAGAAGCCAACTTGTGCAAAGTGTGGCCAGAAGCTTTATGGTGATTGCCTCATTGGGATGGACAATTGCTTTGGTTGTGGCAAGAGTGGCCACAAGGTTAGGGTTTGCCCTAATGTGAAGGGTCAAGACAAGGGTAGTGGTCAAGCTCAAGCAAGTGGTTCTAATGATGCTCAGAAGAAGAATCACTTTTATGCGCTCCGCTCCAGAGGTTAGCAAGAGAATTCTCCCGATGTGGTAACCTGTATGTTGAAAGTCTTTTCTATTGATGTATATACTTGATCCCGGTGCTACCTTGTCATTTGTTACTCCTTTAGTAGCTAAAAAGTTTTACAATTTGCCTGATATCCTGAATGAATCTTCTATGGTGTCTACCCCGGTGGGTGAGTCGTTGGATGCAAAAAGAGTGTATAGAAATTGTCCTATAATGTTTCCCAATAGAGTTACTCATGTTGAACTAATAGAACTTGATATGTTTGAATTTGATGTCATTTTGGTATGGATTGGTTGCATGCTTGGTTTGCTTCTATAGATTGTAGAACAAGGGTGGTGAAGTTTAACTTTCCAAATGAGACCGTTTTAGAGTGGAAGGGGGGAAATTCTATTCCTAAAGGTCGTATTATTTCTTGTTTGAAAGCTTGTAGGATGATCTCTAAAGGGTGTTTATACAATACGGTAAGAGTCAAAGATTTAGACTCCGAAATTCCTCCCATTGAGTCGGTCCCTGTAGTGAGGGAATTTCCAGAGGTATTTCCTAATGATCTTTCCAGTATTCCTTCCGAACAGGAAACTGATTTTGGTATCAACTTTCTACCGGATACAAATCCCATTTCAATTCGTCCTTATCGAATGACTCTGACCGAATTGAAAGAGTTGAAGGCTTAAATCAAAGATTTACTAAATAAGGGCTTTATTCGGCCTAATATTTCTCCATGAGGTACTCCGGTATTATTTGTGAAAAAGAAGGATGGGTCCCTTAGAATGTGCATCGATTACCGTCAACTCAACAAAGTCACAATTAAGAACAAGTATCCTCTCCCTCGAATTGATGATTTATTTGATCAACTCCAAGGTGCAAGTTACTTTTCCAAGATCGAATTGAGATTGGGATATCACCAACTTAGGGTGAGAGGTGAAGATATTCCCAAGAAGGCATTTCGAACAAGATATGGTCAATATGAGTTCTAAGTAATGTCCTTTGATCTCACTAATGCTCCGGAGGCATTTATCGACCTAATGAATAGGGGGTTTTGAAGTTACCTAGATTTATTTTTCATTGTCTTCATTGATGACATCTTGGTATATTCGAAAAATGGGGGTGAACACATGGATCATTTGAGAGTGGTGTTGTAAGTTCTTAAAGAACACCAATTGTTTGCCAAATATAGCAAATGTGAGTTTTGGTTGAGGTCGTTAGCGTTTCTTGGTCATATTATCTCTAGTGAGGGTGTAGAAGTTGATCCAAGGAAGACCGAAGCGGTGAAAAATTGGCCTAGGCCTTTGGCTCCTACGGATATTAAGAGTTTCTTAGGTCTAGCCGATTATTATAGAAGTTTTGTTGACGGATATGCGTCTCTTGCTTCTCCCTTGACAACCTTGACCCAAAAGAATGTGAAATTTGAGTGGTCATAGGAATGTGAAAAGAGCTTCCAAATGTTGATGGATAGGCTTATATACTTCAACTCCGGTATTGACTCTACCGGAGGGTACTAAGGGTTTTGTGGTCTATTGTGATGCATACCGAGTCAGGTTGGGGGGTGTTCTTATGTAACATGGCAAAGTTATATCCTATGTTTCTAGGCAACTCAAAGTTCATGAGAATAATTATCCGACTCATGATCTTGATTTAGCGGCCGTGGTATTTGCCTTAAATATATGGAGGCATTATCTTTATGGGGTTCGTGTTGATGTATATATGGATCATAAAAGTCTCCAATATGTATTCACTCAAAAGGAGTTGAATCTCCCACAACGGAGATGGTTAGAGTTGTTGAAAGACTATGACATGAGTGCTCTCTATCACCCCTGCAAGGCTAATGTGGTAGTGGATGCTCTAAGTTGATTGTCCATGGGAAGTGTGTCCCATGTGGAAGAATCCAAGAGAAACCTAGTGAAATATGTTCATAGGTTGGCTCGTTTAGGGGTTTAAATTGAAAGTTCTCCAAATGGTGGTATGGTGGTACATCATAACTCCGAGTCGTCTTTGGTGGTTGAGGTGAAGTCTAAGCAACACCATGATTCATTATTTATGGAGTTGAAAGAATCGGTTCTTGGAAAGATGAATGAGTCATTCTCCCAAGGGGGGGATGGTGTTCTTAGGTATCAAGGAAGATTGTGTTTCCCTTATGTGGATGATTTGAGGAGTAGGATCCTTCAGAAAGATCATGGAGCCCGTTACTCTATTCATTCGGGTTCAGCAAAGATGTACCATGACCTTAGAGAAGTGTTTTGGTGGGATGACCTAAAAAGGGATATTGCGAATTTTGTTGCAAAGTGTCCCAATTGCTAACAAGTTAAGGCCAAGCACCAAAAACTGAGTGGTCTACTACGAGAAATCCAAATTCTTACTTGGAAGTGGGAAGATGTTAATATGGATTTCGTAGTAGGTTTGCCTCGAACTCGAAAGCAATATGACTCCATATGGGTGGTAGTTGAAGAATGACCAAATCTGCTCACTTTATTCTCGTTAAGTCTACTTATTCTGCGGAAGAGTATGCAGGAATCTATATTGACAAGATAGTGAGTCTTCATGGGGTTTCTTTGTCCATCGTATCGGATAGAGGTGCTCAATTTACATCTATATTTTGGAGATCATCTCAAAGAGGTTTGGGTACTCAAGTGAAGTTAAGCACCGCTTTTCATCCTCAAACGAATGGTCAAGCGAGTGGACTATTCAAACTCTTGAAGATATGATTAGAGCTTGTATCACTGATTTTAAGGTAAATTGGGATGAGCATTTGCCTTTTGTGGAATTCGCATATAATAATACTTTCCATTCATACATATCTATGGCTCCTTATGAAGATTTGTATGGTAGGAGGTGTATATCTCCTATTTGGTTGTTTGAGGTTGGCAAGTCTCCGCTTCTTGGTCCCGATTTGATTTATAAGACTTTGTAGAAAGTTCATATTATAAGGAACCGATTGCAAAAAGCCTACAGTCGGCAAAAGTCTTATGCCAATAATAGGAGAAGAGATTTAGAGTTTGAAGAAGGTGACAAGGTGTACTAGAAAATTTCGCCTACGAAAGGGGTGGTTAGATTTGGCAAAAAAGGTAAGTTGAGTCCTCGTTATGTGGGTCCCTATGAAATCTTACAAAGGGTTTGTAAGGTTTCTTATGAATTGAAACTCCCTAGTGAACTTTCTTCGGTTCATCCGGTTTTCCATGTTTCTATGCTTAAGAAGTGTATCGGTGATCCCGATTCTATTCTTCCTATTGACGGTCTTGGTGTTCAAGAGAACCTCTCGTATTAGGAGGTTCCGATTGAAATCCTTGATCGTCAAGTGAAGAGGTTGAAAAACAAAGAGGTGGCCTCCGTAAAAGTGTTATGGAGAAACCACCTAGTTGAGGGAGTAAAATGGGAGGCCGAGGCCGACATGAATTCCCGTTATCCTCATCTCTTTCCTAATGAAGGTTAGTTGTTTTTACATATAGTAAAAATAATGACTAAATTTGAAGTTGCTTTGATTTTTTGTGAAGTTTTGCAAAAATGTGCATTTAATGGTGTCATTACAGTGAAGTGTGCATATTGACTTGAAAATTTGCAATTCGTCTTGTATTGAGCTATGTTGTGCATTTTGATAGGGTGAGTCTTTAAGAAATGATGTAGTGCATGATGGTAATTTGAATTTTGGCATAATTGACTCATATATGGTAAGTTGAGCTCATGTTGTTGTGAGAAGGAAATTCCTCATAATGTGATTTTGAGCCTTATGTGTGGTAATTGAAGTTTTGAATTGCTATGTGTAAATATACCATGATTTATATTGTAACGCATGTTGTTATGTATTTTTGTTGGTGGGGCTGCTAGTCTTGAGTCTATTGCTTCCTTTATAAGAATTTTAGTGTCATTTTGGGGATGACTTTTCCTAAGCGGGGATAATGTAATACTCCGAAAGTGTCATTTAGGAAGTTTAGGAATCAAAACATCAAGGAACGTCCATGACATCCGGAAACTAGTTCACTGAAGTGCTAGTGTGCCTTAGCCTATTTGACTAAGTTTTAGGAGTCGGAAAATGATGAAATTTGGTGAAAGGGTGTCTAACATGTACTAGAGTTAGTTAATAGTCGAAACGTCTAGGTACGACTCCCCAAGGACTAACCAACGGCCCTTGAGGAGGACCCTTGCATTTGGGGTCAAAGGCTACCTAATGCAGTGTCCACAGACGGTTGCCACAGACGGATCATGGTCCAATCGAATGGGCGTAGATTGCCTCAGTCGATGGACACTTAGAATATTTGGCCAAGTATGAGATTTGACAAGTCTCTGTACTAAACGACGGACCAACAGGATGGTTGGTCCCATGATCCATCGATTGACACACGAGGCGTCGACGTGGTCTCGTCTGTGAGACCACTGGTTTTGCTGCAAGTTTTATGTTTGGATAATTTATTTAATTAGGTGGTTAGTTAATTAATTAGGGTTTAAGGGTGTTCTAATCAAGTTAATTAACAACCTATATAAAGACCCTAACCCAATTAAGATAACCTAACTCTCATAATTCCCAAACACAAATTCTCTTCCTTCTCTCTTCTTTCTCTCTCCTAAGTTGAAGAACACCATATAAGTCAAGGTCAAGGTAGGTTCTAGGGCTGCAATAACCAAAGTTTCTCCATCAATCTTCATCAAATACTAAGGTGTGGGATTCCTTTCACGTTTGAGATCTCTTTCCCCAAAGGATTCCTTCATTGTGAATTTCAAAAGATGAGTTTTCATGTGGGTTTCCTCCAATCGCGAAATTGATGTTTCAATTGGGTTTGTTTATGGTTTCTTGTGATTGTATTGATTAGATTATGATGGATTATGACTATATTATACTACTCATTGATGAATTGGTATAGTTTGTAGAAGATGACGTTTTCCTCTTAACCCTAGGTTGTGATTTTGAGTTAAATTGTGTAGTGTTGGTTCAATTGACTTGGTTATTGGTTAAATTACTATCCTATGATGTTATTGTATCAATTTATGAATAGATTGATATGAATTGTACTCCTATAATGCTAGTTCTTGAGTAAGTATTCTAGGTTGTGAAGTAGATTATGAATTTGACCTAAGTCTCTAATCTTAAGTTATGAACTATTGATGGATTGTTGTATAGTGCTTCAATTGACTTCATTATCATGTTATTTACTATTGTTTGATGATATTACACCCATTGTTGGGTTGACTTTGAGGGTTGATAGTAAGACCTTGATGATAGCTTATGAAGGAGACTTGGTAAATCTTGTAATCTCAACTCTTTACTTCAATTGTGGTTACTTGTGATTAAGTGATGATGTTGTATTAAAGTATACCTATATTAAGATTGATAGGTTCGGTATGATGTTGAACTTAAATGTCTTGACTATGGTTTGTGAGGTATTTGCTAAGATGTAATAGTGATAACTTACTAATGTTCCTTATCATGAATGACTATATAAATGTGCTAACCTCACATGTATGAATTGTAATGAAAGGAAAATACTCATACAATTCTTGTTGAGCTATGATGATGATGATAATATAAGGGATAGACCCTATGACCTAACTAAGCTATGATCATTAATAAAGGCATTAAAGATATTTCAAAAAGGACTCTAACTTAGCACCGAGTGAACATGTAAGTGAGGGGTGGCGCCTTCCTAAGGAGGGAAGGTAGGGTTCACCATAGTCCTCACGGGGTGGATAGCTCATAGTCCAAAAAGGGCATAGAGTAATATTTACATGATAGCCCCCAAGCTCCATAAACTATGTTGCCACAATAGAAATACTAGCTAGTGGATCCACCTAGATACTATGTTCATGTTTGGTTCTACTTTGGCCGGTAGGCCACCTTTCATCGGTATAAGGATTTACTACAACGGATTCCACACTTAGCTCTTATGGTCTATGTTGGTTAAGGCAAGTGTTCCCTAAACTAAAATGAAGTAATGAAGTACAAACCAACTAGGGTGACTTAAGAGGTTTGACGTACCCTAGGTAGGGGTATGAGACTCTACCTATGCCTTGCACTAGTTTGCCTTGAGCGAAGCCTTAGGAGGTTTTTTTTATGTATGTATATACTTATAAATGTAAATGATGATAATGTAATGATATTCCATGTAAATGACAATATGTGATGTTTGTTACTATTATGAACATGTATTTGGTCTCTATTGCTAAAGTATGATATTATGTACTCTTAATGATATGTTATGTAGAGTTGGACATTGGTTATGGTTCTTGCTAGGTTTACTTGATTAAGTAAGGTTATGGAGATTTGCTTAGTTATTGCACAAGTGGGCTTAATGAGGGTCATGAGTAATGATCTTGCTTTGTTATAATGTGATGAACTCTTATTCATGCTTGTGATGTTATGACTTGATGATAGAGTAGTATTTGATTATGGGTTCAAGTATGTTGATGTGCATGTGACCTGATTTGACTTAAGGTGGTTTGGTCTTGTATAGTACATGGTATTGACTTGATGAATATGCATTAATGACTTGTATTAGTTCTTGAATGTGTACAAGGCTTTCCAAATGAAAAGTAGCATGTTTTAATGAAATGTCCCTTTTTAGCATGATTTGATATTATTTGTGCATATGGTCTCATACTTAGTACATGTGATGTGCTAACCCCATTTGCTCCCTTTTCCCCAACAATTTAGGTTCCGATCGTTGAAGGGCTCTTTTAGGCGACTTTGAAGAAGACTTGTAATTTCTCAATCATCCAAGTTGGGTAGGTCCTCACTTTCCGAGGGCAATGCCTATATCAAGCTTATGAATATTGTTCTAATTTTAAGAATTCTATGTTCTTTCCTTTTCATTTGAGTACTAAAGATTTTATAGCCTATATGTGGCTTTATTACATTGATGTATGGGATATGACCAATTTATATACTCTTGTTTTAGATGGTTATGAGATGAGACACTATTTTAAGACTATGTTAAGTATCTTATATATCTATGTGCAATCAAAGTAGAAGACTATGTAATATTCTTATACGAAGGGTCTATGTATACTCAATATGAATATATATTACGTGTATGCGAGAGGTCTATGTAAACCTCATGATAGATAAAAAAAGTTTTGATTTTTTTGTTTTTAACCTATGAATGTAATGATGTAAACTAAGACGCTAGTCGTAGTCCTCTCCGAGGACAACGACGCCGGTTACGTCTAGGGGGTGCTCCCCGGATGTGACATCGACCTCAATGCGCCGGATGTTAGTAGGGGATGAAGGTGTGAACTTGTTGTATCTCGTAGTATCTAGAGGTACTCCAACATTTCTGCACATCTCCATGATCAAAACAAGAAATGACATCGAAGTCTCCTTCTGTTTGGATCTCAAGGACATCTCCTATCCAGTCAGCAGCCAGAACTCGATCTGTCTTCTCTGCATAATTCACCCATGTAAAGCTGCTTTAGGAAGACGCTGCAAAGACTCGTTAGGGAAGGCATGATTGTACTGCTGATGAAGCCAAACCAGAAACTAGCAGCAATGTTTAGGTCCCTCTTTTCAATTGGAGTTCCTACCCCGATCCATCTATCAGTGTCCTCAGAAATCATTGGGTTTAACCGTTGCTTTAGATCGTCTAAAGATGCAACAATGGGAAACCCCTCACATGGAAGTACAGAGTGCATCACCCTTCCCAACACATCATTAATATGCTCACTGTGGCATAATACTTTCGTGCCTCTCATTGCAACTGATATCACCGGTCTGAATTAGATTGCCTTTTTTTTTTATAAAAAAAATCACAATTTCCGCATTAGTAGTGTAGAATTTTCTCACCCAAGAAGGAATATAGGGTCCTTGGGGCCTTGTGAACTGCGTGAACTCATGGAATCAGATGGTTGCAGGACATCGGGATATTTGCCTTCCAGTAATAAAATCATTTCTTCTATGTTTGTTCGTACCCTATCACACATTAATCTATTCCGTAATCATGGTTGAGGATCTACAGGGGGAGTAAGGTCCACTTGAGGTGCCTGAGCTGGCTCTGAAGCTGGTTCAGGATGAGTGACAACAAATGGTTCTCTGGTAGATGTATATTGTTATCCAGTCGTACGCTCAATTCTTTGGTCGAGTAGAAGTTGCATATCCTCAAGGTCAGACCATGTGGGTTGAGCTTCAATAATTTCCTTTTTTTTGGATATGCTTTTTTTCTTTTTCCTTTACTCTGTGGGAGTTCCTCCTCTTTTCTCTTTGGAGGATTTAACTCTCCTTCATTTATATGAATGCCTTGTGCTGCACTCTTTTGGGGTTGTGTGTTTTGATTGTTGCTTGCCATATTTTCAAAAGATTAGAATTAATCAAAATAACAATCAAACTAACACAAGAAAATCTATTGTTGAAAACTTCGCCAATCCGATCGGCGAATCGCCAAACCTCTTTGGCGGGTGGGTCTAGCTTGCCGAAAAGCTTGGTTAAAGAATTCGGCATGTTGGCGATGGAATGCTCTAGTTGGTGAGACCACAAACACTTTCGGCGACCATGAACTTGTCCGCCAAAAGTTAGAGTGACGGAGAGTTAATAAGGGGCATGCTCAAGGCGACCAAAAGTAACTCGGCATATCAGTGACTAATTTTGGTGATCGTGACTGTGTTCGCCGAAAGTTACAGATCCCTCTACAAATGACAAATTAGATATGGCCACTAGGCGAACCGCCCTGACGTTTAGTAAGCTCGACCTAGCACGTCAAATAACTCATCGTGCCTATTTTTCAGCACCTTATCGAAACCGACCTTACAAGTCCCAAAAACAAAATCAAGACATTAATATACAAAATTCACACAAGACTAATACTTTTCATCACCAAGGAATACTCAGACTTTTTCTAGGTTTCAAAAATTATGCTATTTAACTATGATTACCCTTAAGAATTTTGTCGCCCATTCTCTTATTGAGAAATTTTTGTTATTTACCACAAAGGTTCGTTCTTAGACTTCACCCAATAATTCTAAGGCATTCGAACACTGAGAAAATTAAGGCGAAAGTTTCAAATCAAAGGCAACAGTAAATCAATCCAGTCCTACTAGAGAGCCCAACAAACTTAAATGCTATAATGATATGGCAAATAAGTTCAAAAATTTTCAAAAATAAACTTTGGGGTTTAGGTACCAACCTTTTATGCCGATCAAATTCCTTTTGTAATGCTAGGCAGTACGAATTCCTATCCCAAGCACTAATCACAAGCTCTAATACTAATATAAAGTAAATGTTTTGAGAGTAATACCTTGGTATGAAGTTGGGAGGTTTTAGAGCGAGGGGAATCGCAAAATTTTTGAATTGTGAGACTTTGTCTATTAAAAACTTTCAGTTCGCGTCTATTCTCCGACATTAGACGCACTCGCCAAAATAGTGGAAAAATGCTGAGTGGTCTTTTATCCCGCTTTTTAGGTAAAATCTTTAGTTTTATGGGGCCAATTCGGTAATCTGTATTGAGATCGACGAATTGGTTGGTGATACACCAAGTTGCTTTCCTTGTTCTCCTAGTTTTACACTCTCTATATTGCTTCTGCATTAACCCAAAAGGCGGATACAGTCTGGAACGCTAAGCTGTTTGGCGATTCACTGAATGAGAATCTGGCTCGCCAACCTATAGTTTTCATCACTTTCCTTTTTTTGACAGGTAACATCAACACAGCATTATTTCTAACGAAAAAATCCGAAGCATTTAAGACCTTGGGTTTCCTCCCAAGAAGCGCCTTATTTAACATTGTTGCACGTCGTAGGTCCTACCTCAATCTGTTATTGGAGCTAAACCTAGCGTCACTAGGTAACCCCAATGTTTCGTAAGGATGGAGCTGTGGCACTACAAACATCATGAGTGATCTGATGTGGTGGATTGATCTAGAATGAGATCCAATTAATTTGTTTAACGCTTCAAAATTCTCACATTAACAATCGATTTTGATTGTTGATCATTTGGAGAATGATTTAAAGCGTGTCCTCAAAATAATTTTCTCATTTTCTCTAGACTTCTTCTGCTCATGAGGAGACATATACCCCCCTTTGCGTTTGCACTGGTTTTTCACATCAGATATTATGGTGGTCAAGTCATTTACTTGAGATACCAACACAATTAGCTTCAAATCACCCTCGACATCTTGATCTGCCTCAACCGACTTTCCACCCACTCCCTAATCCATGCTTAGAGGACCTTCATACACAAACAACTAAAAATAAAATCAAAACTAAAAATGAACATAGTAAACTACAACTAAAAAGAACAAAAACTCTGTTTAACTACATTTTCACGTAACACGACTCCCCGGTAGTGGCACCATTTTGATTGCTACCGTGATCAATGAGACTAACTATGATTTGAGTTTCAACGATCATCGATAATATAGTAACCCAACCAAGAGTTTGGGTCCTTTTCTAAGGGAGAGGTTTCGAGTTTATGTAGCTAATTGGGATTCCATTGTTATTTGTCGTAGCTTAAGAAATTTACGAATAAAAAACTTATGAAGTAAAGGGGGTGACACAAAAGTTTCAGATATACAATGGGGGGTTTGTCACAAGTAGTAAAAACTGTAGAAATTATAGGAAAATCAAGTATGAGGGTGTATTCATTGGACGTGACTGCAATACAAGTTAATATAGATAATTGGGTACATGCTTTCAACAGAAAATTTGTACAAGAATAGTGACCAGCTAAGCTTTATAAGGAAATAAGTTATCTCTCAAGAAACTTAACAAGTTTCAAATGGGTTCCTCTCAGACACCAATTGCCACATCAAGGCCAGCCTATGCCTCACCCCACTCACTTTCTCGAGTTGAGTGTTAGGATATGGGACTAGGGCTCACCCTCCTAGACTGAACCTCATGTCGACCCATTCCTTAGTCCATCAATCTAGCATCTTGGTTTCACGACCTCTCTCTCAAGCAAGCCGAAAACACATAGGTGAACTTGTATTTACAACTAGAAATCCATTAAATTAAACCACAACCACTAGACGAAATCACCATTAAACTATATCTAAGCTATAAGCAAGCAAGACCCAACAATAATATTAATTCACATTATATAATCACACCCCAAGAATGGGGTTTTTTAGCCACACAACAAGAAATAAAAAACCTTTATTGATGTTGTAATCAAATGGGTATAAGAGATAAAGTCTTGATTTGAGCAAAGCAAGAAGAATCAAGGATATCCACTTCCAAATCGAAAAGGAAGAGACCCTTTCTTCTTCAAGTCTTCAAAACCCTTTCCAAATTTGAGACAAAATATGAAAAACTAAAGTTTAAAGTCTAAAAACTAGAATAATGTTCGGACTCTCTAATTAACAACTAAAACTAGTATTTATAGTTTTCATATTTTGTGTTTTGATGGATCGTTCGGCAAGGTTAGTAGAGGTCGCCGAATGACTCCACGACTCGCCCATCTTCTAGTTCATCACCATTTTGTTCTTTTACAGAACATCTTAAAGTCCTGGACCATTGAGCGACAAAGTACTGCTTCGCGGAACTGTTCGGTGTCGCGTTGTCCATTCATTTCTCCGCCGATTTGATCCTCTTTCTTTTGGGCTCAACTTGCTGGAACAAAGGGTGAAGTATGTCCCTTTGATGATGTGCCAAGTTTACTTGGTGATGCTCAGCCTTTAGTTTCTTTGTTCTTTTCAGCCTTCTTGTTCCTTTTCGCACCATAGTGGCCATGCTTTCTTTGAAACTTCAATTACCAGAAACTTGATAGTTTTCAATAGATATTTAGATAAAACAAGCATTTGAAGACACTATTTCTATTAAAATGTAGCCCTAAATGTGTCCAGTCTTTGGACTCATCAGCAACCAAGATTTAGCGTGACTTGCGAGTCATTTATTGGTGTAATGTAATGAGGAAGGATGTTAAAACAGTTATGGATAAATGTCTTAATTGTAAACAATTGAAGATTGAGAATCAGAAACCTAGTGGGTTGTCCCAAGATATTAGTATTACTATATGGAAGTGCGAATATTTTAATATGGACTTCATTAAAGGTTGCCTCGTACTCTCATCAACTTGACCTTATTTGGGTTACTAGGGACTGAATGATGAAATTGGCGTAGTTTTCTCTTGCAAATACATCATTTTTCAATCAAAGAGTATGCCAAGCTTTATACTTAAGATATTTTAAGGTTAGATACATTGCCAGTGTCTACTATCTGTGATAGTAGTACTCAGTTTATGTCACAACTTTGAAAGTCTTTCCAGAAGTATCATGGCACTCAATTGAACCTTATACGACTTTTCATTCACAAAATAATGGGCAAGACGATCGTTCTAACATAACTTTAGAATATTTGTTGAGATCTTGTGTGATTAAATTCAAGGGTAGTATGGATTACCATTCGACTTTGATTAAGTTTTCTTATAATAATAACTATTACTCGAGTATCTAGATGGCTCCATTTGAGCTTCTCTATTGCAGAATGTATAGTTTACCTATAGGTTGGTTTGTAGTTGGTGAGGTCTCTTTGATACTGCTCGAGTTAGTATATGAGGTTATAAGAATAGTTTGACTTATTGGTGAATGGTTGATAATGTCTCAAAGTCGACAAAATTCATTGTTAGGAGAAGAGCGCATAAATTTTGTGTTGATGATTCAGTTTATTTGAAAATCTCACCGATGAAGGGTGTGATGAAGTTTGGAAATAAAAGGAAACTTAGTCTCCAATATGAGGTCCCATGCCATATTTTGAGGCGTATTGACAATTTTCGTTTATGAATTGGAGTTACTAAATGATTTAGTATCGATACACTGATATGCTATTTCTTTTGGTTGAAAAAGTATGTTGGAGACGCGATGTCCTATGTGCCTTTGGATTGTTTGGGAGTTATGGAAAGTCTTTTGTATTAAAAGGTTTGAGTTAAGATTTTAGACCATTAAGTTCATAAGTTCATAAATAAAGAAATTACTTCCATGAAAGTTCTCTAGAGGAATCAATAAGTTCAGGGTGCTACTTTGGAGGTCGAATCTGATATGATGTCAAAGTATCTTCCACTCTTTTGCCTTCACTACTATTCTATCTTAAGGTATTAGTTTTTTGTAACACCTCAAATTCGAGAAGACAGAAAAAATTTCAGTTTTTCAAAATTTGGTGCCTGTTCCTAAGTTGCCACCCACAGACCATAGGGAAGGTCTGTGGCTGTCCAGACAGTTTTTAAAAAAAATGTAAAGTTTATGTATTTTTTCAACGGTTCACCACGATGGTCCATCATTCAAATAACGAATCGTAAATATGTCTCGTTATCTTGCACAAGGATGAGAAAAGTACTTGATATTGTTCTTTGTTACATGGCTCACCTGTTTGTATCAATCAAAGTGGTGGTATTCCAAGTTAATTTGTTTTGAGATGAGATTTAATGGTTACCCGAGGACGAGCAAAAGTGTAAATATTGGGTATTGATGTGAAGCTAAAATTAACATATTTAGTCATTATTTGCTTCATATGTAATCTTTTAATTATCCTTTTTAGCATAAATTTTATGAGTTATTTTTATGTTGTATATGTTATTTGTAGGATTAAAATGACGTGAAGATGATATATTTGGAGCACAAATGAATTAAAAAAAGAAATCATTGAAGGAGATCAAGAAGACAACATAAAAATTTAAAGTTAATAAAATAATATATTTCTATATATGAAAAAAAGAAGCAATTTTCAATCAAATTGCTGCCACGTGACAGCCAGTAAAAGACCAAATTGTATTTTTGAGGAGGTGGAGGACTTTCAGAAACATCAAATAATTTGTAGAAACCTAATTCCTTTAGGTTTTGATTTCCTAATTTGTCTTGAACTCAATTATATTATTTAGGGTTTCTATATCTATAATTAGGGCATGAAAAATTATTCTTTTGGGGAGGGAAGAACCAAGAATCAGTACACAATATAATTTTTCTTATACCTAAGGAACTTTGGAAGAACTATCGTGGAGGCCGAAGGATTGTGTTTTATTCTTACTTCTCCTTTATTATTTATTTGTATTCGTGATTAGTAAATGATATTTAGCTATTATTCTTAAATTATGATGATTAATACATGCATATTTATTTTCATAAATTTTGATTATTTTTGTGAGATAATGAGTAGCTAAATTTCATAACTAGGGTTCGGGAAACCATGATGAATTATTAAAGCAAGTTTATGTACAAAGTATTTCTTCAATGATTGTTATTCATCTATGTTATTTCTTTTGTTTACAATGGTTTTAACAATGGCCAATATTATAACTCGTCTCATTCCTATTTGACAAATTAAGGATGTAATGAATGATAAAATGATTGTTAAACAAGGATTTAGTTAAGGATTTGTTGTTATCTAATAGCCTGACCTTAATAAATTGATGTTAGGGTTAATGCCCAACTCAATTGACGCGATATATAATTCGGGGTAAAGGTAAGGGTTAACAAAGTAGACAATCACAGACTTACCAAGTCGCTAGGTGAAATTCCCTACTTGGAGGACCAATCACTTAGGGACATCCAACTTACAAACCTTTCATGCTAAAAATTGAAATATATCACTAGTACAATATTCTTGCTATTTTATCAAATCATGGGAATACATTCCTAGTTATTTCTAATAATTTGAATATAAATAAATACTTAGTTCTAAGCTATTTTTATTCGTTGGATTTTTATTTCAAATAATGACCACCGAGTTAAATAATGTATATTGAAAATATTCTTCTATATTCTCTATTGGATCGACTCCGACTCATAGTTAGGTAAATATATTACATACGACCGTTTATATTTCCTCTCAAGAAGTATATATTTGGACGTTATCATTAACTTTTGAGCTATTTATGTATACTTTGTACCATTATGTATATATCTACACTAAGGCCCCACTCCTTGTCTAATTTTCTTCCAACTTGTTTTATTGTTAGCTTATTTAATTTAGTGTTTGTATTTGGATTCTGACTTTCCTAGTAAGGTTTTATGGTAAGTGCATTTATGGTTTCATTTTAGATCGTGACAGTGATGCTTGACGTGCATTTTATTGTGTAAGAATATTTAATGGTTTTTGAGAATTTTAAAAAATTAAAAGATTAGATTTTCTATCAAATATATGGTCAATTGCTAACTTAGCCTATTGTAACTTTTTATATGTAGATGTTTGAGTATTGCCATGTTGATCGACCATCCTTAACCTAATAAACATACTTTTTACTGTGTTTCAAATACATGTAGAAAAATATATCATCTCTAAGAATTATTTTAGTAAAAAGTAATTTAGGCATAAGGCTACATAAAATAGACTTTTGTTCAACTTATTCTCAAATTTCGAATACAATGAGAGTTTTCATGCACTACACTTCCCTTTTATGATTGTAAAATACATCACAATAAAATTTGCATAACTTAAATACGTAAAAAAATGTTTATATTATTTGTCCATGCAACATAGATTATGTATTAAAAAATATATTTAAAAAATGATTCTCAAAAATAATTTCTTTAAAATACTTCTTGATTAGAAGTGACAAAAAAGTCATAAACAAATTTATTTTGAAAAGAAAAACCTTTTACAACACTTAAGAAGATTGTAATGGACAAACGTCAAACATTTTCTTATACAAATACGTGAAATGAAAATTATAAGACCTGTAGTTGAAGGATTTCAATTACTTACCCTCTATTTTTTATTTTTTCAAATTTTGCCCTTTTTTCAAATGACTTTAATTCATTAACAACGCAATTACACATCTATTAAAAATTTCAATAAAAAACTCTCTTCATAAAAAAACAAGTGCTATCGAAATTCATGTAGAAGTAATAAGATAATACAGTAGACATATTAATCTATGTTTGCACCAGAAGATTCCCCAACTTGTATATTCTCGTTAATAAGCTTGTGAGAAACAACATTGTCTTGAATCTTTAATTTATTCTCTAATTCGGAGACTTTGTTTTGCAGCTCTTTAATCTTAATCTTGGCCAACTCACTCTTCACAATATACAGTAAACCCATTTTCATTTTCCACTGCCTGTTGTCTTGTTCTTGTTCCTGAAGCTTCTTATTGAGTTGTGTATTATTCCTTTCTGTTGCCTCAAATACACATTTGTAAAACATTACAGTGTTGTGTAGTTGGTCAAGCTTCTGTTTTAGGACCCCAATTTCCATTTCCTTGGCTTCTAATGTTACCTTGTGAATCGCTTCTAACATATCAACTTTTCTCAATAGAAAATTTCTTTCACGCCTCAATGACATTATCTTTTGGTTCTGATCAAACTCTTCCGCCATAGTTCAACCTTTATTAGAGATATGAGAAATCAAGAAAGTGAGAAGTGAATCAATTTTTTATTATGATTTTGTTTGTAATTCTTACGTTTGTACCTAACGTTGACATATACTACTTTTATTTAAGTATATTGATATTGTAAATGAATCACACTTAGAACGTAAATATGAAAAAGAAAGTCGTTATTCATCATTAAAAAAAAACATTTTGTCACAAAATATTTAAGAGTAATTAGTAAATATTTATTTGAATAATATCGCACAATTAAATAATTAATTTTAAAAATCAATAAATTAAATCTAAAACACAAAATATTATTTTACATAATTAACACTAAACATATGTAGATGCCTCAACACTTAGTTAAATAACTCTCATAAATGTTTGAAGAGAAAAAATCAATAACTTCAATTTAATACCAAATGTGTTGGAAAAACTTTAATTTGCTAAAAAGTTATTCTGGAACTAAATTAAGTAACCTAAAATTATTAAGTACAACTATATAAATAATTTTTTATTTATAAACTTAATTTTTTAGAAAAATAACACATTGAGTAATAGGCTTAGCTGATAAGTAATATAAATTAGTTAGATCGCATGCCATTAATTAATTGTGCTAGAGAATGATATCAATGGCTAGATGTTGTCCAAATTAGCATTATGTGATAATTGATTTATGGTGCAACTATTATAAATGAATTTTCTTTTAAGAGTTCCTGTAGGGATTTATTTGATTAAAATATTTTTGTCAATGAATACCCTTAACAATGAAAAATAATTCAACATAGTTTTTCTCCATAAAAATATCACAAGGATCTTCTCTAGTTATCCTTTAATACCCTAGATATTTTTTTGTAAACATAAACATCAAGTCAAATATTCATACTATCATATAAATTAAACATACAAAATAGGATCCTAAACATACTAATCTAACATAAAAATCTTCATAGATGGTATACCTGATGAGAAGAACTAAGTGAAATCGGAGTTGAAAAACTAGTCACCTCCTTGCCCTAGCTGCCGTCAATGATGAAAAAGTGAAAATAATATTTAACTAACCCTAATTTATGGACAAAGGACCCTTTTATAGAAGATTAGGTTTAATCTGGTCCGTCCATCCACTCACAGATTTGACATATGAGATTTATTTTTTAACAAAAATTATTAATGGGCTTTTTTTTTATTTTGGCCAGACATAAATTAACAAAGGAGAAACTATGCAAAATGTTAGCTCTTAAACTGTACTTACAATCTTTTTAGTTGAATTTACAAAATTTAACATGGAACAAGTTTATTCGGCCTTCTTTATTTCAATCGAAATACAAGTATGATTCTTCTTTTTCGATTTGCACCTTTCTTCTTCTTCTTCTTCTTCTTCTTCTTCTTCTTATTCTTCTTCCTCCTCCTCCTACTCCTCCTAGTCTTCTTTGTCTTTGAATTTTTCTTCTTATTCTTTTCCTTTTTTATCTTTTCATATTGTTATTCTCGTTCTCCTTCGCCTTCTTCTTATTCTTATTCTAATTGTTATTCTACCTCTTTTTGTTTTTCTTCTTCTTCTTTCTTTCTTTCTTTCTTTCTTTCTTTCCTTTTCCTCTTTTTCTTTTTCTTTGTTTCTGAAGTGTTTGAGAGAGTATTGGTTGAGTTTTCACCCTTTTCAAAGCTTTCATAATTAAAGAGTTGTAATTAGTCTATTAAGGGACAGATTGTTGTCGTATGAGATTTTTGTTAGTCTATCAGCTCTTGTAGGAACATTTTGTGTTTCTAGCATCATTTGGAGATTTCGGAGTTTTAAGATAAATTGGCATACAAGACCTCGAGAGGCCTTATATAAGCCACTTAACTTTCAGAGTAAACATAATAGTTATCGATAAGATTTTGAAACATAATTTCAAGATAACAAAATTCTATAAAATGAAGAAAAATTCTGATACACTTATCTCAAAAACCATCTTATACACCCGAATCTCAGGACACATCCCATGCAATATTGTTCAAAACACAAACGAGACGATCATAAGGAAAGTAGTGAAAAAATCCCCAGATGAATTAGGACTCACCAATCTTCAATTCTTCTTCTATTTTAGATCCTATCCATGAGAATGAGAGTCAGAAACACCAGAACCTACATTTGAATAAGAAATGAGGGGAATAATATGCATTAGTACAAAAACGTAATAAATGTAATAACTTGCATACACGTAACATAAGATTCAGACAACATAAGTCATAGAGCATAATAAAATCACATAATAGATTATTTCCACATATAAAGAGTACTTCTTGAAGTAACCTATATTCATACATAGTCAAAACATTAGTAACCACCACTAGTCTTACTCATAATGGAAAGAAAACTCAAGAAACAAGCAGAGTTCATCACTTATCATAACATATCATCGATTATGTTCTAATGACATAGGGAATCACCTCTTGCCTTCTTATAATCATGGGTAATCACCTCTTTTATGTAACACTCTGGAAACTAGTAGGATAAACTAGAGCTTGACATTATGATGACTTTAAGTGTACCTCCCCTCACCTTAAAATAAATGTTTTCATGTTAGAACGTCAATGTTCAAACCCCAAGGACAAGCCATGGGTATTTGAGGATTGCACATAAAATATGCCGGGCATTGACCCACGAGGGGTCACTCAGGACTAGTAGGTCCCCCCACGCCTCGTGGGTGAGGGGCCGTGGCTAGAGCCCACGGAACCAAGTCTCAGACCTCAACCTACGCTTCACCAGTATGGGCCGTGTGTCCAACCGCGACCCGTTAGTGAAGGGTCGTGGGTGATGACTGTAAATCACTTTTTGGAGTTAGTTGAGAGATACTTTGCGGTTTTTAATTTTTGAGTTATACAAAGTGACGTCAGCTTACACTTAATTATACCAATTATACATTGATTTATCACCACTAAAATTATTCAACTTTTTCATATTTCAAAAATCCCAAATAAAAACCAACTTCCCCCACCCCACCCAAACTCTCTCTCTCTCTCTCTCTAGAACTCCAATGAAGAAGAAGAAAATCAAGTTAGGGTTTGAAGAAGAAGGATTTTCACTAAATTTCTTTGGAGAATCATAACTAAGTTATGGTAGTCCTTCATCCATGGATGGTTTTCATCCATGGAGTCCCTCCAAACTCAATATCAAAGGTAGAATTTTCCCCAAAAAGCTAGGATTTACTCCATTTCATGGATTCTTCTAAAAAACAATTTTAATGATTTAATTACTTTAAATTAATATTTAATTGTTGATGATTGTGGTTTTTAAAATTAAATCTCCTATGAAACCATGACATTTCCCATATCTCCAATTTATGACTTTGTTATGTGGGTGAATTGATGGATGAAAAGTATTATGAGATTATTCTTATCCTAATTTAGTTAATTGAATCATGTGATTATCCATGTATAAACTAATAACTCTAGATTTTTTGATTGAATGTGATCTATGGTCCTTAAAAGGAAAAGTATAAGAATATGTTTGACTATTAGATGAATGCGTTAAGAACACTTTAAGCGTGAAGTGTCTATGATTATAATGATGCTGTTGTGTTGATTGAAAGGATATTATCATGAACACATAAGGAACATAATGTGGAAAGTTTTCTCAAGTGATGGATATTCTAGGTTTAAAGGAAATTCTCACCTAATTGAATCTAAACGTTATATGTAGACATGGACGGTGAAAGGCTATTCTCATACACAATCTAATGAGGTATCCTGATGAAACAATTCATGACTTAAAAATACTATGTGGTATAAATTCTTAGCACCAGTGGATATTGAATACGTGGTAGAGGATCTCTCATTAAGCAAGGCTTGGTTTATACAAGTTATCTCATAAGATGGAAGCTCCCCCGTTAAGAAAGGTTGGGGTTTGTAGTAATAATTGCCTTATCGCATGAACTGTGTGCCCTCGTAGGTTATTTACCTAATGGATCCACCTAAAAGCTAACAAATGATGGTCTTACATTAGGCAAGTAAGACAACACTTTTCGGTGTGGGTAACACCTGCTTCAATGTTAAACTAACATGGTCTATGCCGATTAAGGCTTATTTCCACTATCACAAGAATATGAACTAGAACATGAATTACGAATTATGGTTAGTCCATAAGCTTTAATTAACACGGGTAGGATTATGGGATCTTATTCATACATTGCACAAGTATGATTTGAGGGTACAAATGGTATGGTTCTCTTATCATGTGATGATTTGTGTAATGAATATGCTTATAATTTATGCTTTTGCATTGTATTTAGAATGATGCTTTAAACTAGTAAATGTCATTCATGCAACTAAAACATTCTTTTTAGCATGTTTTTATGATATTGTGCATGAAAATCATAGACTTCCTGCATTTTTGTACTAACACATATTTTTCCTACATTTCCCCCCAAGTGTAAGGTCCGGTTCTCAAGCAGCTCCCCACTATGGCTAGAGCTTAGATTTTCTCATTTATCCTCGATCATGGTGAGCCCTCATGATTCGAGGATGGGTTTCAATCATTGTTGTTTCATTCTTGTACTTTCACTTTCAGATTATGCTGTTTTGGGTTGTGACCCTAATTGACTCAAGTGTTGTAATAGATGGCTAATTGAGACAAGTGTACACTTTCGTTTTCCTTTATGAAGAATTTTGGACTTAAAATGCTTTTTTAATCTTATTATTATAACACTTTAGGTGAAGATATGCTAAGTGGCTTAAATAGTGCCTTTCAGGATTTTATGTGCCTTGGTATGTCTAGGGGGTACCCTTGAATCGTGACTTACGTTGTATCAGAGCAAAAAACTTAAAATGATTCTAGGATGATATCTCATAAGCCAGGAAGATGATTGCAAATAGGGTGCATATATCACATTATTAGGGACACAGATGTTGAATCCAAGTTCCCTTCATTAGAGTTGGTCCCCATAGTGAGGGAGTTTTCGAATGTCTTTCCTAATCACTTGCCCGGGATTCCTCCCAAATGGGAAATAGACTTTGTCATTAATCTTTTTTTGGACACTAACCTCATATATATATCCCTCCTTATAATATGAGTTCGTCGGAGTTGAAGGAATGGAAAGCTCAACTCAAGGATTTTCTAAACAAAGGTTTCATTCAACAAAGCATATCTCCATGGGGTGCTCCAGTATTGTTTATGAAAAATAAGGATGAATCCTTAAGAATGTGTATTGAACATCGCCAATTGAAAAAGGTCACTATAAAGATTAAGTATCCTCTTGATGACTTGTTAGATCAATTGCAAGAGGCTAGTCACTTTTCATAGATCAACCTTCATTCGGGCTACCATTAACTTAGGCTGAGAGAGGTTGACATCCCTAAAACGACTTTCTGAACTAGGTATATGCACTATGAGTTCCTTGTGATGTCTTTTGGACTAAATAATGCCCCAACAACATTTATGTACCTTATGAATAGAGTCTTCCAGAAATATATAGACATGTTCGTCATTGTGTTTATCGATGATATATTGGTATATTCTAGAAGTGAGGATGATCACATGAACCATTTGAGGATTGTATTGCAAACCCTCAAAGATTACCAATTGTTCGCTAAGTTTAGTAAGTGTGAGTTTTGGTTGAAATCGGTGGCATTCATAGGTCATATATTGTCAATAACGGGTATAGAGGTTGATCCAAAGAAGACGGGCTCTGTTAAAAATTGGCTTAGACCATTGTCGCCGACCGATATTAGGAGCATTTTGGGTATAGCCGGCTATTATAGAAGATTTGTTGAGGGATTCTCCTCTATTGCTTCTCCTTTAACGGCCCTAACCCAAAAGAAAGCTATGTTTTAGTGAACAAACACTTTTGAGAAAGGCTTTAATGAATTGAAGAAAAATCTTACCTCCGCTCCGATGTTGACCTTACTAGAGGGATATAAAGGATTTCTAGTGTATTGTGACGCTTTACAAGTAGATTTTGGTGGTGTTCTCATGCAACGTGGTAAAGTGATAGATTATGCCTCAAGGCAAATCAAGGTCCATGAAAAGAATTATCTGGCACATAATCTTGAACTAGCGTCGGTACAATTTGCCTTGAAAATATGGAGACATTATCTTTATGTGGTCCATGTAGATGTGTTCACCGATTACAAAAGTCTCCAATATGTATTTACTCAAAAAGACTTGAATCTCTGGCAAAGAAGTTGGTTAGAGCTTTTGAAAGTCTACAATATAAGTGTACTTTACCACCCCCATCAAAGCCAATGTAGTTGCGGATGCCTTAAGTCGTATGTCCATGGGTAGTGTGACTCATGTAGATGATGAAAAGAAGGAGTTAGTCCGTGATGTGCATAAGTTGGCCTTGTTGAGAGTTTAACTAGTAGATTCTCTAAAGGGTGGTTTCATGGTCCAACATAGATTTGATTCATCCTTAGTAGTTGATGTAAAGTCTAATCAACACGTTGATCCCATATTAATGGAGTTGAAAGAATCCATGCTTAAGAAATTTGTCGAGTCATTCTCCCAAGGGGGAAATAGGGTACTTAGATATCAAGGTCAGTTGTGTGTTTCGGATGTGGATGACTTTAGAAGAAAAATTTGGGAACAGGATCACGGTTCGCGATATTCAATTCATTTGGAAAGGAGCCAAGATGTACTGTATCTATGGGAGGTCTATTGGTGGAATGGCTTTAAAACGTGATATAACAGATTTTGTTGCCAAATGTCCATTTTCTCAACAAGTCAAGGCCGAATATCAAATTCCAGGAGTTTTTTCTCAAGATATAGGTATTCCAACTTGGAAGTGGGAGGATGTTAATATGGAATTTGTTATTGGTTCGCCCGCACCCGAAGGCAACATGATTCTATTTGGGTCATCAATGATAGAATGACCAAATCAACCCACTTTATTCCCGTCAAGACTTCATATTCAGCAGAGGACTATGACAAGTTATATATTAAGAAGATAGTGAAGATGCATGGGGTTCCTTTGTCCATCATATCTGATAGGGGTACTCAATTCACTTCTCACTTTTGAAAGGCTTTCTTAAATGGGGTTGGTACAAAGGTGAATCTTCGCACCACATTTCATCCCAAAATGGATGGTCAAGCGAAACATACTATATAAACCCTAGAAGATATGTTAAGGGCATGTTTCATTAACGTCAAGGGTAATTGGGATGACCATCTACCGTTGATAGAGTTTGTTTACAATAATTGTTACCACTTAAGTATTTCTATGCTCCGTTTGAAGCACTTGATGGGCTAGGGTGTAGGTATCTGGTTTGGTCATGTGATGTAGGTGAATTTGCTCTTATTGGTCCCGAAATAGTTTATGATGCCATTGAAAAAGTTTGACTTATTAGAGATAGGCTAAAGACAGCCCTAAGTCAGCAAAAGTCTTATGCCGACAATAGAAAGAGAGATCTTGAATTTGAGGTAGGTGATTGGGTCTACTTGTAAATCTCACCCATGAAAGGGGTAATGAGGTTTGGTAAAAATTGCAAACTTAGTTCCCGGTATGTGGTCTAGTATGATATATTGAAACATGTTTGTAATATTGCTTATGAATTGAACTTTCCTTATGAGTTGGATCTGGTTCATCCAGTGTTCCATGTCTCAACGCTGAAGAAATATATAGGTGATCTGCTATCTATTTTTTCTATAGAAGGAATAGGGGTTAATGAGAATTTTTCTTATGAAGAGGTTTTAGTTGATATCTTAGACTGACAAGTGAAGTGGTTGAGGAATAAAAAGGTAGCTTCCGTTAAGGTTATATGGAGGAACCACCTAGATGAGAGTGCTACATGGGAGGTCGAGGCCGATATGATGTCCCGTTATCCTCATATTTTCCCTATTACTTATATTCAAATTTAAGATAAGTAGTTTCTCTTGAGTTGGTTGTGAATTGTGAGTTGTGTGTATTGTATGAGTTTTTCCCATGATCTTCTTTATGTGGTGTGATTCCATGTGAAGAAGCATGTATTGCATAACTTGAGTTTTCTCATAATTTTATGTCACTTTTTGTTGAATTACTTAACTGATATAATAATTGAATATTTGACTTATGTGGTGAATTATGTACATGCTAAATTGTTTTTGAAGTGATATTTTTAGTCCATATTGTGATCTTGAACTTTTCATTCATTGGATAAGGTAGTTCCTCCCATGAACATGATATATGATGTATTGCATGCATATTGAGTTGGTTTGATATGACTTTATTAGGAGTAGAAGTTTCTCCTTTGAATAAACGCTTATGATGAATTGTGCATTAGAAGTTTTTACACATTTTTAGAATGTATGCTGGTTAGGCTGTTGGTCTAGAATTTTTGTCTTTGTTTGGTGTATTGGTCGGCATTCGGGGATGAATGTTCCCAAGGGGGATATAATGTAATACCCTGAAAATATAACGACCTAAGCTAGAGCCTCATATGATGTCTAATAACTAAAAAGGATTAAAATGATGTTTTTATACCTCATCTAATGTAACTAACTTAGTAAGAAAGTGTTAATGCATAAACATGAAGAAACGACCAAGACGTCCGAAAACTAGTAAATTGGACTAGTGTGGTGTTAGGTCTTGTAGTAACGTTTTGAAGTTTCACATGAGGACTAAATCTTGTAAAAATAGTTGGTATAGGTAGAACTACATTTTAGGGTCCAAAACGTACGGGTACATCCCCCCAAGGACCACCCTAGGGGTCCTTGAGGAAGACCCAACCTTTGACCCAAAAAGCTGTCAAAAACACAACAGAACCTACGGAGGTCATTGATGAGCTGTCAGTGGATCCACATCTCGTAGATTGAGGTTGTGGGTCAGATTTGAAATAGACCTTTACTCCCCTTAAACTAGGAGTCTCTGACAAAAATGAAGGAGGTACGTACGGGGGTGTGAACCCATCCACGTTCTGTAGATGGGTGGCCATAGATTCTTCCGAATTTTAAGTCTTTAGTTTTAGTTTAGGGCTCAGTGTTAATTAGTTATTTAATAAGGGTATAATAGGGGTGGTTAATTAACTAATTAAATTTCAAAAACTAACTATAAGAACGTAACCCTAAGACTTTAAGTCATTCAGCTAAACTCACAACTCAAAGACAAAAACAAAACTTCCCTCTCCCAAAATCCTCTCTAAGAAATCCATTGAAGAAGAAGACCAAGGTTAAACTAGGTTCGGAAGAACTCGACTTTTCTCCATCAATTCTCAAGAAATTTATCAAGTTATAGAAGCTCTTCACTCTCGTTTTCCCCAAGAGACTATCTCAAAAATTGAACTTCAAAGTTTCCCAAATTTTAGGTTTTCACTCAATTTCGTGGGTCTCTTTCTAAACTTGTTTCCATTTATCTAAATTTATTATTTATGATTATATATGAAGTTTTATGGATGAATTCAAGTAATCACAGTGGTTTTTGAACAAAGCTCCATAAGACCACTGAATCTCCCTTCTTTCTCAAATCTGAATCCTATTATGCTTTGATTGATGAATGAAGGATGAGAATCTAGTATGTTTCTATGTAATTAATTATTTTATTATGATGTTTCCCTATATGATGAATGAATATCATGAAGTTAGGGTTGAATATTAAAGAAAGCCTTGAAATCTATGAATGAAGGTTTTCAATTTGCTTATAGTTTAATGTTGACTTGTTAATCCACTTATGGTGGAGGTGTTTACTTATTATATTATTCTATTGAATTGTTTATCCACTTATGGTGGAGTTTCTTACTTTATTTAAGAGTTGTAGTGTTGAGTCTTGTTCCTCTTCCCTACAACCTTAATTATGATCAAGTATACTATGATATGAACATGTATGTTATGCTATGACATAAACATGCATATAATGCTATGACACGAATAGGGATGTTATGTTATGATATGAATAAGAATTCTACAATTTATTTTAGTGTTGATATGTTGAATAAAGGCAATTCTCCAAAATACTATATGAATATGATACCTAAAAATATTCTCTATGTTCTTTGTTCTTTGATTGAGAGGTTGTCCTCATCTTTGAAAACCTTTAAGCTATACACTATATGAGCAGTTAATTCCATAAAGCATTCTTTATGAACTAATGCATAACTAAAGGCTTAATGGCACTTTAAAGGGAATTGTTCTTAGCACCGAGTGGATATGATTATGAGATAAGTTCCTTCATGTTAGTAGTTGGGTTCACATTATGGTGTCTCATGAGATGGAAACCCGCACGAAAGAAGTATAAGGTTTGTAGAAGAAAACTCCATATCCCATAACTATGTGCCCACATAGGTCTTAGCTAGTTGATCCACATTATAGCTAGGTATGTCCATTTCACTCTAGACAAGTAAAACACATCTTTTCAATGTGGGGGTCAAAGATCGGATTCCATGTAGCTCACATGGTCTATATTGGTTATTGCTAATATGAACTAAGATAAGAATATGACTTATGAATATGAATATGAACTCTAGCTAGGGCTTCTTGAGGGATACTACTTAGTATAGATAAGGGTATGGAACTTTACCTATACTTTGCATAAATGGGTTCTTTTAGTAGTTTTTGTGTGAGTCTCTTATGTACAATGACTTATGTATGATGACTTACGTATGATGACTATGTATCATGTTAAGGTTGGTTTCACTTATTATGATGTTAAATATGTATGTAACCATACTTATGTCTTCTTTATGGCTTTGCTTAGTATTTATGGGGGTATGGGACAACATATGTACATTGCACAAGTGAACTTGAAAAGGGGGTCATGGGTGGTGTCTTTATGGTATTATGTTGATTGAACTCAAATATGTTATGAGATGAACTATGACTATGTATAGTGTTACTTATGATCATGAAATGTCTCTTTATCGTATGGTTTCCATACTTCATACAAGTTGAATATACTAACCTGTATTTCTCATATTTTTCTACCAAGTGTTGATTTGGGGTAGTAGATTATAATTTAGAATAAGGAAGGCTTAGATTGCATTCTCCTAGACTTTGGTATGTCCTCATGTTCCGAGGACAATATGATACCACTTATGTTTCTTTCTATTTTGTAATAGACTACTTATGTACTTCCTATTATGATAAATTTCATTTTAAAGCGATATGGTCCCTAGTTGAGACTTAAATGTTGAACTTAAATGGTTAATGAGATGACGTCTAGACATTCTATTTTTCTTATATGAAAGAGTATGGCATTGATTGTTGAAAAGTTTTAAGAAGTGACATTATTCAATCTCTTATGTAAGGATTATATACCAAGGGCTTGTAAATGACCACTTTGGGGTTGAGTACGCTGTGTTACGACTTGGCGGTTCTCTCGGATCCTGAAAAAAAATTCCCTGTCCTAATCCTTCTATTGTGTCATCAGGAAATGAATACACGAAGGGCTAACATAAGAAGAACTGAGAGTGAAAATGTGAATGAAGGGGATCCTCCTTAAGATAATTAATCTCATGTTGATACTGTGGTTGAGAATGTGACCAGGAGGAGTTTAGGTATACTATCCAAATGTTGACCAAAGGCATGAAGACTCAAGTTCAAGTCATGACAACTCAAGCCCAAGCCATGAAAGCATAGGCCAATGGAGATTTTGGGACTCATGTGAACCCTAATATGAATTCAGCCACAAGTTAGATATTTTTCTAGAATGAACCTTCCCAAATTTCATTGCTCCAAAATGGAAAATGATGCCCAAAAGCTTATTGACGAGGTTTATAAAGTTCTTAACATTATGGGTGTGTATACAAGAGAATGTGGATTTAGACGCCTACCCATTGAAAGATGTGGCTCAAGATTAGTGTGAATAGTGGAAGGGTGATAGACCCGTAGAAGAGGGTCCAGTAGAATGGGAATCATTTAAATAGGCATTTCTTGATAAATTCTTCCCCCTAGAGTTGAGGGAACCAAATATTCAAGGTTTCATTAATAGTCATCAAGTATGCTTTAAAGTTCACCCAACTATCCAAGTATTCTCCAACCATAGTGGCAGAATCGAAGGCTAAGATGAATAAATTTGTGATGGGTGTGTCCAACTCGGTTCAAGAAGAATGTTCTATGTCAATGCATTATATTAACATGTAAACCTCAAGTATCATGGTATATTCTAAACAAATTGAGGAGTTAAAGCTGAATAAAAGGAATAGAGAGGTTAATAGAGATATAATGGTGATGGGAATTTCTGCAATGCTAGGTCCGATGGACAAGGTCGAAAAAAGTTCACACGAAGGTTCTCCAAACAAGGTTCCTCAAATGATTCACCAAGGTTCAACAAGAATTGGATGCCTAACCTAACCTTCAAGAAGGTAGTAGTAGTGGTTCTCATGTGAATAGGCCTAACTATGCAAAAAGTTGGAAGAATCATGATTGTAACCTAGCCGACATCAAATGTTTCAAGTCAAGAATTTACCAACACTTACGGCAAAGAGGGGAGAAGGAAAACAAGATCTTCCAAGCGGTCAAAACTCCAATAAGAAAAAGCAAAACTGCGTTAATGCCCTTTGATCCCGAGATGACTAAGAGAGCTCCACGAATTTGGTGACCGGTATGTTAAAAATCTTTTCTATTGATGTATATGCCTTGTTATACCCAGTGCTACTTTGTCATTTGTAACACCTTTTGTATCCATAAAGTATAAAATACTCCCCAATGTGTTAGTAGAGTCTTTATCGGTGTCTATCCCAGTTGGTGACTCGGTAGTGGTTAACATAGTCTATAGAGTTGTCTTATTTTTTGTCCCATAAAGTTACATTGGTGGATTTTGTGGAGTTAGAAATGTTAGACTTTGATGTGATTTTACGTATGGATTGGGTGCATACATGTTATGTGTAACACTCTGGAAAATGATAGGTAGAACTAGAGCCTAAACGTAAGGATGTACATCTTAAATATGAGGTATAGGGGTAAAAACCACGAGTCAAGTGCCATAGCCAAGAGGCCAAGCAAAAGACAAAAGGCCAAGGCTTAACCTAGCCATTACCTATTGCCCCAACCTTCACGAGAGGGACTATGAGTCTTGGTCCTCACCACGACTCCCGAAGGTGGGCGTGGTCTTTCCTTGGCCAAGAATGTTTGGCAACAAAAATTACAAGATACTGCCTCAAACTTCAAGTCCATCACCACGGTCCGTGTTCTTTACCACTACGAAGGTGAGCTCTCATGAAGTTGCCTTAGGCAATTAACCATATTGTCCCAAATGGCAAGCCACTGCCTCAAACTCCACGGGCAGTACCATGTGTCGTGGTTCACTTCACTATCCTTGAAGGGGAATGTGGAGAAGACTTAGGCTCAAACTCCAAGTTCCACAAAATCATAGACACTGTCCCAATCTTCATGGGAGGGACAACGAGTCGTGGTCCTTACCATGGCTCATGAAGATGGGCGTGGAAATTGTACGAGTCCATTTATGAGGGACTTTTATGTCAATTCCTTTTTAAGTTAAATTAATGTGGTGGTGTTGTTTATATTATATTAAGAAATTTTTCATAAACATAAACATCCAAATAACTCTCCCAAAACCCACTTTTCTCAATGTTTCTCTCTTTACAAGTTCATCCGTTGAAGAACATCAAAAGCTTCAAGATTAGGGTTCAAGATCCAAGATTCTTACTCCAATTTCGTGGAAAAAAATCAATCAAGGTATGAGGACCTTCATTAATGTTACTTATTTCTTCATGAAGCCCTTCAAATCTAATTTCTGAATTTTTGATGTTGTTCAAAAACCTTGGGTTTGTATTCTTGCCATGGTTCTTCTTAAAAATGATTTCATTATGTTAATTTTCCTATATTATGATGATGTTTAATGAGGGTTTTTATTGTGAAATTCTCCATGAATCCATGCGCTTCCCCATGACCCAACTTTATGAAATTGTGATGGGTTTGTTCATGCAATATGAATACTTAGAATTTTATCTATGTTAATTTAGTTAATTAATATTTTTTTATTCATGCTTATAGTATGAATTCTAATGGTGATTGCAAGACATTGTTTGTGACCCTTGAGTGGTAAATGGTAAGTGTTGAATCTTGATGTGTAGCCTTGAAGGCAATGTATGAAAGCATTCGATGTTTAATATTCTTATATATGAATATTTGATCCGCTTGAAACATGGAGGTTCTTAGTTTTCATGTATGATCTTATGTTCCACTTGAATGGTGAAGATCCTATGACTAAGGTGTGAATTATGGTATTGTTGAAAGATTAGTTTCCTTTACCACTACACATGTTTATGTATGAATTGTCTTAGACGATTATATGATGATACTATGAGTGAAAGGTAGTTCTCACTTTGTTAAATCAATGAGCTGGGTTGAAGGAAATGTAAAGTACTCCTTCACATATGAAATTGCAATACACCTTAACTATGTATAAATTGGAAAATAATGCTTAGCACCGAGAGAATATGGAAAATGAGATAGGGACCTTCCTGGTAGTATTAGGCCGGGTCTTCTACATATTCTCTCGTGAGATGGAAACCCTCTCGCTAGCACAATAGTACGAGTTTTCAGAAGCAATCTCCCTATCCCACAACTATGTGTCTGCATAGGTCTTAGATAGTGGATCCACATTATAACTATAAATTTAGTTCTACCTTAGGCATGTAGGCCGCCTTTTTCGATATAGGGTTATATGACAATGAATTCCATGTAGCTCACATGGTCGATGTCGGTTAATGCTTTTATCCCTATGGAATAAGATAATTAATATGACTTGAACTATACATATGATTTCTTGATAAGTTTACTTAGTAAGAGTGAGGGTATGGAACTTCACTTTTACGTTACACAAGTAGTCTTTGAAGGGGATTATGGGTTGGTTTGTATGCTATGGTAAGAGATGAAGGTACGTCTTTATGATGAATGAATTGTTGCTAAGATTTAAATTTCCTTATGTATATGTAATAAGCATGATTATTCATTTATTTATGATTATGGATATGGTGAGGTCTAAAGTTGCTATGTGTTACTAAAGTGATTGTAAATGGATACTTAGTGTAGTTGGTATTATGGGATGACAACTATACATTGCAGAAATATGCTTCTAGGGCTACTAAGGTGATGGTTCAACTATGTTTATGAATGTTTATGTGAAATATGATGTTATGACTTGTAATACATCTTTATGTGCATAAATGGATTCCAAACCTAATAAATGCATGATTTTCACTAAAATGTCCTTTTAAGCATATTTAATGGTTTTTATGGATGTTTCCATACTTAGTGCTTTTGTACTAACCCGTTCTCTTCTACATCTCCTATGAGTGTAGGTACCGACCTTTGAGGTGCATAAGTTCCTTCTTGAAGAAAATTTGGGTTTCTATATCCATGTTTTGGTGAGTCCTCATATTCAAGGAAAATTGACTGTTGATTCTAGTTCTATCTTACTTTCTATGTTTAAGCTTATATTGTACTTTCATATGTTGAAACTTTTCTGTTGATGTAAGGGCTAAGTCCCAAAGTTTGTACTCTTATGTTTAGATGGTTAATGAGACAAGTCTAGTTACCTATTTTCATATATTAAGAAAGCGTGACTTCTATTGTAAAAGTTATTGTGAACACCTAATTTTTTACCAAAACATAAATATTTTACACCAATTTTTAAAGGGTTATATTTAAAATAAAATTTAAAATAGTTAATACAAATTATAAGATCAATTACATTTTAATAATAATAATAATAATAAAATGATAATAGAAGTTGCGAACTTAAGTTATTTGTTAATTTATCTAGTCTAAAAATAATAATAATATAAAAAATATTATGAAAAAGTATAGAAAAAGAAAAGAAAAGAAGAGTCCTAAAAATTTCAAATTTGTTTTACCTTATCCTAATTACTCCCAACTTCCTAACTTATTTTCCTAAAAATCCTCATCCCATTTATTTATTTTTATTTTTATTTCTTTTGACACGTTTTTCTTAAATTCTTTGTGTCATCTTCTTATATTATTTTTTTTTGTTTGATTGTTTTGCCAATTTGTTGATTTGTTATTATTATTTATTTATTTATTTTTATTTTCTTTCTTTATCTACACCAAATTTTCTCAACTAATTTTCAAATTAAATCCTAATCCTACTACACTACGTTTCTTTGAATTAGCACCAGACTCTCACCAAAAATATTATAAAAAGACACGTTCAGTTGAAAAGAAAAACAGAGAGGGAAATACACAGAAAGATATAGAGAAAACATAAAAACTGAGATTGAAAGACGAGAAGAAAAAAAAAGCAAGAGCAAAAATCAAGCAGAAGAAAAGTGGTTTGTTCTTTTGAGAATTAGGTTAGAGTTCGAATTTTGTTCGTGGTTCCAATTCGTGGCTCATTAAAGTTAATACTTGTTTATTAACTTTGGAAATCAATAGATCGTAGCAGTTCTATTTGTGGTATCAATATCGACAACGAGGTAATTCTAAATTCTCGCATGATTTAAATGGAATGCTTGTACGAGATTCGATTTCAATGATATGTAGTTCTTTAAATTGCATTTTATTATTATTGTTATTATATAATATCAATTTGTGATGTATGTTGCGATTATTTTGAGGATTTATGAATGGTTAGGAAAACATAATCGAAAAATGCTCCTTGCTAAAAAAAAAAAATAAAAAAAAAATAAAATATGTATCATATATATTTATTATTATTATGGTCTTATGGCCTTTAGATATAATTCATATCTAAATTGCCTTTGTGATACTTAATTCTGAATAGTTAATGTTCTTTTCTTGGAGTCTAGTTTTTCACTAAAGAAAATTTATAGATTCGTCAGATTAGGATATAAATTAAAGCTTAATCATTAGTGATTTAGAAAGGCTATGCATAACATGTTTTAGTATTTTTATTATTATTACTATGAAAATAATCTGTATTTAGAATAAGCGTAAGATGATATCATTTTAATTCAAATTATCGAATTATATTATTAGGAGGTTACATGAATATTATATAAAAATTTAAATAAAATAAAAATAAATAAATAAATAAATAAGAAAATTAATTTAAAAGAAAAACATAAGAAAAAAAAATAATTATTATTATAATAAGAGAATAAAACATAAACAAAAAAAAATAATAATAAAAAAAATCATAAAAAAAACAGAAGATACAATAAGGCAAAAAATAATAATAATAATAATAATCAAAAAGTTATAAAAATATGATAAAACAGAATGAAAAAATAAGGAAGAAAAAGTATAAAGAAAGAAAGAAATAGCATATAGCAGAAAATGATTTAAAATATTAACAACAAATGAATAACGAAAAAAATTTAATAAAGTGTAATAAAAACGAAAAACTTTAAACTAAACAAAATAAGAAGAACAAAACATAATAATAAAAAGCATACATAGGAAAAATATAGAAATAAGAAAAGATAAAGAAAAGCAGACAAAACGTAATTTATTTATTTTTTTTTTGATAAAAATAAAAATAAAAAGAAGAACAGAACGTTTTAAAAAAAAAAAGAGAAAAAGAACAACAACAGTAATTCCTTTAGAATTCCTGTAACATAATGAAAAATGGTAAAAAAAAAAAAACTGAAAAACAAACAAAAGAAAATAAGTAGGGAAAATCTTTCTCAAAAGAATTTTAATTCTTTTAGAATTTTTGTAACAATTAAATACTTATATATATTCTATTCGTGATAACATAATAAAAACATAATAAATACATGTGAAAATAACTTTTAAAAAAAAAAACTAGGGACATTTCAAGATTTTTAATATTCATCTTTTAACTTTATTTTATACTAAATAAGAAAGTTTTAAATAGGTTTAAAATAAATGAGAGAATAAAGTAAAAAATATTTTTATTATTAAGTAAATAATATAATATCCAAAATTAAGTCAAGTCATACCAAAGTTAATAAAGCGACCGTGCTAGAACCACGGGACTCGAGGGGTGCCTAACACCTTCCCCTCGGTCAACAGAATTCCTTACCCAGATTTCTAATTCGCAGACCAATAAAAAATAGAGAGTCAAATTTCCTTTTGATTAGGGATTTAAATAAGGTGACTTGGAACACCAAAACTCAATTCCAAGTGGCGACTCTGAATAATAAAATAATCCCTTTTCAAAAAGTCACTTTAATTGGAAAAACTCTTTTTCTTTCAAAAATAACAAAATCGAAAAATATTTGAGAAAAAAAAGGGGCGTGACAGATGGCGACTCCGCTGGGGACTAACTAAAATTCGAGCTTTAAATATTGATTTATGTATGACTATGATTTATTTATTTACACTTTTGGATATTATATTTATTGTTTTAATATGCTAATTGTTTATTTATTTAATATTTTGATAATATTTGAATTGCATTATAATGTTCTCTCACACACCACTCTGAGTCTTCTATAATAATAATATGGGAATTGCGACTGCGCACCCCGCTTCTATCAAGATAGCCAGTGGATCTTCGATCCATGGTGAAGGATTTTAGTTAAATATGTATAGGATGGGGAGCACCCATGCACAAAGCCGGAAAGCGCTGCTACCGGTACGTTGCTACTCCCTGACTCGAGTTGTCCGCTCGTTTTACAGCCAGTCTAGATACTCTTCTCCACAAGTTTAAGCTTGGTTGAATTGAAATCAAATATGGTTGTTCCTAGTAGACTTCATTATTTGAATCATTTACATATGATTTAATGATTGACTACATATGATCGGATATATGTAGTATAGATAACTTACATTTTTAAATTAAAATCACAACAAACAACAACAAAAAATTTTACTATGTAAAGTTCACAAAAAGAAACTTTTAAAAGTTTTTTCTTATATCACTTTAAAGAAGAAAAAAGTTGCATTTGTCAACAAATTTCTAATAAAAATTCTTTAACTATTCAATTTGAACGAACTACGTACACCTGATTCTCACCTTGATGAGATACGTAGACAACCTTTTTTGGGTTCGGTGATCCTTATTTAAAAATTTAAAAATTAAAAAAGTAATAATCTAAATTCTTATTTAAGAATTAAAAAAAATGAAATAAAATGTGTATCCATTTTAAAGGAGATTTGTCCTTAAGAAAACAAAGTATTTTTACTCATATTTTGAACTACGTTAGACCTGATTCTTGTTTTGACAAGATACGTAGGCAACCTTATTGTGAGGTTCGGTCCAACCGAGGAAAAATCTAAAAATCCTCGTCACATAAACTGGGGCAAAAAAAAAAGATTTTTTTTCTGACTTGGTTGGTACCAACATACTTAGGACTATGCATAAGAAAAATAATGAAGTGTTAAACTATTTGACAAGACAGATCAACTTTGTTGAGACATATAGACTTCTATTGGCATCTCTCAATGTATTTATGTAATACTTGAGAAATTATCTTGTTTAAAGTTATGGATAAAATAAGTTCGACCTCATTGTTTCAAATGCATTGTGTGGTGAGCTTTAGATATAAAATTCAAAGACATGATTTTGTTGATCTAGAACTTGGCCTGAATGTTGGTTGAGACGAAATATTGAGCAACATTTAACTTGAGAAAGGATTATAGGCTTTCTTTGATTCGATTGTGCCTTTCAAGCCTACCAAATGATATGTTATCCATAGAACTCCCATTTCGAGCCTGAAAATTTTTTATTTGAATAATCACATCTTAGCATATACAGTTTGAGTGTATAAATACACTAATTCCTTTGTCACACCTCCTTGAGCGCATTATGAAATAGATACATAAAGCCAAAGACCTAAATTGGGAAACAAAGTGAAAAGGCCAAATATTTTCAAAAAAAAAAAAGAAAAAAAAAAGATAAAATGAAAAAAATGAAATCTCCAACAAAAAGGAGAGAAAATCAAAAAGGAAGAGAAAAAATAAATGAGAAAGACCTTACAAGAAAACAAAGGTCAAATGCAAAAATGAAAAAAAAATATATTGAAATCATTGCGCAAATTTTATGGAGGAAATAGTCACTTTATCCGAATGAATATCCTACCTTTCTCTAAGACTACATTACAAGCCAATGACAAGTCCTATTTGATCTCATATTTTTTATGTTCTCATATTAGTGGATGCTTACATGAGGGCCAAGCATATGGTATCTCAATCTCATGCATTGAACATCTTTCTGAGTGTGAGTGACTTTCAAAAATGTCCTACGATCTATATTATTATATTGTGTGAAATAGGACTTTCATATGTTGCGAGTGCATTTGAAACATGACAATACGAATAAAAATATTCCTTAATTTTGGCAAGATAATTGATCTTGTAATTACTTAATCATATTTCAGATACAATTTGAAACTATATAAATTACTCAAAGTTGACCTCAAATTTGTTTGAAAGTGGTTGAATGTGGCTTATATGCATAATACTAATTGTTGGTACCAACTAAAGTCAAAACATTATAGAAAAATGAACTATTTTTTCCCCATTTCTTTTTATTATATTTCTAAAATAAATCATGAAAAATAAAAATAAATTTTTATTATTGAACTACGTTCGACCTGATTCCTAACAGAATACGTAGGCAACCCTTCATTGAGGTTCGGGCTAATCACTCAATAAAATAATAATCATGTTATTTCAAATCTCCAAGGATTGAAACATGACGTTGTGACCTTTGATGTGTTACAAAAAAAAAAAGAGAGGGTCTTATGAGTGAAAACCCTCACAAGAACCATAAGACAACACTAAAAAGATGAGAATGTCTACTTGGTAATAAATCACGAATGACACCATTGATCAAATGATGACGTTCCGTCTTGGCATGAGAAAAATCAAGATAGAAATAAATTTATAGGCTTAAAGATCTATAAATACAAATCGTGCAAGTAATTCGCTAGAGACAAACGCCACGAAGGTAAGTTCTTGAATCCTTGTCTCTCATACAATATGCAAAAAAAAAATTATTATTATTTTTTCTTAATAAAATCTGGGGCATTTTATTTTATTTTTTGATTTGTCAAAATACTAATAAAAATAAAATAAAATAAAAATAATCATAATATAAGTATATATATATATCATGTCTTCACATTAAAGGGCACAATAATCCCTGATTGCATATAGGGCACAATAACCCATATTTTATTTTTCATGTCTTCACAGGGCACAATAGCCCCTGGTTGCATATAGGGCACAATAACCCCTATCCTATTTTTCATGTCTTCACAGGGCACAATAACCTCTGGTTGCATATAGGGCACAATAACCCCTATCCTATTTTTCATGTCTTCACAGGGCACAATAACCCCTGGTTGCATATAGGGCACAATAACCCCTATCTTATTTTTTTTCATGTCTTCACAGGGCACAATAACCCCTGGTTGCATATAGGGCACAATAACCCCTATCATATTTTTCATGTCTTCACAGGGCACAATAACCCCTGGTTGCATATAGGGCACAATAATCCCTATCATATTTTTCATATCTTCACAGGGCACAATAACCCCTGGTTGCATAAAGGGTACAATAACCCCTATCCTATTTTATTTTCATGTCTTCACAGGGCACAATAGCCCCTGGTTGCATATAGGGCAACAATAACTCCTATCCTATTTTATTTTTCATGTCTTCACAGGGCACAATAGCCCCTGGTTGCATATAGGGCACAATAACCCCTATCCTATTTTTCATGTCTTCACAGGGCACAATAACCCCTGGTTGCATATAGGGCACAATAACCCCTATCTTATTATTTTTTTTCTCATGTCTTCACAGGGCACAATAACCCCTGGTTGCATATAGGGCACAATAACCCCTATCATATTTTTTATGTCTTCACAGGTACAAACCCTGGTTCATGTAGGGCACAATAACCCCTTATTTTATTTTTCATGTCTCACAGGGCACATAAACCTGGTTGCATATAGAACAATAACCCCTATCACATTTTTCATGTCTTCACAGGGCACAATAACCCGGTTACATATAGGGCACAATAACCCCTATCTTATTTTTCATTCTTAGCCCCTGGTTGCATATTATGGTCTCACAGGGCACAATAACCCCTGGTTGCATATAGGGCACAATAACCCCTATTTTATTTTTCATGTCTTCACAGGGCACAATAACCCCTGGTTGCATATAGGGCACAATAACCCCTATCCTATTTTCATGTCTTCACAGGGCACAATAACCCCTGGTTGCATATAGGGCACAATAACCCCTATCATATGTCTTCACATATCACCCCCTGGTTGTATAGGGCAGGGTCTTCACAGGGCACAATAACCCCTATCACAATATATTTTCATGTCTTCACAGGGCACAATAACCCTGGTTGCATATAGGGCACAATAACCCCTATCCTATTTTTCATGTCTTCACAGAGCACAATAACCCCTGGTTGCATATAGGGCACAATACCTCCTATCTTATGTTTTCATGTCTTCACAGGGCACAATAACCCCTAGTTTCATATAGGGCACAATAACCCCTATCTTATTTTTTATGTATCACAGGGCACAATAACCCCTGGTTGCATATAGGGCACAATAACCCCTATCATATTTTTCATGTCTCCACAGGGCACAATAACCCCTGGTTGCATATAGGGCAGAATAACCCCTATCTTATTTTATTTTTCATGTCTTCACAGGGCACAATAACCCCTGATTGCATATAGGGCACAATAACCCCTATCATATTTTTCATGTCTCCACAGGTCACAATAACCCCTGGTTGCATATAGGGCACAATAACCCCTATCTTATTTTTTATGTCTTCACAGGGCACAATAACCAAAGGTTGCATATAGGGCACAATAACCCCTATTTTATTTTTCATGTGTTCACAGGGCACAATAACCCCTGGTTGCAAGTTGGGTACAAAACTCCCTTTTGTCTTATTTTTCACATTTTGTAATGGCTACAAAAACATTATTTTTATTGTTAGTATAGACTTTTATACCTTTCATCAATAACTCACAAAATTTCCTAGTGCAAACTGGGCAAAAAATTTTGTTTCATTTTTTTATGGTGTGCAGGTTTTTACATTGTACACAAATTTAAAGTTCAAGAATAAAAGAATTCATCATTTCAAGAAAACAAGTTTTCAAGAATATCATGCGGAAGAACGTCAGTAGCTGAAGTCAAGTCATGAAGTTTCAAGTCTTAAACTCAGATGTCTAGAGCAAAGTTCGGAATCGATGAACCTACCAAAGAGGGTGAAGCGATATCTGAGAATTCAAAATGAAGACTTAGCACTATCACAGTAGATAGGATTTCATATCTTTCCTTCTGCATTTTGTTTTTTTATGTAATAGCTGGAGCTACGAATCGGAATCTCGACAAAACCTCACTCGACTACCTAACTCATTGGAACTACCCTGACTCCTCATCATCAACTTAGGATAGGTAGTTTTTCAAAACTTGGGACACAGTCAAACCTCTTCTCTATTATAAATTTTTTTTACATTTTTGGAATAAATATTTCAGTAAAAAAATTAGTCACATTGTTCACGTCTTTGCATGAAAACTCTTCATGTTTCCAAGCAAAGAGGGGCATACTGTGAACACCTAATTTTTTACCAAAACATAAATATTTTACACCAATTTTTAAAGGGTTATATTTAAAATAAAATTTAAAATAGTTAATACAAATTATAAGATCAATTACATTTTAATAATAATAATAATAAAATGATAATAGAAGTTGCGAACTTAAGTTATTTGTTAATTTATCTAGTCTAAAAATAATAATAATATAAAAAATATTATGAAAAAGTATAGAAAAAGAAAAGAAAAGAAGAGTCCTAAAAATTTCAAATTTGTTTTACCTTATCCTAATTACTCCCAACTTCCTAACTTATTTTCCTAAAAATCCTCATCCCATTTATTTATTTTTATTTTTATTTCTTTTGACACGTTTTTCTTAAATTCTTTGTGTCATCTTCTTATATTATTTTTTTTTGTTTGATTGTTTTGCCAATTTGTTGATTTGTTATTATTATTTATTTATTTATTTTTATTTTCTTTCTTTATCTACACCCAATTTTCTCAACTAATTTTCAAATTAAATCCTAATCCTACTACACTACGTTTCTTTGAATTAGCACCAGACTCTCACCAAAAATATTATAAAAAGACACGTTCAGTTGAAAAGAAAAACAGAGAGGGAAATACACAGAAAGATATAGAGAAAACATAAAAACTGAGATTGAAAGACGAGAAGAAAAAAAAAGCAAGAGCAAAAATCAAGCAGAAGAAAAGTGGTTTGTTCTTTTGAGAATTAGGGTAGAGTTCGAATTTTGTTCGTGGTTCCAATTCGTGGCTCATTAAAGTTAATACTTGTTTATTAACTTTGGAAATCAATAGATCGTAGCAGTTCTATTTGTGGTATCAATATCGACAACGAGGTAATTCTAAATTCTCGCATGATTTAAATGGAATGCTTGTACGAGATTCGATTTCAATGATATGTAGTTATTTAAATTGCATTTTATTATTATTGTTATTATATAATATCAATTTGTGATGTATGTTGCGATTATTTTGAGGATTTATGAATGGTTAGGAAAACATAAACGAAAAATGCTCCTTGCTAAAAAAAAAAATAAAAATAAAAAAAAAATATGTATCATATATATTTATTATTATTATGGTCTTATGGCCTTTAGATATAATTCATATCTAAATTGCCTTTGTGATACTTAATTCTGAATAGTTAATGTTCTTTTCTTGGAGTCTAGTTTTTCACTAAAGAAAATTTATAGATTCATCAGATTAGGATATAAATTAAAGCTTAATCATTAGTGATTTAGAAAGGCTATGCATAACATGTTTTAGTATTTTTATTATTATTATTATGAAAATAATCTGTATTTAGAATAAGCGTAAGATGATATCATTTTAATTCAAATTATCGAATTATATTATTAGGAGGTTACATGAATATTATATAAAAATTTAAATAAAATAAAAATAAATAAATAAATAAATAAGAAAATTAATTTAAAAGAAAAACATAAGAAAAAAAAATAATTATTATTATAATAAGAGAATAAAACATAAACAAAAAAAAATAATAATAAAAAAAATCATAAAAAAAACAGAAGATACAATAAGGCAAAAAATAATAATAATAATAATAATCAAAAAGTTATAAAAATATGATAAAACAGAATGAAAAAAATAAGGAAGAAAAAGTATAAAGAAAGAAAGAAATAGCATATAGCAGAAAATGATTTAAAATATTAACAACAAATGAATAACGAAAAAAATTTAATAAAGTGTAATAAAAACAAAAAACTTTAAACTAAACAAAATAAGAAGAACAAAACATAATAATAAAAAGCATACATAGGAAAAATATAGAAATAAGAAAAGATAAAGAAAAGCAGACAAAAAGTAATTTTTTTTTTTGATAAAAATAAAAATAAAAAGAAGAACAGAACGTTTTAAAAAAAAAAAGAGAAAAAGAACAACAACAGTAATTCCTTTAGAATTCCTGTAACATAATGAAAAATGGTAAAAAAAAAAAAAATGAAAAACAAACAAAAGAAAATAAGTAGGGAAAATCTTTCTCAAAAGAATTTTAATTCTTTTAGAATTTTTGTAACAATTAAATACTTATATATATTCTATTCGTGATAACATAATAAAAACATAATAAATACATGTGAAAATAACTTTTTTTTAAAAAAAAACTAGGGACATTTCAAGATTTTTAATATTCATCTTTTAACTTTATTTTATACTAAATAAGAAAGTTTTAAATAGGTTTAAAATAAATGAGAGAATAAAGTAAAAAATATTTTTATTATTAAGTAAATAATATAATATCCAAAATTAAGTCAAGTCATACCAAAGTTAATAAAGCGACCGTGCTAGAACCACGGGACTCGAGGGGTGCCTAACACCTTCCCCTCGGTCAACAGAATTCCTTACCCGGATTTCTAATTCGCAGACCAATAAAAAATAGAGAGTCAAATTTCCTTTTGATTAGGGATTTAAATAAGGTGACTTGGAACACCAAAACTCAATTCCAAGTGGCGACTCTGAATAATAAAATAATCCCTTTTCAAAAAGTCACTTTAATTGGAAAAACTCTTTTTCTTTCAAAAATAATAAAATCGAAAAATATTTGAGAAAAAAAAGGGGCGTGACAGATATAATTTTTCTGCATTATTCTATGTCTTATATAATGATTATACGTTAAGGGCTTGTATGATACCCCTTAGGGGTCAAGTACGCCCTATCACTCCTAGGGGAAATCGGTTGGTATCAGGGCATAAGGTTTTGGGATAAAGTCTAGGTTGATGTCTCATGAACCACTTCTAGTAGATTCTTGTTCATCAGTGTGAAGTGCGCCACACTTATGACTGAGAGGTTATAAGATGTTTAGGAACTCTCACTTTTTTTGTTATTATTGAGTCGTTCCTAAGATTCTCATCTCTATAAAGTCCTTTCTTCTTATCCTTTTCTTATTTATATATGAGATGAATAATACAAGATCAGCCGCAAGAAGAATGGTTGAGGATATTACTTATGCGGGAGTTACTCCGCAAGCCAATCAAGCTCCTCCAAATGAGCAAGCTACTCAAGATCAACAAGAGACTAGAGTTCTTATTGAAGAGTGAGGTATGTCTAATGTAGAAATAAGGACGTCTATTCAAACCTTGACTCATGTTTTAGCGGATCAACTCACTAGGGATGCTAGGGTGCAAGTGAATCTCAATGCTAGCACAACCGCTTCAAGGATAAGGGATTTCACAAAGATGAATTCCCATACATTTTTTCACTGCAAAAGAGGAAGAGGACCAACAAGGGTTCATTGATGAAGTCTTTTAGGTTCCTGATGTTATTGGTGTGTCGCCCCAAGAAAAGGCAGAACTTGCTGCCTATCAAATCAAAGATGTGTCTCAAGTATGGTATGAGAAATAGAAGAAGGAAAAACATTTAGAGCGGTTCCGATAGATTAGGCATCATTCAAGACAGACTTCCATGATAGGCTCTTCCCCTTGGAATTGAGGAGGGAAGAAGATGCAAGAATTTATCAATCTGCGTCAAGGAGGTATGAGTGTGCAGAAATATAGCCAAGTTCACTCAATCATCCAAGTATGCTCCTACATTGCTGGCCGACTCTAGGGCTAAAATGAACAATTTTTCTTTGGGAATATTTGATCTTGTTGTGAATGAATATAGGTTGGCTATGATTATTCGAAGCATAAACATCTCTCGTCTTGTGGTTCATGCCAAACAAATTGAAGAACAAAAGCTTAAGCAAATGCATAGATAGTTGAAGAGGTCAAGGACCGATTATGGGAATTCTTCCAAGGGTAGATTTAAGGTTCAAGGTAAGCAAAGGTTCAAGAAAAAGTTTTACAACCAAGGCACCGCTACACTCCGAGAGTCCACCAAGATAAGGTGCCTAACTCTAAGCCCCAAGGGGGAAATGGTGGTAGTTCTTATGTTGAGAGATATACTTGTACCAATTATGGTATAAAGCATGATGGTAAATCTCTTGCCAACACGGGTGTGTGCTTTGGTTGTGGAAAGATTGGGCATTAATTAAGGGATTTTAAAACTCGTGCAACCAAAGGGAGAGATGATAAGCCAAATGCCCCTAGTTGTTCTAACTCTAATGCTCCATTGAAGAATTATTTTATGCTCTCCAATCCTGAGGTGATCAAGAGAGCTTTCTGTATGTTGTGACCGGTATGTTACAAATTTTCTCTATTGATGTTTATGTATTATTAGACCCTGGTGCCACTTTGTGTTTTGCAACACCTTTTGTGGCCATGAAATTTTAAATACTCCGTGATGTTTTAGAAAAACCATTTTCGGTTTCTTCCTCGGTTAGTGACTTGGTAGTGGAAAAGAGAGTCTATTGGAGGTGTCCTATTTCTTTGTCTTACAAAGTCATTTTGGTCGATTATGTAGAATTGACATGCTTGATTTTGATGATATATTGGGCATGGATTGGTTGCATGCATGTTATGCTACCATACATTGTAGAACTCGGGTAGTTAAGTTTTAATTTCCAAATGAGTGTGGAAAGGGGGGGGGGGGATTCTATTCCTAGAGGTTGAGTAGTCTCATATTTGAAAGCTATAAAAATGACTGCAAAAGGGTGCATGCATCACATTTTTAGGGTTATGGATGTGGAATCCAAGGTCGCTTAGTTAGAGACGGTACCCATCGTAAAGGAATTTTTGTTCTAATGACAGGCACAAAATTCCTCCTGAGCGGGAGATAGATTTTTGAATTGACCTTTTGCCGGATACTAAACCCATGTATATCCCTCATTTCCGAATGTCTCCGGCCGAGCTAAAAAAGTTAAAGGAGAAACTCAAGTATTTGCTAGATAAAGGGTTTATTCAATCAAGCATATCTCCATGGGGTCTCTGTTTTGTTTGTACAGAATAAAGATGGGTCCCTTAGAACGTGTATCGACTATCACCAATTGAGAAAGGTCACTATAAATAATAAGTATCCACTTCCTAGAATTGATGATTTCTTTGATTAACTTCAAGGGGTAATCACTTCTCCAAAGTAGATCTTTTTTCGGGTTATGATCAACTAAGTGTAGGAGGGGTAGACAATCCTAAAACAACATTTTTGAACTAGATATGGTAACTATAAGTTCCTTTTGATATATTTCAGCCTAACAAATTCCCCGCCGACGTTCATGGATCTAATGATTGTTATGTGACTGGATTATGATTAATTGTCTTAGTTACTGCCTACATTGTAATGTGATGATGAATTATGTGTTATTGGTCCAATGTGGAATGATGCTTGAAGACTTGATCTCTACTTCCTATCGATTGTTAATGTATGGTGTTCACTGTAATATTGACTCTATAGTGCATGAATGTAGAATTTCGTTTATGTAAAGATAATTGTAGCTATTGCCTTATATTGATATTATTGATGAATTGTGGGTATGAATCCTTGATGATGTAGTGTACTAGTTTGTAGCATGATCTGTAGTGGCTTATTCATGATTTCATTTATGTTGAAGTACATTTAGCTACTGCCCTATACTTGAATTGTTGATGAAAAAGGTGTATTAATCAATTATTATCAAAGGGTGATGAATTGGTAAGAATGGCTCTTCCCCTCTACTTTTGTAACATTCTGAAAAGTCGAGACCTAATATAGAGCCTAACATGAGTTTCTAAGGGATTAGATACTGTTTTAAGACCTAAAATAATGTTTATAAGGCATCCGAGAAGTTTTAGAGCCAAGACGTCAAAGAACGTCCATGACGTCCGGAAACTAGCTTAATTGAACTAGTTGATGTCGATATATTTAGGGATGGTTTGAGAGGGTCAAATGGAGTCTAAAACTATTAAAAAGACTTTGGTTTGGTAGAGTGTGGTATAGAGGGTCTAAAAGTCCAATAACGATGCCCCAAGGACCAATCAAAGGGTCCTTGAGGAGGACCCCAACATGGGTGGGCACGCTGCCAAAGCATCCTGCGTGAGTCAAGATTCAAGGGGTTGCTGCACGACGCGCATACCACACAGAACCTACTGCCTCAGATCACTTTTTCAAAAATAAAAATTGGAATTAGCCTCGCTACGCGGAGCCACTTCCCATATTCGGTAAAATCGTATTTTTGGCATTTTCACTTCACAAAAAGACCCATTTAAGTGAGGGGATTTTTGTGTAATTTGGGGGGTGATTATATATAGCCTAAGGGTCATTTTAAGTAATTTTTCACTCACCCAAAACAAATTCCCAAAATAAAACCCAAAAGCTTTTGTCTCTCTCTACTTTCTCTATCCCCAAATTCCTCCATTGAAGAAGGAAAAAAGCTTGAAGAAGAAGGTCAATTTCTTTAGGATTTCACTTCAATTTTGTGGATTAATCTTCATTAAGGTATGGGTTCTTCACTCTTGGGATTCATTTCCCCAAGAGGTCCTTTCAAAGTTGATTTCTAAATTACCCAATTCCATGGGGTTTTCCAATTCTAATGGGTTTTCTTCTAAACTTCAAATTGATGATAAATTGTGATTTCCTATGACTAATTGAGTGTAGATTGTCGGTTAATTGATATTAATTGATGCAATTTCATGTAGATCATGTCCCTTTTCCCAAATTCCCCAAATCTTGGATCTTGGTCACAAATTGATGGGAATTGAAGGATGATTTGATTATTAGACTTGTTTTATCTATTCTAATTCATGTATGGATTTACTAGGGTAATGTATTGTTGGGATTTGATCTAATTCTTGATGAATTCTTGATGAACCCTATTCCCTTAACCCTATGTTATGAATTGAAGTTAATTTGGATAGTGATGATGCAATTGACCTAGCTATTGTATTAATTACTATTGTATGATGGTATTACACCCATTGTTGGGTTGAATTGTATGGTTGATAGTAAGACCTTGGATGATGGCTTGTGAAGGATATTGGGTAAGTCTTTATGATCCTAACCTTTACTTTAATTATGATTACTTGTGTTTAGTGATGAAGTTACATTGGAGTATACCTTGTGATTAGATTGATAGGGTTGGTATGATGTTGAATTGAAATGTATTGACTATGGTTTGCGAGTTGTTGACTAAGATGTAAAAGTTATAAGTATGGTGATAAGTTACCAATGTGCCTTATTATGATGTGAGTATATAAATGTTCTAACCTCATATGTTTGAATTGTAATGAAAGGAAAACACTCATGAAATTCTTATTGAGCTATGATGATGATGATTATATAAGGGATAGACCTTATGACCTAACTAAGCTATGATCATTAATAAAGTCATTAAAGACATTTCAAAGACACTCTACCTTAGCATCGAGTGAACTTGTAGATGAGGGGTGGACATTCCCAAGGAAGGAAGGTAGGGTTCACCATAGTCCTCACGGGGTGGATAGCTTCATAGTCAAAAAAGGCATAGAGTGATGTTTCCATGACAGCCCCCTAGCTCCATAAACTATGTTGCCACCATAGGAATAATAGCTAGTGGATCCACCTAGATGATATGTTCATGTTTGGTACTACTTTGGCCGGTAGTCCGCCTTCCATCGGTGTAAGGTTTTACAACACTGGATTACACACTTAGATCTTATGGTCTATGTCGGTTAAGGCAAGTGTTCCCAAAATTAAAATGAAGTAATGATGTGAACCCTAACTAGGGTGACTTGAGAGGTTGGCTTAGTCTACGTAGGGGTATGGGACTCTACCTAGGCATTGCACTAGTTGGCTTTGAGGGGAGTCCTACAAGGATGTTCTTATGTTATAAAGATCTTATAAAGTAAATATTATGCTTATGTTGACTTTACATGTTGATGATCTTTTATGATGTTAGTTCCATTGATGAACATGCTATTGGTCTATATTGCTAAATATGATGATGGCTACTATTAATGATATGTTTTGTTGAGTTGGGCATTACATGTGGTCCTTTGTTTGGTTACTTGATTGAGTAAGGTTATAGGGCTTTTCTTGGTCATTGCACTTGTAGGCTAAATGGTGGGTTATGAGTAAGGGTCTTGCTTATATTATGATATTATGAACTCTTGTATGTGTTAACTTGATTATTACTTGTTGATGTTGGTCTTGTGTCATACATGGGTTTCACTTATGGATTGTGTGATTATTGGCTTATATGGGTTCTTGATTGTGCATAAGGCTTTTCAAAGTACTTTAGCATGGTTTTGAACAAATGTCCTCTTTAGCATGATTTCAATTGTTTTACGTGCATATACTCATACTTAGTACAAGTGTCTAATAACCCCTCTCTTATGTTTACTACAAATGTAGGATCGGGCCGTTGAGCTTAGTAGAAGGCAATTTTAAGAGTACTTGGTTTCTTATCTTCCAAGTTCAGTAGGTCCTCACTTTCCGAGGATGATGTCATTATCTACCTATTGGATGTTTTTAGTCTTAAAGACACTTTCTTCATTCTCTTTTATTTTTGTACTATAATTGTAAAGCCTATATGTGGCTATGATTGTTGATGTAAGAGCTATGCCCAAATTGTTATACTCTTGTCTAGATGGTTTAATATAAGACAATGTTATAGACTTCTTATGAGACTATCTTATACTATGTATGTGTAATAAAAGTAAAAGACTATGTAATCTTCTAATACGAAGGGTCTATGTATACTCGATAAATATATATTATGTGTAAGCGAAAGGTCTAAGTAAACCTAAATGTACAATAAACGAAAATTTTAAATTTTCCATACTTTTAACCCATGATATGTAATGGCGATTTCTAAAAGTCTATTCTTAGTCGTCTTCGAGGACGACGACCCCGGTTACATCTAGGGGGTGCTCCCCGGAGGTGAGAGTAGTTTACTTTGGTCTATTGAATGATAAAAGAATCATGTTAGAATTATATGTAGGCTGTCCTAAATTGATAAATCTCATATTGTATTATCTTGGATTATTGTATATTGTGATTATTTGATTGAATTGATGATTATGGCTATTAGTAAGATCCTTTGTGGATTGAAGTTGAATTGGCTATGGATTGGAAATGTTGTGAAGGGAACGGTGGTATGTTGACCTAACCTTCTCTATATTGTGTAGTATAGGTGTTTCAATTGTTATGTTTGGTATGGTCCACTTATGGTGGCGGTGCTTATGTGTTATACTTGTGAGTAACGTAGCCTCATCGGCATTACTTTATGAATTTTGAAAGAATGTGGCCTCGTCGGCATTACTTTATAAATTATGCTATTGTCATCTTATATCTTGATATGTGATTATTATAAAGGTGTCTATGAGCTATGTTGATGAGACTATAGAAGTGTGTAGGATGTCTTCCAAATATACTTAGTTGTCCCTATGTTCTTCTTGAATGATATGCTCTATGTGATATTGTAAAGCATGTGTGTCTTGTCTTGGTAGACTTGTGTCCCTTACTTGATATATGAAGAATATGGATATGATTCTTCACTTATTAGGATAAAGCACCTTTGTCATGAATGTATATGTGTAATTGAATGTGACCTTGAACATGGAGAAGAGGGTTATTTATGTTGAACCTTCAACCTAGTTAGGAGTTTATGATCTCCTTGAAGTTGAAAGTCGTAATGGTATCCTTATTGTGTGAATGTGGACTTAGGGGTGGTTGGCTAGAACGACATGAAATCATCCTTAGGAAAGTCATTGAGCTATCCTCTTAACCATTGTAGGTAGCCCTAGGGGACCCTCTATGGTAAGGTGTATTATTATTTGGTTATGAACAAGATATGGTATCTGTTCATATGATCCTTTATTGAATTACTCTATCAGAACAAAGTCTAGCACCGAATAAGTATGGTTGGGGAGTGACTATTCTTTAGATTAGACTACAGTATAAATAAACCTTTGATATTCCTTAACCATGTGCCTACATGGGATGTGTTTTAGTTCTACCATTGGCAAGTAGAACACCCTCCATAGGAGGAGGGTTGACTCGGATTCCATGCCTAGCTAGTTTGGTCTATGTCAGTTATTGCTTATTCTCATCATGTGGGATACATGCAAGTATTGGATAAGTACTATGAAGTTTAGGTAGTGGAATGGAACGCTATCTAGACATTGCACGACTAGGGTTTGAAGATGTTAGTATGTGAGTTTTCTAGGTCTTCTCAAAGACCATTATGTGAAGGTCCTTAATTATTGATCTCTCTTAAATGGTCTAATAAAAATAATGACTTAAGTAAAGGTATATTAATGAGAAGGTATTAATCTATAGTAGCTTTGAGGATTGCTTTGGTAGGCTTGGAGAGGGTGTATGGACGTTCTCTTCATGTCTTACTTAAGGGAGTATTAGAGTAACTCTAGTTAGGGAGTTTAACTAATGAAATGAGAATAATCTTATCTTAGGTAGTCTAAAGGATCTCTTTGGTGTGTGTGAAGGGATTGTATGGGCGTTCGCTTCACAACTCACTCAAGTGAGCCTCAGAATTACCTTTGGTAGGAGGGTCTCATGTTTATATGTTTTGAAGTGTTCTTGATGTTATGTTGTGGAATGTGACTTATATGTGAAGTTGGTGTTATATGTGATTATTACGCTTATGTTATGAAGTTTTACTCAAAAAGAGCATGTTTTATTCAAATGTCCGTTTATCATGATTTTATGCATTACACCATACTTAGTGCATTTTAATGTACTAATTCAATATATTTTGTCTATATCTAAAGGTGTAGGTGGCATTTGAGAGGAGTACGTGAAGTAAAAGCTTGGATTAGTATTCATTCAAGCAAAGTGTTGGTATGTCCTCACTAGATCCGAGAACATAACTATCTTTAGATTTCTTTGATTAAAAGCATTGTAATAGACTTAGTATTTCTATTATTTGATGTATGGGCCGTGTCCCAAGATATTCATGTGTCTAGGATGGTGACATTGAGACTTAGTCTTTCCTTATGATTTTCTATGAAAGATATTTTTAAGTACAATTCGATTGTCTGAAAAGTTCTAAGTCCGCACTACTTTTCATATATGTATGAAATATATATGATGTCAAAGGGCTTGTACAAGACCTACGAGAGGTCAAGTACGTCGTGCCACGATCCAAGGGAATGCCATTTCTTCTAGGGTGCACTCTCGGGTCGTGACATTTTGACCGTATTTGTGTTCTTAACATATTCGTCAATACCTTTACTTGAAACAAACTGGCAAAGAAAATCCACGAATCTTAGAGAAAAATAACATTTGCTTAACGTTACAAAGTGTTGTTGATCCTTTAGAATTTACAACACAATCCTTAAATAATTATGTGATCATCCTCACTTCTCGAATAAATCAGTATATCATCAATGAACACAATTAGGAATATATCAAGGTATTGTCTAAACACCCTATTCATCAAATGAATAAATGTCGTTGCGGCATTGGAAAAGCAAACGACATTACCAAAAACTCATAATGACCATACAGAGTTCTAAAAGTTGTCTTCAGAATATCATCTTCCTTCACCCTCAATTTGATATGACCCAACCTAAGGTCAATCTTGGAAAAGTAAACCACTCCTCAGAGTTGGTCAAATACATCATTTATCCTTGGAAGAGGATACTTATTCTTAATAGTCACCCTTTTCAGTTATCGGTAGTGAATACACATAATGAGTGAACCATCGTTCTTTTTAACAAAAACACTTGAGCACCCTAAGGATATACTTGGTCAGATGAAACCCTTATCTAACAAATAGTTAAATTACTCATTTAATTCTTCAATTTCTATCGATCCATTCGGTAAGATGGAATAGAGATAGGATGCGTATCTGGGAGAAGGTCAATACCAAAATATATTTCCCTTATGTAGAAATATTGGGTAGGATATCTGGGAACACTTACCGAAAATCATTAATAAGTGGACTAACTTAAGAGTAGGGGTTTCAGAATCCATATCCCTCACCCTAACTATATCGTACATGCAACAGTTAGAAATTATCTTTCTAGCCTTAACATAGGAAACAAACTGACCCTTAGTCATAGAATTTCCCCCTTTCCCTAGGATAGCCTCATTCGGAAATCGAAACTTAACTACTCTGGTTCTAAAACCAATAGAGAAATAACATTAGTGCAACCAATCCACACCAAGGATAAAATCAAAATCTAGCATATGAAAATCTGCCAGTCAACAAGATTTACTCTACGAGACAAGGAGATGGGACACTTTCTAAAGATTCCTTTAGCCACAATTGAATAACCAAAATAAGTATAGCCACTAAAAAGATCGAAAATCACATCCGAAAGAACATCAAACCGCAAAGCCACATATGGCGCCACAAATACAAGTTATCATCGAGATCAAGTAATGCATATACCTCAAGTTGGAAGACTTTGAACAATCCGGTAACCACATCGGGAGAACCTTCTTGTTTACCATGAGTCTAAATTTCATAGAACTTACTTGGGAGAACTTGGACCAGATGAAGGATAGGGTTGAGCCCTACAAAGGTTATCTCTTTCATTCATATCAAGTGAAGGACAATCTCTTATATTGTAGTCCATCTTACCATACCCAAAACAAGCATTGGAACCCTCTAGATATTTTTCTGTGTGCTTCTTTCAACACTTAGTACAAGTAGGCAATAAGGACCAAATGTAATTTCCTCCTAGAGGCTTAGGGTTAGACACCATATCATTTTTAAACATAGGATCATTGGCAGTACCTTTTCGAATAAACGTTTGTCAAATCTAGGACAACCATTTCCATCGGACCAAGCATGAGAGAAATTCTCATTACCACTTTTAGCGCTCTTTGTCTCCCTAGACCTATCCTTAAGTTTCTCCAATTCAATGTATTGGTCTTGAACCATTAGAAGATATATATCATGTTATTAATGAGTATGGAGGTACGACATTCTTTTACCACCAATTCTAACACTCCCGAAATGAATTTGCTCATCTTTGTACCGGAGTCGACATATATAGAGGGATCATATCTTGAAAATTGTGTTAATATCAAAGCATATTATTTGACACTCATCCTCCCTTATTGAAAGGTTCATAACTGAAGAATGGTTGCCTCTTTCATCTCAAGATTAAAGAACCTTTCAAGGAAAGTCGAATTGACTTTTCCCAATCTGGAAGACCTGCATCTTACGATTTTCTTTCCATCCATTGGTTAAAATAAATTTAAGCAACACCTTTAACTTTATAAGAAACCAATTCCACCTTTTACACTGGCATCACTCCCATAATATCCAACACCTTGTAAACATCATTAATGATCTCTTGTGGATCTTCCTCCACCCTAGAACCATAGAGTTCCGGAGGATTCCTAGTGAAGTCCATCACTCTAGATGATGTCATACCCATAGTTGGGTTCATGGGAACTGAAACCTCCATATTGGCTTGAGCTATCACTACCTGAGAAAACACTTGAAAAACAGACCTAAACTCTACATTATTCACTTTCTCGGCCAAAGGGTTGACTAGAACTTTTGGAGCTTTAAGAGGAGCTTCTTGTTCCGAACTCTCCTTCCTATTCCTTCTAGCATAAGCTCTTTGAGTAGTCATATCCTCAGAGCATCGGATAAGGATTAGGAGAGAGACCTTATAGGATTTAACTCTATACACAACTTAGAGTAATGAAGAAGCAAAATTTCCTGAACATCTTGTAGCCTCTCATTCATGGATGTGGAGTGTTTCACACTCTTGAAAAAGACTACTTGATGTGGTTATGAGACATCCTAAAACCTCTCTAAACCTTGTGCTCTTATTACCATATTTATAACCAATAGTTGTAGCATGACACACAAGACCCCAAGTGCCCTTATATAAGCCATTTAGATTTCATGGTCAAGATAATAAAAATAGAGAAGATTTAAAAACATAATTTAAAGATAACAAAATTTTGTAAAACGAAGGAGAAGTGCAATACACTTGTCTCAAAAACCATCTAATATAACATAATCTCGGGATGCAAAAGATCATAAGGAAAGGAGTGGTTAAATCCCTGGATGAATGAGGACTCACCAATCTTTAACTCTTTTTCTACTATAGATCCTAGTCATGGGGATGAGAGGCGGAACATGAGACCCTACATTTGTATACGAAATGTAGCCAATAGTAAGTGTTAGTACAAAAATGTACTAAATATGATAACTTGCATAAACAACATATGAGTTCGAGAACTTAAGTCATAAAGCATAATCAATGCATATAATATATCATTTCAACATATAATAAGTACTTCTTGAAGCAACCTCAAATCATACTTACTCAGGATATGGGTAAAAAACACTAGTCTTACTCATCATGGAAGAAAAACTCAAGCAACAATTTAAGATCATCCCCAATCATAACATAGGGGAGTCGTCTTTATAAAGGTTCATGGGTAATCACCTCTATACCTTCTTACCTGGGACCAAGGGCACTCATATCTTATCCATACATCATGTGACATTGTTATTCACCTCTTATATTTCTATCATAAGACATGGGTACTCGCCTCTATTTTTTTGCTAAGAGGTCATGGGTAATCGTCTCTAGCCTCATCATTCATAATTCCTTAACTTAGATTCATTTTTTGCAAGAAGTCCTTTAAACCTAGAATCATTCAATGTGAGAAAAGATTTAACATTCATACATAGGAAAGAATTTGATAAAATGTCTTCCACAACATCAATAATCAACAATTCACAACATATATGCTTTACTCGTAAAACATTTGATGTCATAGTCATCACATATGCTTCAATATCAATCAATTCATATCATAATTATCACATATGCTTGAATCTCAAAGAAACTCATATTGTATCTTATTTATCCTATAAAATACACATAAATATATAAATTCTCCTTTCATAGGGTAATACTCATTTAAATCAATTTCTCGTTACAAACATGGGTTAATTAAGGATGGTACATTGGATATCATCATAAAAACATAGATACCTCTCAATTCATGCATAATCAATCCTAATTCAATCAATTCAATCAACATTTATAAAGACCCATAACATAGAAGAAAACCCTCACACAAATTAGGGAAATTTCTAATTTTCAATAAGAGAAGTTAGGAGCTCAATGGATTAAAAGATATCATACCTTGCTATCAAAGACGAAAATCAATTGATGAATAGAGACTTTACCTTGAACCTAGCTTGAATCTTCTTATGGAAACTTCTAAGGAGATAAATATCATGGACAGAAGAACTCAATTTCTTTTGATGATATTAAGAGAATGACTTGAATTGGTACTTTTTGGGGTTAAAATCACCTATATGAGGGTTTTAGTCATGGTAAAATGGCATATTATTAGGCTAGACTTATTAGGAAAAGAGCCAACTGCCCTAAAATAACTACCGACCTCACGACCCATAGACCTTGATCGAAAAACCGTGGTCTGACCGACGCTCCATCCCATTGGCACGTGGTTTGAGGTCAGAAACTACGTTTTAGGGTGTGGACCACAGACCTTCATCCACAAAATATGGACCTATAAATTGTCCGTTGGTCCATGTCGTGGTTCACACTCTTCTGAGCCCCTTTTGGGTGCCCGTCCACGGACCATACCCACTTTCCATGGTGAAATTAACGGGCCATGGTTGCCCTCCATCGAAAGGAACCTAGAATTGCTAAAAACTTCTATGTTTCTCTTTTTCAAATCTCATGTGTTACAATATTCTTATGGATACTCGACCTAACTTTAAAGATTGACTCCAGTTGAGTTGAAAGATTTAAAAAATTAGTTGAAAGACCTTCTTGATAAAGGTCTCATTTGACCAAGTGTATCACCATGAGGCACTCCGGTGTTATTGGTGAGGAAGATGGTTCTCTTAGGATGTGTATTGACTACCACAAATTGAACATGGTTACCATAGTGAAGAAGTATCCCTTTTTAGAATTGGTTATCTTTTAGATAAAATTCAGTCCACTTGTTTTTCTATGGTATACCTAAGATCTATCCATCAACAGTTGAGAGTAAGAGAGATTGATATTTCAAAGAGAGATTTCAGGACCCGCTATGGACATTATGAGTTTCTGGTTATGTCTTTTGGTTTGAATAATGCTCATGCAGCATTGATGGATCTTATGAGTAGAGTGTTTAAGACTTATCATGATATTTTTATTATCATTTTCATCAATGACATTCTGATTTATTTGATGAGTCAGGCTGATCATACTAGTCATCTCAAAGTGGTTCTACAAACTCTCAGAGATACATAATTGTGTGCTATACTTTCCAAGTGCGAATTTTGGCTGGAGTTAGTGGAGTTCTTAGGCAACATTGTTTCTAGAGATAGGATTTGAGTTGACACTCAAAAGATTGAGGTAGTGTCACCTTGACCCACATCTCTAATTGAAATTAGTAGTTTATTGGGATTGATTAGTTATTATAGAAAGTATGTTGAGGGTTTCTCATCTAATTTGTCCCTTTTGATACAGTGACTTAAAAGACAATAAAGTTTCAACGGTCTAAAGCTTGTGTTAAGAGTTTTCAGGAATTCAAAAACTAGGTTGATTACTAACTTATTAACCTTACCAGGAGGTACGCAAGGTTTTGTTGTGTATTATGATGCATCCAAAGTTGGATTGCATCGTTTAATAATTCAGAATGGTAAGGTTTTAGCTTATGCCTCGAGTCATCGTAAGAATCACAAGAATAATTACCCAACCCATGATCTAGAATTGGGTATTTTAGTGTTTTATTTGAAAATATAGTGTCACTATGTCAATGGTGTTCATATTCATGTGTTCATCGATAAAAAGATTCTTCAATAGTAATCACTCAGAAAAAGCTTTATCTTTGACAGGGGACGTGGTTAGAATTACTCAGGGATTATGATATTCGTATTCTCTATCACCTAGGTAATGCTAATGTTGTTGGTGATGTTTTGAGTTGGTTATCTATTGGCAATATGGAAGGCAAGAAAAATTTAGAAAAACATGTGCACAGACTTACACGATTGGGAGTCCGACTAATGGATTCAAATGAAGCTGAGTGGTTGTGATGATTGGGGCTGAATCATCAGTAGTGTCCGAAGTGAAAGAGAAATAAGACCAAGATCCTATTTTGCTTGAATTGAAGGAAAATTTTAATAAGCATAGAGTGATGGCTTTTAAACAAGTGGGAGACAGTGTGTTGAGGTATTAAGGTAGATTGTGTGTAAGAAGGGTATATGACCTCCTAGAGAGGATTATGGAAGAATCATAACTCTAGATAATCTATGCATCCTGGTTCCACAAAATTGAATTGTGGCTTCAGAGAAGTCTATTGGTGGAGTAGTATGAAGAGGTGTACTACAAAGTTCGTTTCTAAGTGCCCAAATATGTCAACAATTCAAGTTAGAGAACTAAAAGGCACGACTGAGAATACATATCTTCCTTTATGGAAGTGGGAGATGATCAATATGGATTTCATTCTTAGCTTGTGGCGGTCCCGCATGAAGCATGATTTGATTTGGGTGATTGTAGATCGGATGGTCAAATCAGCCCATTTATTGCTGATAAAGGCTACTTTTCAGCAGAAGATTATGTAGATTATACATTGAAGAGATAGTCACACTTCATGGAGTTCTGGTGTCTATTAATCACATAGAGGTGAGAATTCATCGCACAATTCTGGAAGTCTTACCAGAATGGTTTGGCTCAAAAATAAACTTGAGTATTACTTTCCATACCTATTCAAATGGTCAAGCAGAGTGTATGATTCTAACGTTAGAGGATATTTTGAGGGTGTGTGTGATTGCTTTTATAGGTGATTAGGATAATCACTATCTAGTATAGAGTTTGCTTATAACAATAGCTATCATTGTAGTATCCAAATGTCTCATTATGAGGCTCTTTATGGGAGAAGATGTAGATCTCCTATTGGATAGTTTAAAGTTGGTGAAGATTGGTTGATAGGAACAGACTTGGTTCATCAATCTATTGATAGTAAAGACTATTCAAGAAATGTTGAAAACAATGCAAAGTAATCATAAATCTTATACAAATGTTTGGAGAATAGACTTGGAGTTTGAGGTGGATGATCTGGTTTATTTGAAGGTTTCAGCCCTGAAGGGGTTATAAGGTTTGGAAATTATAGAATATTATTCCTAGGTATATTGTTTCTTACAGGATATCTAAGAGGATTGACAATATAGCCTATGAGTTGGAGATACCACCGGAGTTAGCAGCAGTCCATTCCGTGATTCTCGTTTCAATGTTGAGAACCAAGAGGTAGCATCAATTAAGGTCTTACGGAGGAACCAGTTTGTTGAAGAAGCTACTTGGTTTGCAGAGGAGGACATATAGAATATATACCCACATCTCTTTTCTTCTGAGAAGCTTCAAGCAAAGGTAGTAATTCTTTTGTTGGTATTCTTTAAGTTGAAATGTTTAAGTATAATTTATTGATTGTGGGGTGTTTGAGTGGGTGTAGATGTTTCCACCCTCACTTATGCTTAGGGTAATCTCATTCGAGGATGAATGTTCCCAAGGCAGATACATTGTAACACCTCGGTCTTAGAAAAGTTTAATTTAGAAAGAACTAATTCAGCAAGAGCCAAATTGAATATTTTGCAAGTTATGCTTAAGTTGTGAGTTTTGGATCAACTTCAAATAACAATAACTTTTCGTACATGATGATTTAGGATTCCCATAAGATAAAAATATCAAATTTCATTGAATCCTCATTCCAAGGACACCATCCTATGCCTCACCCCACTCACTTTCTCGAGTTGAGTGTTAGAATATGGGACAAGGGCTCACCCTTCTCGACTGAACCTCATGTCGACCCACTCCTTAGTCCATCAATCTAGCATCTTGGTTTCACGACCTCTCTCTCAAGCAAGCCGAAAACACATGGGTGAACTTGTATTTACAACTAGAAATCCATTAGATTAAACCACAACCAGTAGACGAAATCACCATTAAACTATATCTAAGCTATAAGCAAGCAAGACCCAACAATAATATTAATTCACATTATATAATCACACCCTAAGAATGGGGGTTTTTAGCCATACAACAAGAAATAAAAAACCTTCATTGATGTTGTAATAAAATGGGTATAAGAGATAAAGTCTTGATTTGAGCAAAGCAAGAAGAATCAAAGATATCCACTTCCAAATCGAAAAGGAAGAGACCCTTTCTTCTTCAAGTCTTCAAAACCCTTTCCAAACTTGAGACAAAATATGAAAAACTAAAGTTTAAAGTCTAAAAACTAGAATAATGTTCAGGCTCTATAATAACAACTAAAACTAGTATTTATAGTTTTCATATTTTGTGTTGTGATGGATCATTCGGGAAGGTTAGTAGAGGTCGCTGAATGACTCCACGACTCGCCGATCTTCTAGTTCATCACCATTTTGTGCTTTCCCAAAACATCTTAAAGTCCTGGACCATTGGACGGCATAGTACTGCTTCGCAGAACTGTTCGGTGTCGCGTTGTGTATTCATTTCTCCGCCGATTTGATCCTCTTTCTTTTGGGCTCAACCTGCTGGAACAAAGGGTGAAGTATGTCCCTTTGATGATGCGCCAAGTTTACTTGGTGATGGTTTCGAGAAGTATCATGGCACTCAATTGAACCTTATACGACTTTTCATTAACAAACTGATGGGCAAGACGATTGTTCTAACATAACTTTAGAATATTTGTTGATATCTTGTGTGATTAAATTCAAGGGTAGTATGGATTACCATCTGACTTTAATTAAGTTTTCTTATAATAATAACTATTGCTCGAGTATCTAGATGGCTCCATTTGAGATTCTCTATTACAGAATGTATAGTTTACCTATAGGTTGGTTTGCAGTTGGTGGGGTCTCTTTGATACTGCTCAAGTTGGTATATGAGGTTATAAGAATAGTTTGACTTATTGGTGAATAATTGATAATGTCTCAAAGTCGACAAAAGTCGCTGTTAGGAAAAGAGCGCATGAATTTCGTGTTGATGATTGAATTTATTTGAAAATCTCACCCATGAAGGGTGTGATGAAGTTTGGAAAGAAAAGGAAACTTAGTCTCCAATATGAGGGTCGATGTCATATTTTGAGACGTATTGACAATGTTTGTTTATGAATTGGAGTTACTAAATGATTAGCATCGATACACTGATATGACATGTCTTTTTGTTGAAAAGTATGTTGGAGACCCAATCTCCTATGTGCCTTTGGATTGTTTGGGAGTTATGGAAAGTCTTTTGTATGAAAAGGTTTCAGTTAAGATTTTAGACCATTAAATTCAGAAGTTCATAAATAAAGAAGTTACTTCCATGAAAGTTCTCTAGAGGAATTAATCAGTTCAGGGTGATACTTTGAAGGTCGAATCTGATATGATGTCAAAGTATCTTCCACTCTTTTGCCTTCACTATTATTCTATCTTGAGGTATTAGTTTTTTGTATAACCTCAAATTCAAGAAGACAGAAAAAATTTTGGTTTTCCAAAATTTGGTACCTGTTCCTACGGTGCCACCACAGACCATTGGGAAGGTCTGTGGCTGTCCAGACAGTTTTTCCAAAAAATGTAAAGTTTCAGTATTTTTTCAACGGTTCACCATGATGGTCCATCATTAAAATCACGAACCGTAAATATGTCTCGTTATCTTGCACAAGGATGAGAAAAGTACTTGATATTGTTCTTTGTTACATGGCTCACCTGTTTGTATCAATCAAAGTGGTGGTATTCCAAGTTAAATTTTTTTGAGATGAGATTTAATGGTTACCCGAGGACGAGCAAAAGTGTAAATGTTGGGTGTTGATGTGAAGCTAAAATTAACATATTTAGTCATTATTTGCTTCATGTTTAATCTTTTATTTATCCTTTTTAGCATAAATTTCATGAGTTATTCTTATGATGTGTATGTTATTTGTAGGATTAAAATGACGTGAAGATGAAATATTTGGAGAACAAATGAATTAAAAAAAGAAATCATAGAAGGAGATCAAGGAGACAACTTAAAAAATTAAAGTTAATAAAATAATATATTTCTATATATAAAAAAAGAAGCAATTTTCAATCAAATTGCTGCCACATGGCAGCCAGTAAAAGACCAAATTGTATTCTTGAGGAGGTGGAGGACTTTCAGAAACAGCAAATAATTTTTAGAAACCTAATTCCTTTAGGTTTTGATTTCCTAATTTATCTTGAACTCAATTATATTATTTAGGGTTTCTATATCTATAATAGGGCATGAAAAATTATTCTTTGGGGAGGGAAGAACCAAGAATCAGTACACAATATATTTTTTCTTATACCTAAGGAACTTTGGAAGAACTATCGTGGAGGCTGAAGGATTGTGTTTTATTCTTACTTCTCCTTTATTATTTATTTGTATTCGTGATTAGTAAAAGATAATTTAGCTATTATTCTTAAATTGTGATGATTAACACATGCATATTTATTTTCATCAATTTTGATTATTTTTGTGAGCAAATGAGTAGCTAAATTTCATAACTAGGGTTCGGGAAACCATGATGAATTATTAAAGAAAGTTTATGTACAAAGTATTTCTTCAATGATTGTTATTCATCTATGTTATTTTTTTCGTTTACAATGGTTTTAACAGTGGCCAATATTATAACTCGTCTCATTTCTACTTGACAAATTAAGGAGGTAATGAATGATAAAATGATTGTACAACAAGGATTTAGTTAAGGATTTGTTGTTATCTAATAGTCTGACCTTAATAAATTGATGTTAGGGTTAATGCCCAAAACAATTGACGCGACATATAATTCGGGGTAAAGGTAAGGGTTAGCAAAGTAGACAACCACAGACTTAGCAAGTCGCTAGGTGAAATTCTCTACTTGGAGGACCACTCACTTAGGGACATCCAACTTACAAACCTTGCATGCTAAAAATTGAAATATATCACTAGTACAATATTCTTGCTATTTTATCAAATCATGGGAATACATTCCTAGTTATTTCTAATAATTTGATATAAATAAATACTTAGTTCAAAGCTATATTTATTCGTTGGATTTTTATTTCAAATAATGACAACCGAGTTAAATATTCTATACTGAAAATATTCTTCTATATTCTCTGTTGGATCGACTCCGACTCATAGTTGGGTAAATATATTATATATGACCGTTTATATTTCCTTTCAAGAAGTATATATTTGGACGTTATCATTAACTTTTGAGCTATTTATGTATACTTTGTACCATTATATATATATCTACACTAAGGCCCCACTCCTTGTCTAATTTTCTTTCAGCTTGTTTTATTGTTAGCTTATTTAATTCAGTGTTTGTATTTGGATTTCCTAGTAAGGTTTTATGGTAAGTGCATTTATGGTTTCATTTTAGATCGTGACAGTGATGCTTGACGTGCATTTTATTGGGTAAGAATATTTAATGGTTTTTGAGAATTTTAAAAAATTAAAAGATTAGATTTTCTATCAAATATATGGGCAATTGCTAACTTAGCCTATTGTAACTTTTTATATGTAGATGTTTGAGTATAGCCATGTTGATCGACCATCCTTAACCTAATAAACATACTTTTTACCGTGTTTCAAATACATTTAGAAAAATATATCGTCTATAAGAATTATTTTGGTAAAAAATAAATTAGGGACTATAAGGCTACATAAAATAGACTTTTGTTCAACTTGTTCTAAAATTTCCAATACAACGAGAGTTTTCATGCACTACACTTCCCTTTTATGATTGTAAAATATATCACAATAAAATATGCATATCTTAAATACGTAAAAAAATGTTTATATTATTTGTCCATGCAACATAGATTATGTATAAAAAAATATATTTAAAAAATGATTCTCAAAAATAATTTCTTTAAAATACTTCTTGATTAGAAGTGACACAAAAGTCATAAACAAATTTATTTTGAAAAAAAAAACATTTTACAACACTTAAGAAGATTGTAATGGACAAACGTCAAACATTTTCTTATTCAAATACGTGAAATGAAAATTATAAGACCTGTAGTTGAAGGATTTCAATTACTTACCTTCTATTTTTATTTTTACAAATTTTTCCCTTTTTTCAAATGATTTTAATACAATAACAATGCAATTACACATCTAGTAAAAATTTCAATAAAAAACTCAAAAGAAATAATTGTTACCGAAATTCATGAAGAAGTAATAAGATAATACAATAGACATATCAATCTATGTTTGCACCAGAAGATTCCCCAACTTGTATATTCTCATTAATAAGCTTGTGAGAAATGACATTGTTTTGAATCTTCAATTTATTCTCTAATTCGGAGATTGTATTTTGCAGCTCTTTAATCTTAATCTTCGCCAACTCACTCGTCACAGTATACAGTAAACCAATTTTCATTTTCCACTGCCTGTTGTCTTGTTCTTGTTCCTGAAGCTTCTTGTTCAGTTGTGTATTATTCCTTTCTGTTGCCTCAAATACACCTTTGTAAAACATTACAGTGCTGTCTAGTTGGTCAAGCTTCTGTTTTAGGACCCCAATTTCAATTTCCTTGGCTTCTAATGTAACCTTGTGAATCGCTTCTAACATATCAACTTTCATCAATAGCAAATTTCTTTCACCCCTCAATGACATTATCTTTTACTTCTGATCAAGCTCTTCCGCCATAGTTCAACCTTTATTAGATATATGAGAAAGGAAGAAATTGAGAAGTGAATCAATTTTTTTTATGATTCTGTTTGTAATTCTTACGCTTGTACCTAAAGTTGACATATACTACTTTTATTTAAGCATATTGATATTGTAAATGAATCATACTTAGAACGTAAATATGAAAAAAAAATGTTATTCATCATAAAAAAACATTTTGCCACAAAATATTTAAGAATAATTAGTAAATATTTATTTAAATAATATCGCACAATTAATAATTAATTTTAAGAATCAATAAATTAAATCTAAAATACATAATATTATTTTACCATAATTAACATTAAACATATGTAGATGCATCAACACTTAGTTAAATAACTCTCATAAATGTTTGAAGAAAAAAAATCAATAACTTCAATTTAATACCTAATGTGTTGGAAAAACTTTAATTTGCTAAAAGGTTATTTTGGAACTAAATTAAGTAACATAAAATTATTAAGTACAACTATATAAATAATTTTTATTTATAAACTTACTTTTTTAGAAAAATAGCACATTGAGTAATAGGCCAAGCCGGTAAGTAATATAAATTAGTTAGATCGCATGCCATTAATTAATTGTGCTAGAGAATGATATCAATGGATAGATCTTGTCCAAATTACCATTATGTGATAATTGATTGATGGTGCAACTATTATAAATTAATTTTCTTTTAAGAGTTCCTGTAGGGATTTATTTGATTAAAATATTTTTGTCAATGAATACCCCTAACAATGAAAAACAATTCAACATAGTTTTTCTCCATAAAGATATCACAAGGATCTTCTCTAGTTATCCTTTAATACCCTAGATATTTTTTTGTAAACATAAACATTAAGTCAAATATTCATACTATCATATAAATTAAACATACAAAATAGGATCCTAAACATACTAATCTAACATAAAAATCTTCATAGAGGGTATACCTGATGAGAAGAACTAAGTGAAATCGGAGTTGAAAAATTAGTCACCCCTTGCCCTAGCTGCCGTCAATGATGAAAAAGTGAAAAGAATATTTAACTAACCCTAATTGATTGACAAAGGACCATTTTATAGAAGATTAGGTTTAATCTGGTCCGTCCATCCACTCACAGATTTGACATATGAGATTTATTTTTAAACAAAAATTATTTATGGGCTTTTTTTTTATTTGGGCGAGACATAATTAACAAAGGACAAACTATGCAAAATGTTAGCTCTTAAACTTTACTTACCATCGTTTTAGTTGAATTTACAAAATTAACATGGAATAAGTTTATTCGGCCTTCTTTATTTCAATCGAAATACAAGTATGATTCTTCTTCTTTGATTTGCACCTTTCTTCTTCTTCTTCTTCTTCTTCTTCTTCTTCTTCTTCTTCTTCTTCTTCTTCTTCTTCCTCCTCCTTCTCCTCCTCCTAGTCTTCTTTGTCTTTTAATTTTTCTTCTTATTCTTTTCCTATTTTATCTTCTCATATTGTTATTCTCGTTCTCCTTCGCTTTCTTCTTATTCTTATTGTAATTGTTATTCTACCTCTTTTTGTTTTTCTTGTTCTTCTTCTTCTTCTTTCTTTCTTTCTTTCTTTCTTTCTTTCTTTCTTTGTTTCTTTCTTTCCTTTTCTTCTTTTGCTTTTTGTTTGGTTGTGAAGTGTTTGAGAGACTATTGGTTGAGTTTTCACCCTTTTCAAAGATTTCATAATTAAAGAGTTGTAATTAGTCTACAAAGGGACAGATTGTTGTCGTATGAGATTTTTGTTAGTCTATCAGCTTTTATAGGTACATTTTTGTGTTTCTAGCATCGTTTGGAGAGTTAGGAGTTCTAAGATAAATGGGCATCAACACCTCGAGAGGCCTTATATAAGCCACTTAGCCTTCAGAGTAAACATAATAGTAATCGATAAGATTTTGAAACATAATTTCAAGATAACAAAATTTTATAAAATGAAGAAAAATTCTGATACACTTATCTCAAAAACCATCTTATACACCCGAATCTCGGGACACATCCCATACACTATTATTCAAAACACAAACGAGACGATCATAAGGAAAGTAGTGACTAAATCCCCAAATGAATGAGGACTCACCAATCTTTAATTCTTCTTCTATTTTAGATCATATCCATGAGAATGAGAGTTAGAAACATCAGAACCTACATTTGAATAAGAAATGAGGGGAATAATATGGATTAGTACAAAAACGTAATAAATGTAATAACTTGCATAAACGTAACATAAGATTCAGACAACATAGGTCATAGAGCATAATAAAATCACATAATAGATAATTTCCACATGTAAAGAGTACTTCTTGAAGTAACCTATATTCATATATAGTCAAAACATTAGTAACCACCACTAGTCTTACTCTTAATGGAAGGGAAACTCAAGAAACAATAAGAGCTCATCACTTATCATAACATATCATCGATTATGTTCTAATGACATAGGGAATCACCTCCCGCCTTCTTATAATGATGGGTAATCACCTTTATTATGTAACACTCTGGAAACTAGTAGGATAAAATAGAGCTTGACATTACGATTAGAGACTTTAAGTGTACCTTCCCTCACCTTAAAATAAATATTTTCATGTTAGAACGTCAATGTTCAAACCCCAAGGACAAGCCATGGGTATTTGAGGATTCCACATAAAATATGTCGGGCATTGACCCACGAGGGGTCACTCAGGCGTAGTAGGTTCCCCCATGCCTCGTGGGTGAGGGGCTGTGGCTAGAGCCCATGGAACCAAGTCTCACACCTCAACCTACGCTTCACCAGCATGGGTCGTGGGTCTAACCACGACCCGTTAGTGAAGGGTCGTGGGTGATGACTGGAAATCACTTTTTGGAGTTAGTTGAGAGGTACTGCGGTTTTAAATTTTTAACTTATACAAAGTCACATCAGCTTACACTAAATTATACCAACTATACATTAATTTATCACCCCTAAAATTATTCAACTTTTTCATATTTCAAAAATCTCAAATAAAAACCAACTTTTCCCCCTAAACACTCTCTCTCTCTAGAACTCCAATGAAGAAGAAGAAATCAAGTTAGGGTTTGAAGAAAAAGGATTTTCACTAAATTTCTTTGGAGAATCATAACTAAGTTATGGTATTCCTTCATCCATGGATCGTTTCATCCATGGAGTCCCTCCAAACTCAATATCAAAGGTAGAATTTTCCCCAAAAACCTAGGATTTACTCCATTTGATGGATTCTTCTAAAAACAATTTTAATGATTTAATTACTTCAAATTATGATTTAATTGTTGATGATTGTGGTTTTTACAATAAATCTCCCATGAAACCATGACATTTCCCATATCTCCAATTTATGACTTTGTTATATGGGTGAATTGATGGAAGAAAAGTATTATGAGATTATTCTTATCCTAATTTAGTTAATTGAATCATGTTATTATCCATGTATAAAATAATAACTCTAGATTTTTTGATTGAATGTGATCTATGGTCCTTAAATGGAAAAGTGTAAGAATATGTTTGACTATGAGATCAATGCGTTAAGGACACTTTGAGCGTGAAGTGTCTATGATTATAATGATGTTGTTGTGTTGATTGAAAGGATATTGTCATGAACACATAAGGAACATAATGTGCAAAGTTTTCTCAAGTGATGGATATTCTAGGTTTAACGAAAATTCTCACCTAATTGAATCTAACGTTATATGTAGACATGGACCGTGAAAGGCTATTCTCACACACAATCTAATGAGGTATCCTAATGAAACAATTCATGACTTAAAAATACTATGTGGTATAAATTCTTAGCACCGAGTGGATATTGAATACGTGGTAGAGGATCTCTCATGAAGCAAGGCTTGGTTTATACAAGTTATCTCATGAGATGGAAGCTCCCCCGTTAAGCAAGGTTGGGGTTTGTAGTAATAATTGCCTTATCGCATGAACTGTGTGCCCTCATAGGTTATTTAGCTAATGGATCCACCTAAAAGCTAACAAATGATGGTCTTACCTTAGGCAAGTAAGACAACACTTTTCGGTGTGGGTAACACATGCTTCAATGTTAAACTAACATGGTCTATGCCAATTAAGGCTTATTTCCACTATCACAAGAATATGAACTAGAGCATGAATTATGAACTATGGTTAGTCGATAAGCTTTAATTAGCACGGGTAGGATTATGGGATCTTATTCATACACTGCACAAGTATGATTTGAGGGTACAAATGGTATGGTTCTCTTATCATGTGATGATTTGTGTAATGAATATGCTTATAACTTATGCTTATGCATTGTATTTAGAATGATGCTTTAAACTAGTAAATGACGTTCATGCAACTAAAACATCCTTTTTAGCATGTTTATATGATATTGTGCATGAAAATCATACACTTCTTGCATTTTTGTACTAACACATATTTTTCCTACATTTCCCCCCAAGTGTAAGGTTCGGTTCTCAAGCAGCTCCCCACTATGGCTAGAGCTTGGATTTGCTCATTTTTCCTCGATCATGGTGAGAACTCATGATTCGAGGATGGATTTCAATCATTGTTGTTTTATTCTTGTACTTTCACTTTCAGATTATGATGTTTTGGGTTGTGACCCTAATTGACTCAAGTGTTGTAATAGATGGCTAATTGAGACAAGTGTAGACTTCCGTTTTCCATTATGAAGATTTTTGGACTCAAAATGCTTTTTTAATCTTATTATTCTAACACTTTAGGTGATGATATGCTAAGTGTCTTAAATAGTGCCTTTCGGGATTTTATGTGCCTTGGTATGTCTAGGGGGTACCCTTGAATCGTGACATACTTTGTATCAGAGAAAAAAACATAAAATGATTCTAGGTTGAGGTCTCATAAGCCAGGAAGATGATTGCAAATGGGGTGCATGTATCACATTATTAGGGACAAAGATGTTGAATCCAAGTTCCCTTCATTAGAGTTGGTCCCCATAGTGAGGGAGTTTTCGGAAGTCTTTCCTAATCACTTGCTCGAGATTCTTCCCGAATGGGAAATAGACTTTGTCATTAATATTGTTTTGGATACTAACCTCATATATATCCCTCCTTACAAAATTAGTTCGTCGGAGTTGAAGGAATGGAAAGCTCAACTCAGGAATTTTCTAAACAAAGGTTTCTTTCAACAAAGCATATCTCCATGGGGTGCTCCAGTATTGTTTGTGAAAAATAAGGATGAATCCTTAAGAATGTGTATTGAACATCGCCAATTGAAAAAGGTCACTATAAAGATTAAGTATCCTCTTCCAAGAATTGATGACTTGTTAGATCAATTGCAAGAGGCTAGTCACTTTTCATAGATCAACCTTCGTTCGGGCTACCATTAACTTAGGGTGAGAGAGGTTGACATACCTAAAACAACTTTCTGAACTAGGTATGTGCACTATGAGTTCCTTGTGATGTTTTTTGGACTAACTAATGCCCCAAGAACATTTATGTACCTTATGAATAGAGTCTTCCAGAAATATATAGACATGTTCGTCATTGTGTTTATCGATGATATCTGGGTATATTCTGGAAGCGAGGATGATCACATGAACCATTTGAGGATTGTATAGCAAACCCTCAAAGATCACCAATTGTTCGCAAAGTTTAGTAAGTGTGAGTTTTGGTTTAAATCGGTGGCATTCATAGGTCACATATTGTCAATAACGGGTATAGAGGTTGATCCAAAGAAGACGGGCTCTGTCAAATATTGGCTTAGACCATTGTCGCTGTTTACATTCCTACTCTGTTCAAATAGGGCGAAACGTCGCGGCAACTCAAAAAATTATTGATTAATTCAATCTTAATGAATTTTAAAAATGAACGAGTTTTAAAAAAAGAGTCGCCACCTAATTTTCGAAAAAAACTAGAAAACCATTAAGTGATCTACGAAACCAATTGATTCTAGGTAGGGGGTTCAAATTATTTCGAAGGAAAGGGGTTAGGCACCCTTCGAAATCTACAAGTGTGGGTCCCGACTGAATTCATTTTTTTCAAATTGAGGAAGAGATAATAATAATATACAAGTAATATGAATATGCAATATACACAAGTAATAAAATAAAATAATAACATAAGAAACGGCCTAAGGTTTGCCTAACGTCGATATTTACATAATAATGAATAAAAATATAATTCGAACTACATTCGAATAATTTCAAGGAGAAGCACCTTCGGGTACCTGTAAAGACACTTAGTAAAAGAGTTAGTACTAAATAAATATAAATAAAAGTGAATAACTCAAATAATAACTTAAAAATAAAAATCCGTCTTATTAACATGGGAAGCCTTGGAAATCGACGGTAATTTCTTCATCGGCCAACTTCAACATGTAAAATATATAAACTTAAACTAAAATTCCGTCTTTTTAAATGGGGAGGCCTCCAAAACCGACGTAGAGATTTTTTCATTGGCCAAATTTAATAAATATATAATATAAACTTAATTAAATTTTCCGTCTTTTTCAAATGGGGAGGCCTCCAAAACCGACGGAAAGGTTTTCTCATTGGCCAAATTTAATAAATTTGTTCATATCAATTTAACAAAACTAATTAAGATAATGAACCAAAATAATCGAGATAGTGGTCCTGATAACCCTACAAACATTTTCTCAAGTTGAAAGGCACTTGGGCAACATACAAATCAATGTTAAAATTAATAAAGAAAAGAAAAGTCTTAATAAAAAGAAATCCCCACAAACAGCCAAACGAAAAAGAATTTCCATGAATATAATTATATCTAAAAAAGACACAACAATAATAATATCAAAATAACCACTAGAAAATCTCAACATAAATGATTTTTTACTAAAACTATTAATAATATCCACTCCAAAATCTCAATATTCAATAATAAAGAAGAAACAATTAAACATGTATAGTACCAATGTAATATAAAAATGTCCACCGCAACAATAAAGAAAAATTCTAAGCAAACACAAAATTCATCTAAAAAAATAAAAAAAATCAGAAAACAAACAAATAAATAAACAAAAATAATATAATCTAAAATATAAATAAAGCAACACGGGCAAAATTATGGAATAAACTCATTAGTGACTACAAACAGGAAAAATGTTTGTTCACTAGAGAGTTTAATAATTTATAAGAAAGAAATTAATACATTAACAATAACAAGACCAAAACAACGACAATGATAGTCAACAAACCAATAGTAAATAAAATTATTTATCAAACAAGAGGGTAGCCACAAATATGCAAAAAAAATGGAAAGAAAAAAAAATGGTTACCGGAGTGGCGGAGAATGTGCTGTTGTTGTTGGATGTTCTTTAGAGTTTTGTGTGTTTCGCCGGTGCTTGTAGCTCGCCTGGTTGTTCACCTAAGTCGCTGGTCGCCGAACAAGGAGGTCGTGGCTCGTTGAAATACCTGCAAAAACACAAACAAACAACATCGAAAAAATGGAAGAGGGAAGGAAAAAGCGAATTGACCATCCTTTTATATGCTCCGGTTCATTGGAACTTGAAGCTCCTCGTCGGAGCTGGGTTTCAGGTGGGTTTTTGCGTCTGTTTGCTGGTTGTTTTCCGGCGGATTCGGTTTTGGGGGAAAGAAATGGAGCGGTTGGTGGTGGTCTTTGCCGGGGTTTCTGGTGGAATTTTTGGTCAAAATTGGAGGTGGTTTGGAGCAAGGAAGAAGATGGCTTGGTGGTTTCCATCTTCGTGGGCTGTGTGATCTTCAAAGAAGTACCTGCAAAAATGAAGAAACATTGTGAAAGGGGACAGAGGAAGGGACTAGACGTGAGCTTGGAATTTGGTTAGCTGCTCGTGGGTGGAGATGTTGTAGTTGAGCGGTGGTTGTTTTGGACTGGTGGAGATGGGGTTATTTGGGACGAGTGAGGGGGGAAGAGAAGAGGGAGGCGGAGAGATGGAAAAAGGGAAAGGGCAGGGGGAAGAGATTAGGGAGGCGGAGAGATGGAAAAAGGGAGAGGGAAGGGGGAAGAGATTAGGGTTGTTTTTCCCCTCTTCCTCAAATTTATTTCCCAGTTTCCTTTATTCACCCTCCTAAATAAATAAAATATAATGGATCCAAATATGTGGGCTTGAAATTGTAGGCTCAAAATTATTAATAGAATTTCTAATAATACTTTTTTTTTTTTGTATTTGACTAAATTTTAGATTGTGTTAAATTTAACATAAATATTAACAAATGTAACAAATAAAATGAATTTTAAAATAATATAATGAATGTAACTAATGACATGTGAAATACAATTTCAAAAATTAACTAACAAAAAGAAAATCCTAAATTTTGATAAATAAAGATAGTTATCGACAAACTTATTAAAAATTATATAAAAAAATATTTTTGAACTATTAAATAAATAAACTTAAAAACCACAAATTTTTAAAATGTTAGGCCAAAATTGGGTGTCAACAGTCGCCGACCGATATTAGGAGCATTTTGGGTATAGCCGGCTATTATAGGAGATTTTTTGAGGGATTCTCCTCTATTGCTTCTCCTTTAACGGCCCTAACCCAAAAGAAAGCTAAGTTTTAGTGAACAAAAACTTTTGAGAAAGGGTTCAAAGAATTGAAGAAAAATCTTACCTTCGCTCCGATGTTGACCTTACAAGAGGGATATAAAGGATTTGTAGTGTATTGTGACGCTTCACAAGTAGGTTTTGGTGGTGTTCTCATGCAACGTGGTAAAGTGATAGCTTATGCCTCAAGGCAACTCAAGGTCCATGAAAAGAATTATCTGACACATAATCTTGAACTAGCGTCCGTACTATTTGCCTTAAAAATATGGAGACATTATCTTTATATGGTCCATGTAGATGTGTTCACCGATTACAAAAGTGTCCAATATGTATTTACTCAAAAAGACTTGAAACTCTGGCAAAGAAGTTGGTTAGATCTTTTGAAAATCTACAATATAAGTGTACTTTACCACCCCTATCAAAGCCAATGTAGCTGCGGATGCCTTAAGTCGTATGTCCATGGGTAGTGTGACTCATGTAGATGATGAAAAGAATGAGTTAGTCCGAGATGTGCATAAGTTAGCCTGGTTGAGAGTTTAACTAGTAGATTCTCCAAAGGGTGGTTTCATGGTCCAACATAGATTTGATTCATCCTTAGTAGTTGATGTAAAGTCTAAGCAACACCTTGATCCCATCTTAATGGAGTTGAAAAATCCGTGCTTAAGAAATTTGTCGAGGCATTCTCCCAAGGGGGAAATAGGGTACTTAGATATCAAGGTCAGTTGTGTGTTTTGGATGTGGATGACTTTAGAAGAAAAATTTGGGAACAGGATCACGGTTCGCAATATTCAATTCATTTGGAAGGAACCAAGATTTACTGGATCTACGGGAGGTCTATTGGTGTAATGGCTTTAAAAAGTGATATATTGGATTTTGTTGCCAAGTACCCATTTTCTCAACAAGTCAAGGCCAAATATAAAAATCCGGGAGGTTTTTCTCAAGATATAGGTATTCCAACTTGGAATTGGGAGGATATTAATATGGAATTTGTTGTGGGTTCGCTCGCACCCAAAGGCAACATGATTCTATTTGGGTCATCAATGATAGAATGACCAAATCAACCCACTTTATTCTCGTCAAGACTTCATATTTAGCATAGGACTAAGCCATGTTATATATTAAGGCGATAGTGAAGATGCATGGGGTTCCTTTGTCCATCATATCTGATAGGGGGTACTCCCAAGGTGAATCTTCGCACTATATTTCATCCCAAAATGGATGGTCAAGCGGAACATACTATATAAACCCTAGAAGATATGTTAAGGGCATGTTTCATTAACTTCAAGGGTAATTGGGATGACCGTCTACCGTTGATAGAGTTTTTTTACATTAATTGTTACCACTTAAGTATTTCTATGCTCCATTTGAAGCACTTGATGGGATAGGGTGTAGGTAACTGGTTTGGTCATGTGAAGTAGGTGAATTTGCTCTTATTGATCCCAAAATAGTTTATGATGTCATTGAAAAAGTTTGACTTATTAGAGATAGGCTAAAGACATCCCTAAGTCAGCAAAAGTCTTATGCCGACAATAGAAAGAGAGATCTTGAATTTGAGGTAGGTGATTGGGTCTACTTGTAAATCTCACCCATGAAAGGGGTAATGAGGTTTGGTAAAAAGTGCAAACTTAGTTCCCGGTATGTGGTCTAGTATGAGATATTGAAACATGTTGGTAATGTTGCTTATGAATTGAACTTTCCTAATGAGTTGGCTCTGGTTCATCCAGTGTTCCATGTCTCAATGCTGAAGAAATATATAGGTGATCTGCTATCTATTTTTTCTATAGAAGGAATAGGGGTTAATGAGAATTTTTCTTATAAAGAGGTTTTAGTTGATATCTTAGACCGACAAGTAAAGTGGTTGAGGAATAAAGAGGTAGCTTCTGTTAAGGTTCTATGGAGGAACCACCTAGTTGAGAGTGCTACATGGGAGGTCGAGGCCGATATGATGTCCCGTTATCCTCATATTTTCCCTCTTACTTATATTCAAATTTAAGGTAAGTAGTTTCTCTTGAGTTGGTTGTGAATTGTGCGTTGTGTGTATTGTATGAGTTTTTGCCATGATCTTCTTTATGTGGTGTGAGTCCATGTGAAGAAGCATGTATTACATAACTTGAGTTTTCTCGTAATTTTATGTCACTCTTTGTTGAATTACTTAACTGATATATTAATTGAATATTTGACTTATGAGGTGAATTATGTACATGCTAAATTGTTTTTGAAGTGAAATTTGAGTCCATATTGTGATCTTGAACTTTTCGTTCATTGGATAAGGTAGTTCCTTCAATGAACATGATATATGATGTATTGCATGCATATTGAGTTGGTTTGATATGCCTTTATTAGGAGTAGAAGTTTCTCCTTTGAATATGCGCTTATGATGAATTGTGCATTAGAAGTTTTTGCACATTTTTAGTATGTATGCTGGTTGGGTTGTTGGTCTAGAATTTTTGTCTTTGTTTGGTGTATTGGTCGGCATTCGGGGATGAATGTTCCCAAGGGGGATATAATGTATTACCCTGAAAATATAACGACCTAAGGTAGAGCCTCATATGATGTCTAATTACTAAAACGGATTAAAATGATGTTGTTATACGTCATCTAATGTAACTAACTTAGTAAGAAAGTGTTAATGCATGAACATGAAGAAACGACCAAGACGTTCGAAAACTAGTAAATTGGACTAGTGTGGTGTTAGGTCTTGTAGTAAAGTTTTGAAGTGTCATATGAGGACTAAATATTGTAAAAATAGTTTGTATAGGGAGAACTACACTTTAGGGTCCAAAACGTACGGGTACGTCCCCCCAAAGACCACCCTAGGGGTCCTTGAGGAAGACCCAACCTTTGACCCAAAAAGATGTCAAAAAGACAGCAGAACCTACGAAAGTCATTGACGAGCCGTCAATGGATCCATGTCCCATAGATTCAGGTCGTGGGTCAGATATGAAATAGACCTTTACTCCCCTTAAACTAGGAGTCTCTGACAAAAACGAAGGAGGTACGTACGGGGGCGTGAACCCATCCACGGTCTGTGGATGGGTGGCCGTAGATTCTTCCGAATTTTAAGTCTTTAGTTTTAGTTTAGGGGTCAGTGTTAATTAGTTATTTAATAAGGTTATAATAAGGGTGGTTAATTAACTAATTAAATTTCAAAAAGTTACTATAAGAACGTAACCCTAAGACTTTCAGTCATTCAACTAAACTCACAACTCAAAGACAAAAACAAAACTTCCCTCTCCCAAAATCCTCTCTAAGAACTCCATTGAAGAAGAAGACCAAGGTTAAAATAGGTTTGGAATAACTCGACTTTTCTCAATCAATTCTCAAGAAATTTATCAAGTTACGGAAGCTCTTCACTCTCGTTTTCCCCAAGAGACTATCTCAAAAATTGAACTTCAAAGTTTCCCAAATTTTAGGTTTTCACTCAATTTCGTGGGTCTCTTTCTAAAATTGTTTACGTTTATCTAAATTGATTATTTATGATTATATATGAAGTTTTATGGATGAATTCAATTGATTATAGTAGTTTTTGAACAAAGCTCCATAAGACCACTGAATCTCCCTTCTTTCTCAAATCTAAACCCTATTATGCTTTGATTGATGAATGAAGGATGAGAATCTAATATGTTTCTATGTAATTCATTATTTTATTATGATGTTTCCCTATATGATGAATGAATATCATGAAGTTAGGGTTGAATATTAAAGAAAGCCTTGAAATCTATGAATGAAGGTTTTCAATTTGCTTATAGTTTAATGTTGACCTGTTAATCCACTTATAGTGGAGGTGTTTACTTATTATATATTCTTATATTGAATTGTTTATCCACTTATGGTGGAGTTTCTTACTTGATTTAAGAGTTGTGGTGTTGAATCTTTTTCCTCTTCCCTACAACCTTAATTATGATCAAGTATACTATGATATGAACATGTATGTTATGCTATGATATAAACATGCATATACTTCTATGACACGAATATGGATGTTATGTTATGATATGAATTAGAATTCTACGATTTATGTTAGTGTTGATATGTTGAATAAAGGCAATTCTCCAAAATACTATATGAATGTGATACCAAAAAATATTCTCTATGTTCTTTGTTCTTTGATTGAGAGGTTGTCCTCAACTTTGAAAACCTTTGAGCTATACACTATATGAGAAGTTAAGTCCATAAAGAATTATTTATGAACTAATGCATAACTAAAGGCTTAATGACACTTTAAAGGGAATTTTTCTTATCACCGAGTGGATATGATTATGAGATAGGTTCCTTCACGTTAGTAGTTAGGTTCACATTATGGTGTCTCATGAGATGGAAACCCGCACGAAAGAAGTATAAGGCTTGTAGAAGAAAACTTCATATCCCATAACTATGTGCCGGCATAGGTCTTAGCTAGTGGATCCAAATTATAGCTAGGTATGTCCATTTCACTCTAGACAAGTAAAACACATATTTTCAATGTGGGGGTAAAAGATCGGATTCCATGTAGCTCACAGGGTCTATATTTTTTATTGCTAATATGAACTAACATAAGAATATGACTTATGAATATGAATATGAACTCTAGCTAGGGCTTCTTGAGGGGTACTACTTAGTATAGATAAGGGTATTGTCACGACTGGAATCTAGACCCCAGACGATACGGGCGTCGTTGACCTCTCAGAGGTCGCAGACAAGCCTACTTACGTCATTCTTACCTTACATAAGTTAGTTTTTAGAAATTGAAACTTTTTGCTTCTAAACATTGCTTACTAAACATTTCTAATACATTCGTAATTTGTTCAACATCAACCATCTAATCATTAAGAGATAATCAAATGAAAGGAATAGTTCAATAAACATAAGTGTATAATTGGCAAAATGGCACCAATACATAGTCTGAATAAAATAAGAAAGAAATGCTAGTGGAACATGCTCCAATAGCTCAACTACTAAACTAAGCTAGAACATAAACAGTAGAATCCTCGAAAGCATGAGGACCTACCAAAACCGGATGAATGCTGGACGTTCGGATAACTGCAGCGATGATCCTGTAGCTCTATCGTCCACCTGTGCCTGCACCTAAAATAGTAGAGTTTGTATAGGGTTAGTACACACTTGTACTAAGTATGGGTATATGCAAGCACACACCAAAGACATGCATGAGAAAGAATAGCTCTTTTATTTCGTTCATTCATACGTACTTCATTTTATTTCGTTCATAGTCCAGTGTAACCACCGGTTATACCTAGGATGTAGTTTAAGACTTTCATTAGGTTCGTGGTGCAATGACCAAGAATGACCTAATGTCATTACTTGAATCTAACTCACCTTTTGATTATCTTATCCTGACACCTTTGGTATTCATTCATTTCATTATGTGCATCATTTGAGGCTGGCCTCATTCATTCATTGGGAACTTTAACTTTAACCGACATAGATCATGTGAGCATCATGAAATCCAGTGTCACCCCCACACCGAAAAGAGGTGGAATCACCTGCCAAAGTGATCCAATAACATGCTAGCATACGTGGGAATTTAACCCCGCCAGATCCCTATGTTGGCAGTATAGGTTCGAAGAGTAGGAGATATAAGGAGACCCATACCCGGCAAGCCGGACAGTCTCATCTCATGAGAGTTACGTGAACCTCCGCCCTTCCCGAAAGAAGGCATCACCGCTCATAGCTAGTCTATCGGTGCTCAGTATAAAGTTCCATTTCATTCATCTCATACGTCATAGTATGAGGACATCATAGCTCATTAGATGATTTCTCATCTCATCATTCGTATTAAGTATGTTAAGCTCAATACTCTCATTAGAGTGTTCATAGAGACTGGTCTCTTCATTATCTTACACTCTCATAGGTGAATACATGTTAGTAACATTTACTTAGGCTCATTTGAGATTACTCTCCTCATTTACATTAGCCTCATACATGTTGTCACCACATTCATCATCATTTGCACCTTTGTTTTCTTAATTATTCACCTCTTATTACGTGAATGTTCATTTCGTCATATGCCAATGCACTTGGCCGTTTGGTGTGTCTCACATCCTTACTTAACCCCTCTAGGGTTCATCATTTCATGTCATACATCTTAGGTTCACTTACTTTTGAATTTATGTTAGGCTTATGAGTCTATACACAAGCCATGAGGCTTCATTCATAGTTCGTTAAGTGATTCTTACATTCCGAAGATTATGTAGTACAAGACTTATGTATCTTGTATGTATGCCAAGATCTTGATTTTGATCTAAGTAGGTGGCATTATTCTTGCATATTTTGTTCACGTATGGCTTATGTATCAATACGGAAGTTTGGGCAAGGAAACCCAAGTCTTGAATCAATTGGATATCATTTATATCTTTAATTGATTTTATTCTAATATTCATAACATTTTAACTCTAAGTCAATTCACAATGTCAACATTGAAGGATTACTTTTCTATTTAACTTTTTCCTTGCATTAGCCGATGGGTTGTGGGTTCGAGCCCCCACAACCCCATTTTCATTTTTCCTTTATTTGTTTCGGTCCATGTGAGACATTGGGACCCGAGGTCGAGTCCCCTCAGCCACACCTAATTCTTCTTTATTTTCTTTCCCTTCCATTCGCTTAAGGCCGAGAGGTTGTGGGATCGAACCCCCACAACCTCTTTATTTTATTCTCCTTTTTAAGAGTTGACTCTTTGAGTTGACTGTGAGCTTGTGGGGTCGAACCCCCACAGCCTCATTTTGTTTTTATTTTTATCTTCTCCCATCTGCATAGAGGTCGTGGGTTCGATTCCCACACGTCTCATACTTTTATTTTTTACTTTTCTTTGGGTTCTAACCGAGAGGGTGTGGGTTCGAATCCCACCCCTCTCATTTCTTATTTTTCACACTTATTTTCCCAGCCATGACACGGTTCGAATCCCCCTCACCATATATTTTTTCTTCTTTAATTTTGGGGGATTTTAACGGGGTGAGGTCACGGGTTCGACCCTCAATGACCTCACCTATTATTCTTTATTTTTCTTAACATTTTATACAACTTAATTTTGGCAGAGATATGTCAACATAGTGCTGGAAATTTAAGGTAAACTCTTTGCTCATTTTTATTACCATTTATTCGTGAATTTATAGAGCAATACATAGTTCATTTGATACGTTCTTTAATACATTCTTTCACGAATTCTTAGTCAAGAGATTACTCCTCAATTCAGCCACACTTCATGTCACATGAATATCACAATTTACTTCCATTGGTGTACATAAAACAACAAACATAACATTAACAAATTCAATCCTCTAGGCCGAGACTCAAATCATGTCACACATTTTTCTTAATTTCGAACACACACATGGTTTGTCTTTTCATAAATTAACGTACATCCAACACATTCACATTCAGCACAAACATCACATAATCCTAAGTCTACCAGCATTCATACCAACCTACAAATTCATTGGGAGCTAATTACAAGGACATGCAACGGGGAAAACAACCTTAGTTTTGAGCCGAATATTCTGAGTCCTAGGGGTCTCTTGGGAAAGGGACCAAGAGTAAGAAGACCCATACCTTAGTTTTCTTGTTCAATCACGAGAATACTGCCCAAGAACCTCTCCGAAAATCAGTCCACACACCCAAACTCACACCTTACCCGACTAGCGTAGTACGTTTTGCTTAACGTTACCGAATTGCTTTCTCTTTTGTGTTTTGCGTGTGAATTCTTCAAGCATGAAGAACTTTAGTTTTGTTTCTGATTTTTCTCACGTTTGCAGCCAAAAGAGAGTGTGAGAAAGAGAGAGATTAATCGTGAAAGAGAGTGGGAGATGGGAGATAGTGGTCTAGTAGAAGTAGGACTTGTTGGTAGGACTTAGTCAACTTAAATAAATAATTAAAATTAATAGAAATCTGATTTCCTTTTTCCTAAATCAGTTAATATTAATTATTTATTAAAATTAAGTTACCAAATTAAAAATAAAAGCAAGTTAAATCTTGCTTCTAGTGGGGCTCGAACCCGAGTGACCCCATTTGCGAAAATGGGTCAATTCGTGTTGCCCCACCCGAAATGCCTTAAATAAATAAATTAATTTATTATTAATTAATTCCTCAGGAATTACAATATTACCCTTGGCTTGGAAAGACCATTTTACCCTTGGACCCTCAAAACTTAAGATTTCTTCTTTTGAGTTCGATAAAAACTCTTTCAATTAAATCTTCATTTTTGCGAGCCTCACATGGTTAGTTCCAACCTTTCCAAGCTCAATTAACTCCAAGTTAGTTGGCTTGGTCGTAGTAAGGGTTCTGAGGTCTGGATCTACGCGTATCAATACGTGTAGACCTTGGTCTAATCGCAAGCATTCTTGAAAAACCTAAGTCTTGATCCTATTCATTTTTAGGGTTGTTACATTATCCCCCCCTTAGGAACATTCGTCCCGGAATGACACTACTACTTCATGTTGTAATGCCAGTCAGATCATAATAAAAACACTATGCACAGTCAATTAATAGCAACAAATACGGGGAGGTAAGGAAGCATAGGTTTAAGAGTATAAAGTCTAACCTCAAGAGCTGAACAGGTGAGGGTAGCGGGCCCTCATGTCGGCCTCAGCTTCCCACGTAGCACCCTCAACAAGATGATTTCTCCACAATACTTTCACTGTGGCAATCTCCTTGTTCCTCAGCCGCTTGACCTGTCTGTCTAAGATCTCAACCGGTACCTCCTCATAAGACAAGTCTTCATCAACCCCCAAACCTTCAACAAGTAAGATTAATGCTGGATCACCTAGGCACTTCTTCAACATAGATACATGAAAGACTGGATGGACAGAAGCTAACTCTGCGGGCAATGCCAACTCATAGGCCACCTCACCCACACGCTGTAGGATCTCATATGGCCCAACATATCTCGGACTCAGCTTCCCTTTCCTACCAAATATCATCACCCCTTTCATAGGTGATATTTTCAAGTAAACCTGGTCACCAACATCAAACTCTAAGGGCCGTTTTCTGTTATCAGCATATGACTTCTGCCGACTGTACGCAGTAGTCAACCTGTCCCTAATCATTCTGACCTTCTCTAAGACCTCATGAATGATCTCCGGCCCCAAAATGGATGACTCTCCAACCTCGAACCACCCAACTGGAGATCTACACCTCCTACCATACAGTGCCTCAAACGGTGCCATCCCAATACTGGAGTGATAGCTATTATTATACGAGAACTCTATCAAAGGCAGATGGTCATCCCAGTTACCTCTGAAGTCAATCACACACGCCCTCAACATATCCTCCAATGTCTGTATGGTTCGCTCTGCCTGCCCATCTGTCAGAGGGTGAAAGGCAGTGCTAAGCTTCACCTGCGTGCCCAAGCTCTTCTGGAAAGATCTCCAGAAATGAGAAGTAAACTGAGCTCCTCTGTCTGAAATAATAGACAAGGGAATCCCATGCCATCTCACAATATCATCAATGTAGAGCCTCGCATAATCCTCGGCTCTGTAAGTAGACTTTACAAGGATAAAGTGGGCAGACTTAGTCAATCTGTCCACAATAACCCATATAGAGTCATGCTGCCTCCTAGTCCTCAGAAGCCCAACCACGAAGTCCATATTAATGGCCTCCCATTTACAAGTCGGAACCTCAATAATCTGCGTCAGACCACCAGGCTTAAGATGCTCTGCCTTAACCTGCTGATAATTAGGACACTTGGCCACATATTCTGCAATGTCCTTCTTCATGCCATCCCACCAATACATCTTCTTGAGATCATGGTACATCTTGGTGGAACCTGGATGTATAGAATATCTGGAACGATGGGCCTCTGCAACAACCCTGGTCCGCAAATCATTCAAATCTGGCACATACAGCCTGTCCTGATATCTAAGTATGCCATCACCTCACAAAGCGAAAGACTCATTCATCTTCATCAACACTGAGTCCTTCAGCTCCATCAACACGGGATCTAGATGCTGACCCTGCTTGACTTCAACTACCAAGGATGATTCAGAACTAGGATAAACTGAAACATCCCCACTAGTGGAGTCAACCAAACGCACACCCAGTCTGGCCAGTCTGTGTACATCTTTTACCAGCTCCCTCTTCTCATCCTCAACGTGAGCTGTACTTCCCATACTCATCCTGCTCAAAGCATCAGCTACAACATTAGCCTTACCTGGATGATAGTGCACATTCATGTCATAATCCTTCAACAGCTCCAACCATCTCCGCTGACGTAGATTCAACTCCCTCTGTGTGAACACGAACTAGATACTTTTATGGTCTGTGAACACATCTACATGCACTCCATACAGATAATGCCTCCACAGCTTCAGTGCAAATACCACAGCTGCCAACTCCAGGTCATAAGTGGGATAATTCTTCTCATGAACCTTGAGTTGTCTAGACGCATAGGCTATCACCTTACCAACCTGCATAAGAACACAACCCAAACCAACCCTAGATGCATCATAATAAATAGTGTAATTCTCACCACACTTGGGCAAAGTAAGCACCGGGGCTGAAGTGAGTCTGTCCTTGAGCTCCTGGAAACTCTTCTCACAAGTCTCCGTCCATTCGAACTTGGCTTTCTTCTTAGTCAAAGCTGTCAATGGGACAGCAATGAAAGAAAAGCCCTCCACAAACCTGCGATAGTAACCAGCCAATCCTTAAAAGCTATGGATGTCAGTAGGAGTAAGAGGTTTTGGCCAGTTCTTCACAGCCTCAGTCTTCCTGGGATCCACCTCCACGCCCTGGTCAGACACAACATGACATAGGAAGGTCACTGATCTCAGCCATAATTCACATTTACTGAATTTGGCATACAACTGATGCTGTCTAAGTACCTGCAAGGTTAGTCTCAAATGTTGTTCATGCTCTTCCTTGGTCTTAGAGTAGATGAGAATGTCATCAATGAATACTATGAAGAAAGAGTCAAGGTATTCACGGAAGACCCTGTTCATGAGGTCCATAAATGCAGCAGGTGCATTCGTGAGACCAAATGACATGACTAAAAACTCATAGTGACCATAGCGGGTACGAAAGGCTGTCTTTGGGATATCTCCATCCCTAACACTAAGCTGATGATACCCTGAACGAAGATTAATCTTAGAGAAGAAACTAGACCCTTGGAGTTGATCAAACAGATCATCTATTCTGGGGAGTGGATACTTATTCTTTATAGTGACTTTGTTGAGCTGCCGATAATCGATATACATTCTAAGGGTTCCATCCTTCTTCTTTACAAACAACACTGGAGCGACCCAAGGGGATATGCTCGGTTGAATGAAACCCTTGTTAGTGAGATCTTTTAACTACAGCTTCAACTCTTTGAGTTCTGCTGGAGCTATTCTGTAAGGAGGAATTGAGATTTGTTTAGTATCGGGCTCTAAATCGATACCAATGTCAATCTCTCAAAGGGGAGGGACTCCAGGTAAATCATCAGGAAACACATCTAAGAACTCATTCACTACAGGTACTGAATCTGTGGAAGGAATGTCATGATCTAAATCATTAACAGTCACAAGATGACACAATAACCCCTTGGACATCATTTTATTGGCCTTAAGGTTAGAAATCAAGGGGTTAGGATGACTCGAATTGTACCCCTCCCAGACTAACTCTTCTTCATTAGGAAGGCAAAATCTCACCACTCTACTACGACAGACCAAGCAAGCATAACAAGTGTGAAGCCAATCCATGCCAAGAATAACATCAAAATCATGCATGGGTAACTCAACCAGGTTTGCACACATAGTTTTACCACTCACAACTATTGGGCAATCTTTGTATACTCTATCAGTTCTTACATTCTCTCCTAAAGGTGTACTAACCACTATAGGATCATGTAGAACTTCAGGCAATACCTCAAAAGTAAGAGCAAGCAGAGGAGTTACAAAGGAAAGTGTAGACCCTGGATCAAGTAAAGCATAAACAGAAGTTGAGAACACTTGCAGCATACCTGTGACCACATCAGCGGACTTCTCCTGCTCCTCTCTGTCTTTCAGGGCATAGAACCTGTTCCTTTTATGAGGCTCGACTGCTGCTGCACCCTGTGGATTAGGCCTAGGCTGAGTATTACCTCCAGCCTGACCTCTGTTCTGTGGGCAATCTCTGACCATGTGTCCACTCTTACCACAACTGAAACAGGCATTAGTGCCCTGTCTGCACTCTCCACTGTGAGCTCGGCCACACTTAGCACAATTCTTCTTAGTATGCTACATCTCACCTACATTTCCCTTCTTGGGCTCAAGTCTGCCTCATTTAGGTGTAGCACTCCTCTGAGGATTAGAATTCCCAGAACTCTGTTGCCCCTTTTTGAACCTTGGCTGATCACGGACGCCAAAGTTATTCCTGTGGCCTCCATGACTGGGTCCTGCCTGATCTTGAGGCCTGGGCCTCCTAGAATCATGAACACCTCTTTTTCTACGGCTGTGCTATACCTGTTGGACATGCACCATCAACCTGGAAAGATCCATATTATCATGGAGCAGAGCAGATCGACACTCCTCCTCCAGGTCTCCATTGATTCCTGTGAGGAAGCTGCTCATCTCATCCCTGCTGTTAGAAACCAGGGAAGTAGCATACCTGGGAGATTTTAACAAGGTTCAGTATTATTCTTATTCTTGCTATTAAATACTTAGAAAAAAACAACATACCTTGACAGCTTAACAAACTTGAGGGAATACTCCCTGACTGTCATGGAGCCTTGTTTGAGGTTGATGAATTCCTCAACCTTGGCCTCCTTCATCTCCCTGGGAAAGAATCTCTCCAGAAATGCTGTCTTGAACAGTCCCCATGTGACTGGTACTCCAACCAAGACACGGCTATCTTGCCATATCTTGCACCAAGTCTGTGCAACATCCTTGAGCTAATAGGAAGTCAACTCAGCCTTCTCAATATCAGTGGCCCCCATAGCTACCAGGATCTTATGCACCTCATCTACAAACTCTTGAGGATCCTCCGATGTCTTAGCCCCTGTGAAAATAGGAGGATTCATCCTTGTGAAATCCCTCAGTCTATCAGCCATGCTATGGACTGGTGGGTTCTCCCTCTGAACATCCTGTCTTTTGACCTGGGCAGTCATAGCCTGGGCCTGCATAGTAATGGCCTGTGCCATTTGGGCCAAAGATGCCCGCACCTCAACATCAGTCAACCCAGCTGGGTTAACTGGTATGGCCACTCCATCAGCTGGAGCCTGGGGTAGATCCTGATTACCCCTAGCAGCTGCTCCTCCTCTCCTCTGACCAAATCCTCTCCTAGTGTTCATTCTCTGAAAAAAAAAGGATTGATGTTAGAAACGCTCGTAACACAAAGAATTTAGACATTCAGAAAAGCACGATAAGATCAGAAGAAGGCGAATTTTCCTACACATCATGCAGTCTCTATTTTAGGATAGTGGTGCACTTCACTACCATGACTTAGAAACTACTCAATGTGGTTGATGTGAACTTATTATTTTCGTAATTTAACCTAGTGCTCTGATACCAACTTTGTCACGACTGGAATCTAGACCCCAGATGAGACCGGCATCGTTGACCTCTCAGAGGTCGCAGACAAGCCTACTTACGTCATTCTTACTTTACATAAGTTAGTTTTTAGCGGAAAAATTGAAACTTTTTGCTTCTAAACATTGCTTACTAAACATTTCTAATACATTCGTAATTTATTTAACATCAACCATCTAATCATTAAGAGATAATCAAATGAAAGGAATAGTTCAATAAACATAAGTGTATAATTGCCAAAATGGCACCAATACATAGTCTGAATAAAATAAGAAAGAAACGCTAGTGGAACATGCTCCACTAGCTCAACTCCTAAACTAAGCTAGAACATAAACAGTAGCATCCTCGAAAGCATGAGGACCTACCAAAACTGGATGAATGTTGGACGTCCGGATAACTGCAACGATGATCCTGTAGCTCTATCGTCCACCTGTGCCTGCACCTAAAATAGTAGAGTTTGTATAGGGTTAGTACACACATGTACTAAGTATGGGTATATGCAAGCACACACCAAGGACATGCATGAGAAAGAATAGCTCTTTCCTAACAACATGATTTTTGGAAGTCAAGTCAGCGGACTTGCCAAATTGAGATTTGGAAAGTTTCCTAATTTGAATTAGGAAAGTAAATGATCTTTCCAAATCTGGATTAGGAAAGTCAGTGAGCTTTCCAGATTTGGAATAGGAAAGTTATGCCATCAGAATAACATACATCATCATACTTTTCACACAGCACATAACATTTACACATAACACATATCTTATAGCATACAATACATTTTGCATGTGGCACATAACTTCGTTCATATCATTCATTCATATGCCATGAGACCTTGGAATCATGGACTTGACATTAAGACATCCCATAAATGAGGGCTCAACATATGGTACCTCAACTAGGGAGTCTTCATTAGCAAACACAGAGTCTGCTTCATTCATTCATACGTACTTCATTTTATTTCGTTCATAGTCCAGTGTAACCACCGGTTATACCTAGGATGTAGTTTAAGACTTTCATTAGGTTCGTGGTGCAATGACCAAGAATGACCTAATGTCATTACTTGGATCTAACTCACCTTTTGATTATCTTATCCTGACACCTTTGGTATTCATTCATTTCATTATGTGCATCATTTGGGGCTGGCCTCATTCATTCATTGGGAACTTTAACTTTAACCGACATAGATCATGTGAGCATCATGAAATCCAGTGTCTCTCCCACACCGAAAAGAGATGGAATCACCGGCCAAAGTGATCCAATAACATGCTAGCGTACATGGGAATTTAACAACGCCAGACCCCTATATTGGCAGTATAGGTTCGAAGACTAGGAGATATAAGGAGACCCATACCCGGCAAGCCGGACAGTCTCATCTCATGAGAGTTACGTGAACCTCCGCCCTTCCCGAAAGAAGGCATCACCGCTCATAGCTAGTCTATCGGTGCTCAGTATAAATTTCCATTTCATTCATCTCATACGTCATAGAAGTTGACTTCTAGTATGAGGACATCATAGCTCATTAGATGATTTCTCATCTCATCATTCGTATTAAGTGTGTTAAGCTCAATACTCTCATTAGAGTGTTCATAGAGACTGGTCTCTTCATTATCTTACACTCTCATAGGTGAATACATGTTAGTAACATTTACTTAGGCTCATTTGAGATTACTCTCCTCATTTACATTAGCCTCATATCATGTTGTCACCACATTCATCATCATTTGCACCTTTGTTTTTCTTAATTATTCACCTCTTATTACGTGAATGTTCATTTCGTCATATGCCAATGCACTTGGCCGTTTGGTGTGTCTCACATCCTTACTTAACCCCTCTAGGGTTCATCATTTCATGTCATACATCTTACGTTCACTTACTTTTGAACGTACGTCAGACTTATGAGTCTATACACACAAGCCATGAGGCTTCATTCATAGTTCGTTAAGTGATTCTTACATTCCTAAGATTATGTAGTACAAGACTTATGTATCTTGTATGTATGCCAAGATCTTGATTTTGATCTAAGTAGGTGGCATTATTCTTGGATATTTTTTTTACCTATGGCTTATGTATCAATACGGAAGTTTGGGCAAGGAAACCCAAGTCTTGAATCAATTGGATATCATTTATATCTTTAATTGATTTTATTCTAATATTCATAACATTTTAACTCTAAGTCAATTCAAAATGTCAACATTGAAGGATTACTTTTCTATTTAACTTTTTCCTTGCATTGTCGATGGGTTGTGGGTTCGAGCCCCCACAACCCTATTTTCATTTTTCCTTTATTTGTTTCGGTCCATGTGAGACATTGGGACCCAAGGTCGAGTCCCCTCAGCCACACCTAATTCTTCTTTATTTTCTTTCCCTTCCTTTCGCTTAAGGCCGAGAGGTTGTGGGATCGAACCCCCACAACCTCTTTATTTTATTCTCCTTTTTAAGAGTTGACTGTTTGAGTTGACTGTGAGGTTGTGGGGTCGAACCCCCACAGCCTCATTTTGTTTTTATTTTTATCTTCTCCCATTCGCATAGAGGTCGTGGGTTCAATTCCCACGCCTCTCATATTTTTATTTTTTCCTTTTCTTTTGGTTCTTACCGAGAAGGTGTGGGTTCGAATCCCACCCCTCTCATTTCTTATTTTTCACACTTATTTTCCCAGCCATGACACGGTTCGAATCCCCCTCACCATATATTTTTTCTTCTTTAATTTTGGGGGATTTTAACGGGGTGAGGTCATGGGTTCGACCCTCAATGACCTCACCTATTATTCTTTATTTTTCTTAACATTTTATACAACTTAATTTGGCAGAGATATATCAACATAGTGCTGGAAATCTAAGGTAAACTCTTTGCTCATTTTTATTACCATTTATTCGTGAATTTATAGAGCAATACATAGTTCATTTGATACGTTATTTAATACATTCTTTCACGAATTCTTAGTCAAGAGATTACTCCTCAATTCAGCCACACTTCATGTCACATGAATATCACAATTTACTTCAATTGGTGAACATAAAACAACAAACATAACATTAACAAATTCAAGCCTCTAGGCCGAGACTCAAATCATGTCACACATTTTTCTTAATTTCGAACACACACATGGTTTGTCTTTTCATAAATTAACGTACATCCAACACATTCACATTTAGCACAAACATCACATAATCCTAAGTCTACCAGCATTCATACCAACCTACAAATTCGTTGGGAGCTAATGATAGGGACATGCAACGGGGAAAACAACCTTAGTTTTGAGCCGAATATTCTGAGTCCTAGGGGTCTCTTGGGAAAGGGACCAAGAGTAAGAAGACCCATACCTTAGTTTTCTTGTTCAATAATGAGAATGCTGCCCAAGAACCTCTCCAAAAATCAGTCCACACACCCAAACTCACACCTTACCCGACTAGCGTAGTACGTTTTGCTTAACGTTACCGAATTGCTTTCTCTTTTGTGTTTTGCGTGTGAATTCTTCTTAGCATTAAGAACTTTAGTTTTCTTTCTGATTTTTCTCACGTTTGCAGCCAAAAGAGAGTGTGAGAAAGAGAGAGATTAATCGTGAAAGAGAGTGGGAGATGGGAGATAGTGGTCTAGTAGAAGTAGGACTTGTTGGTAGGACTTAGTCAACTTAAATAAATAATTAAAATTAATAGAAATCTGATTTCCTTTTTCCTAAATCAGTTAATATTAATTATTTGTTAAAATTAAGTTACCAAATTAAAAATAAAAGCAAGTTAAATCTTGCTTCTAGTGGGGCTCGAACCCGAGTGACCCCATTTGCGAAAATGGGTCAATTCGGGTTGCCCCACCCAAAATGCCTTGAATAAATAAATTAATTTATTAATTAATTAATTCCTCAGGGTAATTACAATATTACCCTTGGCTTGGAAAAGACCATTTTACCCTTGGACCCTCAAAACTTAAGATTTCTTCTTTTGAGTTCGGTAAAAACTCTTTTGATTAAATCTTCGTTTTCGCGAGCCTCACATGGTTAGTTCCAACCTTTCCAAGCTCAATTAACTCCCCAAGTTAGTTGGCTTGGTCGTAGTAAGGGTTCTGAGGTCTGGTTCTACGCGTATCAATACGTGTGAACCTTGGTCTAATCGCAAGCATTCTTGAAAAACCTAAGTCTTGATCCTATTCATTTTTAGGGTTGTTACAGGTATGGAACTTTACCTATACTTTGCATAAGTGGGTTCTTTTAGTAGTTTTTGTGTGAGTCTCTTATGTACAATGACTTATGTATCATGTTAAGGTTAGTTTCACTTATTATGATGTTAAATATGTATGTGACTATACTTATGTCTTCTTTATGGCTTTTCTTAGTATTTATGGGGGTATGGGACATCATATATATATATTGCACAAGTGAACTTGAAAAGGGGGTCATGGGTTGTGTCTTTATGGTATGATGTTGATTGAACTCAAATATGTTAAGATATGAGCTATGCCTATGTGTAGTGTTACTTATGATCATGAAATGTCTCTTTATCTTATGGTTTCCATACTTCGTACAAGTTGAATATACTAACCCGTATTTCTCTTATTTTTCTACCAAGTGTTGGTTTGGGGTAGTAGATTATCATTTAGAATAAGGAAGGATTAGATTGTATTCTCCTAGATTTTGGTATGTCCTCATGTTCCGAGGACAATATGATACCACTTATGTTTCTTTCTATTTTGTAATAGACTACTTATGTACTTCCTATTATGATAAATTTCATTTTAAAGGGATAAGGTCCCTAGTTGAGACTTAAATGTTGAACTTAGATGGTTAATGAGATGACGTCTAGACATTCTATTTTTCTTATATGAAAGAGTATGGCATTGATTGTTGAAAAGTTTTAAGAATCGACATTATTCAATGTATTATGCAAGGATTATATACCAAGGGCTTGTAAATGACCACTTTGGGGTTGAGTACGATGTGTTATGACTTGGCGGTTCTCTCGGATCCTGAAAAAAAATTCCCTATCGTAATCCTTCTCTTGTGTCATCAGGAAATGAATTCACGAAGGGCTAACATAAGAAGAACTGAGAGTGAAAATGTGAATGAAGGGGATCCTCCTTAAGATAATTAATCTCATGTTGATCCTGTGGTTGAGAATGTGACCAGGAAGAGTTTAGGTCTACTATCCAAATGTTGACCAAAGCCATGACGACTCAAGTTCAAATCGTGAAAACTCAAGCCCAAGCCATGAAAGCATAGGGCAATGGATATTTTGGGACTCATGAACCCTAATATGAATTCGGCCACAAGTTAGATATTTTTCTAGAATGAACCTTTCGAAATTTCATGGCTCCAAAATGGAAAAGGATGCCCAAAAGTTTATTGACGAGGTTTATGAAGTTCTTAACACTATGGGTGTGTCTACAAGAGAATGTGGAGTTAGACGCCTACCCATTGAAAGATGTGGCTCAAGATTAGTGTGAATAGTGGAAGGTTGAAAGACCCGTAGGAGAGGGTCCAGTAGAATGGGAATCATTTAAATCGGCATATCTTGATAAATTCTTCCCCCTAGAGTTGAGGGAACTAAATATGCAAGGTTTCATTAATAGTCATCAAGGAGGTATGAGTGTTAAAGAGTATGCTTTAAAATTCACCCAACTATCCAAGTATTCTCCAACCATAGTAGCAAAATCGAAGGCTAAGATGAATAAATTTGTTTTGGGTGTGTCCAACTCGGTTCAAGAAGAAGGTTCTACGTCAATGCATTATCTTGACATGGATACCTCAAATATCATGGTATATTCTCAACAAATTGAGGAGTTAAAGCTGAATAAAAGGAATAGAGAGGTGAAGAGAGATATAATGGTGATGGGAATTTCTGCAATGCTAGGTCCGATAGACAAAGTCGAAAAAAGTTCACACGAAGGTTCTCCAACCAAGGTTCCTCAAATGATTCACCAAGGTTCAACAAGAATTGGATGCCTAACCTAAGCCTCATGGAGGTAGTAGTAGTGGTTCTCATGTGAATAGACCTAACTATGCAAAACGTTGGAAGAATCATGATTGTAACCTAGCTGAAATCAAATGTCTTCTATTGTTTTGGTATGTGTGGTCATCAAGTGAAGAATTTACCAACACTTACGGCCAAGAGAGGAGAAGGAAAACAAGATCTTCCAAGCAGTCCAGACTCCAATAACAAAAAGCAAAACTGCATTTATGCCCTTTGATCCCGAGATGACTAAGAGAGCTCCACGGATTTGGTGACCGGTATGTTAAAAATATTTTCTATTAATGTATATGCCTTGTTATACCCGGTGCTACTTTGTCCTTTGTAACACCTTTTGTGTTCATGAAGTATGAAATACTCCCCAATGTGTTAGTAGAGTCTTTATCGGTGTCTACCCCAGTTGGTGACTCGGTGGTGGTTAATAGAGTATATAGAGTTGTCTTATTTTTTATCCCATAAAGTTACATTGGTGGATTTTGTGGAGTTAGAAATGTTAGAATTTGATGTGATTTTACGTATGTATTGGGTACATACATGTTATGTGTAACACTCCGGAAAATGATAGGTAGAACTATAGCATAAACTTAAGGATGGACATCTTAAATATGAGGTATAGGGGTAAAGACCACGAGTCAAGTGCCATAGCCAAGAGGACATGCAAAAGACAAAAGTCCAAGGCTTACCCTAGCCATTACCTACTGCCCCAACCTTCACGAGATGGACTATGAGTCTTGGTCCTCACCATGCCTCCTGAAGGTGGGCGTGGTCTTGCCTTGGACATGAATGTTTGGCAACAAAAATTACAAGCTACTGCCTCAAACTTCACGGCCATCACCACTGTCCGTGTTCTTTACCACTACGAAGGTGAGACTCTCGTAAAAATGCCTTAGGCAATTAACCACACTGTCCCAAATGGCAAGCCACTGCCACAAACTCCACGGGCAGTACCATGTGCCGTGGTCCACTTCACTAGCCTTGAAGGGGACCGTGGAGAAGACTTAGGCTCAAACGCCAAGTTGCACAAAAATATAGCCATTGTCCCAATCTTCGTGGGAGGGACAACAAGTCGTGGTCCTCACCATGGCTCGTGAAGATGGGCGTGGAAATTGTACGAGTCCATTTATGAGGGACTTTTATGTTAATTCCTTTTTAAGTTAAATTAATGTGGGGGTATTTTATATATTATTTTAAGAATTTTTTCATAAACATAAACACCCATATAACTCTCCCAAAACCCACTATTCTGATTGTTTCTCTCTTTACAAGTTCATCCGTTGAAGAACATCAAAAGCTTCAAGATTAGGGTTCAAGCTCCAAGATTTTTACTCCAATTTCGTGGAAAAAAATCAATTAAGGTATGAGGACTTTCATTCATGTAACTTATTTCTTCATGAAGCCCCTCAACTCTAATTTCTGAATTTTGGATATTGTTCAAAAACCTTGGGTTTGTATTCTAGCCTTGGTTCTTCTAAAAAATGGTTTCATTATGTTAATTGTCCTATATTATGATGATCTTTAATGAGGGTTTTTATTGTAAAATTCTCTATGAATACATGCGCTTCCCCATGACACTAACTTTATGAAATTGTGATGGGTTTGTTCATGCAATATGAATACTTAGAATTTGATCTATGTTAATTTAGTGAATTAATCTTTTTTATTCATGCTTATAGTATAAATTCTAAGGGTGATTGCAAGACATTGTTTATGAACCTTGAGGGGTAAATGGTAAGTGTTGAATCTTGATGTGTATCCTTGAAGGCAATGTATGAAAGCATTTGATGTTTAATATCTTACATATGAATTGTTGATTCGCTTGAAATATGGAGGTTCTTAGTTTTCATGTATGAGCTTATATTCCACTTGAATGGTGAAGATACTATGACTAAGGTGTGAATTATGGTATTGTTGAAAGATTAGTTTCCTTTACCACTACATATGTTTTTGTATGAATTGTCTTCGACGATTATATGATGATTCTATGGGTGAAAGGTAGGTCTCACTTTGTTAAATCAATTAGCTATTTTATGAGTTGGGTTGAAGGAAGGGTAAAGTACTCCTTCACATATGAAATTTCAATACACCTTAACTATGTATAAATTGGAAAATAATGCTTAGCACCAAGAGAATATGGAAAATGAGGTAGGGACCTTCGTGGTAGTATTAGGATGGGTCTTCGACATATTCTATCGTGAGATGGAAACCCTCTCGCTAGTACAATAGGAGGAGTTTTTAGAAGCAATCTCCCTATCCCACAACTATGTGCCCGCATAGGTCTTAGATAGTGGATCCACATTATAGCTATATATTTAGTTCTACCTTAGGCAAGTAGGCCGCCTTTTTCGGTATGGGGTTATATGACAATGAATTCCATATAGCTCACATGGTCAATGTCGGTTAATGCTTTTATCCCTATGGAATAAGATAATGAATATGACTTGAATTATACTTATGATTTCTTGATAAGTTTAATTAGTAAGAGTGAGGGTATGGAACTTCACTTTTACGTTACACAAGTAGTCTTTGAAGGGGATTATGGGTTGGTTTGTATGCTATGGTAAGAGATGAAGGTGCGTATTTATGATGAATAGATTGTTGTTAAGATATATATTTCCTTATGTATATGTAATAAGCATGATTATTAATTTATTTATGATTATGGATATGGTGAGCTCTAAAGTTGCTATGTGTTATTAAAGTGATTGTAAATGGATACTTGGTGTAGTTTGTATTATGGGATGACAACTATACAGTGCAGAAATATGCTTTTAGGGCTACTATGGTGATGGTTCTACTATGTTATGAATGTTTATGTGAAATATGAAGTTATGACTTGTAATATGTCTTTATGTGCATAAATTGATTCCAAACCTAATAAAATCATGATTTTCACTAAAATGTCCTTTTAAGCATATTTAATGGTTTTCATGGATGTTTCCATACTTAGTGCATTAGTACTAACCCCTTCTCTTCTACATCTCCTATGAGTGTCGGTCCCGACCTTTGAGGTGCATAAATTCCTTCTTGAAGAAAATTTGGGTTTTTATATCCATGTTTTGGTGAGTCCTCATATTCAAGGACAATTGACTGTTGATTCTAGTTCTATCTTACTTTCTATGTTTAAGCTTATATTGTACTTTCATATGTTGAGACTTTTATGTTGATGTAAAGGCTAAGTCCCAAAGTTTGTACTCTTATGTTCAGATGGTTAATGAGACAAGTGTAGTTACCTATTTTCATATATTAAGAAAGCATGACTTCTATTGTAAAAGTTATAATTTTTCTGCATTATTCTATGTCTTATATAATGATTATACGTTAAGGGCTTGTATGATACCCCTTCGGGGTCAAGTACGCCCTGTCACTCCTAGGGTAAAGCTGTTGGTATCAGGGCATAAGGTTTTGGGATAAAGTCTAGGTTTATGTCTCATGAACCACATCTAGTAGAGTCTTGTTAATAAGTGTGAGTGCGCCACACTTATGACTGAGAGGTTATAAGATGTTTAGGAACTCTCACTTTTTGATTATTATTGAGTCGTTCCTAAGATTCTCAACTCTATAAAGTCCTTTGTTCTAATCATTTTCTTATGTATATATGAGATGACTAATACAAGAGCAGCCGCAAGAAGAATGGTTGAGGATACTGCTTATGCGGGACTTACTCCCCAAACCAATCAAGCTCCTCCAAATGAGCAAGCTACTCAAGATCAACAAGAGACTCGAGTTCTTATTGAAGAGGGAGGTATGTCTAATGTAGAAATAAGGACGTCTATTCAAACCTTGACTCATGTTATAGAGGATCAACTCACTAGGGATGCTAGGGTGAAAGTGAATCTCAATGCTAGCACAAACGCTTCAAGGATAACGGATTTCACAAAGATGAATCCCCATACCTTTTTTCGCTGGAAAAGAGGAGGAGGACCAACAAGGGTTCATTGATGAAGTTTTTTAGGTTCTTGATGTTATGGGTGTGTCTCCCCAACAAAAGGCAGAACTTGTTTCCTATCAAATCAAAGATGTGTCTCCAGTATGGTATGAGCAAGAGAAGGAGGAAAAACATATTAGAGCGGTTCCGATAGATTAGGCATCATTCAAGACATACTTCCATGATAGGTTCTTCCCCTTGGAATTGAGGAGGGAAGAAGATGCAAGAATTTATCAATCTGCGTCAAAGAGGTATGAGTGTGCAAAAATATAGCCAAGTTCACTCAATCATCGAAGTATGCTCCTACATTGGTGGCCGACTCTAGGGCTAAAATGAACAATTTTTCTGTGGGAATATTTGATCTTGTGGTGAATGAATATAGGTCGGCTATGATTATTCCAAGCATGAACATCTCTCGTCTTGTGGTTCATGCCAAACAAATTGAAGAACAAAAGCTTAAGCAAATGCATAGAGAGTTGAAGAGGTCAAGGACCGATTATGGGAATTCTTCGAAGGGTAGATTTGAGGTTCAAGGTAAGCCAAGGTTCAAGAAAAAGTTTTACAACCAAGGCACCTCTAGCACTCCAAGAGTCCACAAAGATAAGGTGCCTAACTCTAAGCCCCAAAGGGAAAATGGTGGTAGTTCTTATGTTGAGATATCTACTTGTAGCAATTATGGTATAAAGTATGATGGTAAATCTCTTGCCAGCACGGGTGTGTGCTTTGGTTGTGGAAAGATTGGGCATTAATTAAGGGATTTTAAAACTTGTGCAGCCGAAGTGTAAGACCCCGAAAATGACTTAGGTGAACCTAGAGCCTAACATTGTTGTCATGATAGTATAAGGTCCTAAAATGGTCTATAAAGTGTTTTTGAGTCAGTATCTAAGAGTTTAGGTGCATTGGAAGTCAAACGTCAAGGGTTGACCTAGACGTTCGACGACTAAGTCACCTAAATGACTCGTATGTTATTCTATGTGATTATGTGTTATGCATGAGCTTATATGGTTCTTAAATGTGTTTATATGATGATTATAGTCAGAATGTCAAGTTTCGTGAAGTTTGGAGGTCAAATGTTCTAGAACGTCCATGACGTTCGAAAGAGGTGTCTAGAAATGACCTTGTGTGTCTAAGCATGTTTCATCAAGTTTAACGTGTTCGTTTTGGATGAAACTCATGTGGTAGGTCCTAAAATCGTATACGAACATATTTGGGGTGGAAATGTCCTGGTACGACTACACATAGGACCCTCAAAGGGGACCTAAGGGAGGACCCCAACTTAGAGACCAACACTGTTAGGCAGTGGCCAAACGACGGACCAGTCGACGGCCCGTAGATGGGTCTCGTAGGTTGGTACATGTATCCTTCAGGTTGTGGAATCTATGAAGTGAACCACGAGACCCCATATACGGGACGTGGCCTGACCAACGCTCCGTCGATGGTCACGTCGATGGTGCTGGAAATTGGCACTTTTTCTGTTAAGACTTGGGGGGTTTTGGGAAATTCACCCCAAGTCTTATAAAAGGTGGGGATGGTTGTTTTAGGTGTTTAAGGGTATTTTAAGAGTATATAAGTCATTAAACTCTCATTATAACCCTAGCATCTAAAGCAAAACCCCTTTCCTCCTAAAGTTTCTCCAAACACTTCCATGAGAGTTTAAAGTGAAGATGAAGCTTGAAGATAGATCTTCAATGGAGTTTATTCATCAATTGGCATTAGATTCTTCAAATAAGGTATGAGAGTTCTTCATCTAAGGTTTTGTATCACCTTAGAGCCAATTTCAAAGATGTTTCAAAGTGATTTCAAAAAGAATGAAAAGTCCAATTTCTACTCTAAATCATGGGTTCTTGCATGAAAGGTTTCTAAACGTTAAGATATGATTTTATTAATGTTAAATTGATGTTTTCCAATGAAATTCTCCATGAACCCATTATCTTCTCAATTCTCTAATTTTCACTAAAATATGGGTGAATTGACTATGCTTTGAGATTGATGAATTCATGTATAGATTGATGTGGGCTTTTGAATGATGTATAGATTATGTATGAATGATGTATAGTCTGTTTCAATTTGATTAATTGATTAATGAATATTCTTAGATCTATTGACTATTAGGCTTATTGAATTGATATGCTCTTGATGCTTGTAGATTCTAGTGTAGTTTCTTATGAGCTTTCTCATGATATATGGATTGTATTTAATTGATATCTAATTAGTTTTAGATTTATAATTGTAGATTGAATTGACTTAGATTCATTGATTATTATGATGTATGCTTTGAATTGATGTTCATGGGCATGGGTAAGGGCCTTATGGCATTGAATTGAATGGTTTGGCTTTGGATTGAAGTGGTGAGATCAAGTGGGTGGTATGCTTCCCTAACTCTATTATTAGTCTGTATAGTCATTGTAATTTAGCTTTTCGATTATATGTGATTGGTATGGTCCACTTATGGTGGCGGTGTTATGTGAATTGATGTGTCCTTGTCGGCGTTACTTTCAGTATATTGATGATCATGGCCTTGTCGACACTACTTGAACTTATATGGCTATTTTTGTAGTTTATTTAGTGATGTATAATCATATCTACCTATATGGGAAAGTATGTGTTAGACTATTGATACTATCTAGGTAATCATGCTATGCTTTGACTATGTGTTTAGGGTGTAGTCTTAGAGTTGATACATGGTTATTCCTAAAGTGGTTAGATGAACCTAAAATGGTTAAGTTGATGATGTTAAGGTAATGAATAGGTTGGTTAAATAAGGTTAAGGGTCATTCCTAAGTGTCTAAAGAAAGTTAGGCTAAATGAGTAAAAATGGAAGTATGTTGTGTCTTGTTTCGGTAGACTTGTGTCCCTCACTTGATGCTTATGTGAATATGTGATGTCTTGACTTAGGAACCTAAAGGATATTAGTATTGAATAAATGAATATAGGTGATACCTTGCATAACGATACGAAGGTCATTTATGTGGAACCTTAAACCAAGTGGTATGGTTATAATTCGTGAAGTAGCTAGCTGTAATGGTATCCTTCATGTAATGAGTAATGGACTTAAGGTTGATTGGCTGGAACGACATCAGATCATACCTTAGGAAAGTCGCGATGAGCTTCTTGTCGCCATAGTAAGATTGCGTAATGGACCTTGCTTTGGTAGGGTAAATGTAATTGGGTCATGAACTAGATATAGGACACATTTTTATGAACCTTAATGTGAATTGATCTATGACAACTAAGGCTAGCACCGAGTGAGTATGGTAAGGGAAAGTAGTTCTAGTTAAGTATGAGACTAGAATACAAAGCATGCCCTTCATATTCCTTAACCATGTGCCTACATGGGATGTGCAAGTTCTACCATTGGCAAGTAGAATACCTCATCGGAGTAGGATAGAAATCCGGATTCCATGCTTCGCTACCATGGTGTATGTCGGTTATTGTATATTCTCATCATATGGGATACTCATTAGCAATAGAGAAGTTCTATGAAGTTTAGGTGGTGGTATGAGACGCTATCTATACATTGCACAATAGGCTTTGAAGATGTTAGTGAGAGTCCCTAGGTCTTCTTTAAGACAATTACTTGAATGTCCTTATGTGATGATTGTCTCTTAAATGAACTTAGTAATGTAATGACTTAAGATAGGAAAGCATGTTAATTGTATAATTTCCTTTCTAGAGTAATTAAGGATTGTCTAGTTAAGGTGTGAAGGGGGCAAGGGAATGGTCACTTCATTTCTTACTTAGATGAGTCTTAATAAAGATTCTAGTTAGTGAATGTGCTTGACTATGTGGACATGATCCTAACTTAGGTAAGTCTTAAGGACTATTTAGGTAATCTTGAAGAGGTCAATCATGGACGTTATCTTCTTGAGTTACTTGAGTAGGTCTTTGGATAACCTTTGAAAGGAGACTGTCATGTTTGATGTATACTATTGTATTAAGTAAGAATGATTCTATCCTAGGTAGTCTATAGGATCCCTTGGGTGTGTGTGATAGGGATTGTATGGGCGGTCGCTCCACACTCACTCAAGTGAACCTTGAAATCACCTTTGCTAGGAGGATCTTATGTTTTGTATGTTGATGTATTGTAGGTGTGTATGTGTCTCATTATGAGTAATCTTAAGGATTGTTTAGGCACATCTAGAGAGGGTGTATGGGCGGTCTCTCTTTGTTTGACTTAAGTGAATCTTAGGATAGCTTTAGTGAGAAGACGACATGCCAAAGGATGTTAAATGTGAAGATAGGGAACTTCACTGTACAGTGAAGGTGGCTTCACTGTAACAGTAAAGTAGTCACTGTAATGTTTTTCTTAAATTGTGATAATTGCTTAAATGATTTTCTTATGTATTTCTTATGTGATAAATGATGTTATTATGATTATATTATGACGTTTTAAATCGAAATTCATGGAAAGCGTGTTATTAACTAAATGTCCCTTTTTCATGGTTTTCGCATGGCTTCCGTACTTAGTACATCTAATGTACTAACCCAATCTTTACCTTTTTGACTAAAGTGTAGGGAATTGGATGTCTTGATGTACCATGGATGACGGATAGGTTTTTAAGAGTTGAAGATGGAGTATTGGTGAGTCCTCATCGATTAGAGGATAATAGGCACACGTTTGGTCATGTCTTTATGTTTAAGTCTTTATGTAAGGTCTTGTATGGGATTAGTCCCAAGTCTTGTATACTCTAAAGTTTAGATGGTTCAAGTGTTGTAAAGGTTTAAAGTTTTAAATGAAGTCTTCCGCTTATATATTGTTTATGAAAAGAAAGTTTTTAATTCTTATGCATTTTTAGTATGTTATTATGCGATGAACGATACGAGAGGCTTGAATGAGACCTCCGTGAGGTCGAATACGCCGATCGCAATCCAAGATTGCACCCTCACTTCTAGGGTGTACGTGAGGGTCATGGCAAGCTTGGTATCAGAGCATAAAGTTTGGGAGTGTCGTAGTTTTCCTATGAACCACATCAAATAGAATCTTGTTTATAATGTGAAGCGCGCCACATTATAAATAGGAGACTATTGGATGCTAGGAAAAGTTTCACTTCTTCATTCATCTAATCGTGCCTAAGAGCCTTGTCTATGGTGTCTTTCCTTTGTCTTCCCTATGTGTTGGTCATGTGAGTGTGACCTTATAAAGATTGGGTCGAGGGAGAGAAAAGATGAGGTGTGGCGTGTTAGGTGAGGTGTGAAAGATGGTGTTGATGACCTAGAATTGGTTTATTTACCTTTTGAAGGGTAGTGGAGTTGAAAAGAATGGTAAGGTATAGAGTTGGAATGTGAAAGAGTAATGGTGAGTTTCTCTTAGTAAGGGGATGTAATGTCTAGATGGTTGAACCTTGAGAGTCTTTAGTTTCATGAACTAGATTTTAGGTGAGAAAGTAATAGTAAGGTTTGAGGTTCCTTGAGAGTTCCATGAGGTAGATGTTATGTTGACCTTAGAATGGGTTTCCTCTAAGTGGGGGAGTATGGTGAAGAGTATGCTTGTTGGAGAGTGAGGTACCCTAAACTTTTCTATATGTGTTTATTCAAGCCTAAAATAAAGAGTTCTGGGTGACTTGATTTGTATAGGAGTTATTGTGGAACATGGGTTTCCAAACATTCTCCTTATGATATGTATGCTTGTTTGAAATTGAATTTCATAAATTCTTGCATTATGTGTTTTATGAGGCCATGAATATGTTGTAAAAGGTGTTTATATGATGTTACCTTGCATATTATCATGTCTATATCACGAATTGCCTAAAAGTTGCATTTTTGGAAAAATTGCACAATTCACTGTAGCATCGTTCACTGTCCACTGTGAAGTTTTTCAAAAATTGACTTATTGATTCTTTGATCTAAAATTTTTGATATATAGTTAGAACTGATGTATATGAGCATGCTAATGAATATAAAATGAGTTTTTACTATTTGGAGTTAAGGAGATGAGTTTTGTAGCATAATGAGTTACAAAATACAATTCTAGTTGCTTGTTCTGTTGTAATTCTCTTTATTGTGTGAAATTGATGTTTTCTCTTTGATTGTGTGCTATATGGTTTGGTTATGAGTTACATACTGAATCCTTACTCTTGGAAGTGTTCGGAGAGTGGCAAGTGTCATTCGAGGACGAATGTTGTCCAAGTGGGGGAGAATGTAAGACCCCGAAAATGACTTAGGTGAAACTAGAGCCTAACGTGGTTGTTATTATGTTATAAGATCCTAAAATGGTCTATAAAGTGTTGTTGAGGCCGTAGGTAAGAGTTTAGGTGCATTGGAAGTCAAACGTCAAGGGTCGACCAAGACGTTCGGCGACTAAGTCACCTAAATGCCTCGCATGTGATTCTATGTGATTATGTGTGATGCATGAGATTATATGGTTCTTAAATGTGTTTATATGATGATTATAGTCAGAATGTCAAGTTTTGTGAAGTTTGGAGGTCAAACGTTCAAGAACGTCCATGACGTTCGAAAGAGGTGTCTAGAAATGACCTTGTGTATCTAGGCATCTTTCACCGAGTTTTACGTGTTCGTTTTGGATGAAACTAATGTGGTAGGTCCTAAACTCGTATACAAACATATTTGGGGTGGAAAAGTCCGGGTACGACTCCACATAGGACCCTCAAAGGGCCCCTAAGGGAGGACCCCAACTTAGAGACCAACACTGCCAGGCTGTGGACAAACGACGGACCAGTCGACGACCGGTCGACCAGGAGACGGCCCGTCGATGGGTCTCGTCAGTTGGGACATTTAGACTGCAGGTTGGGGAATCTTTGAAGTGAACCACGAGACCCCATCGACGGGATGTGACCTGACCAACGGTCTGTCGATGGTCACGTCGATGGTGCTGGAAATTTGCAGTTTTTCTGTTCAGACTTGGGGTTTTTTGGGAAATTCACCCCAAGTCTTATAAAAGGTGGGGACGGTTGTTTTAGGTGTTTAAGGGTATTTTAATAGTATAGAAGTCATTAAACTCTCATTATAACCCCAGCATCTAAATCAAAACCCGTTCCCTCCTAAAGTTTCTCCAAAAACTTCCATGAGAGTTCAAAGTGAAGATGAAGCTTGAAGATGGATCTTCAATGGAGTTTCTTCATAAATTGGCATTGGTTTATTCAAATAAGGTATTGGATTTCTTCATTTAAGGTTTGCTATCACCTTAGAGCTAATTTCAAAGATGTTTTCAAAGTGATTTCAAAAAGAATGAAAAGTCCAATTTCTACTCTAAATCGTGGGTTCTTGCATAAAAGGTTTTCAAACGTTAAGAGATGATGTTATTAATGTTAAACTGATATTTTCCAATGAAATTCTCCATGAACCCATGATCTTCTCAATTCTCTAATTTTCACTAAAATATGGGTGAATTGACTATGCTTTGAGATTGATGAATTCATGTATAGATTGATGTGGGATTTTGAATGATATATGTATTGTATCAATTGATATCTAATTGGTTTTATATTGATAATTTTAGATTAAATTTACTTAGATTCATTGATTATTATGATCTATGCTTTGAATTGATATTCAAGGCCATGGGTAAGGGCCTTATGGTGTTGAATTGAATGGTTTGGCTTTGGATTGAAGTGGTGAGATCAAGTGGGTGGTATGCTGACCTAACTCTCTTATTATTGTGTATAGTCATTGTAATTCAGCTTTTGGATTATATGTGATTGGTATGGTCCATTTATGGTGGCGGTGTTCTGTGAATTGATGTGTCCTTGTCGGCGTTACTTTAAGTATATTGATGATCATGGCCTTGTCGGAACTACTTGAACTTATATGGCTATTTTTGTAGTTTATTTAGTGATGTATAATCATATCTACCTATATGTGAAAGTATGTGTTAGACTATTGATACTATCTAGGTAATCATGCTATGCTTTGACTATGTGTTTAGGGTGTAGTCTTAGAGTTGATACATGGTTATTCCTAAAGTGGTTAGATGAACCTAAAATGGTTAAGTTGATGATGTTAAGGTAATGAATAGGTTGGATAAATAAGGTTAAGGGTCATTCCTAAGTGTCTAAAGAAAGATAGGCTAAATCAGTAAAAATGGAAGTTTGTTGTGTCTTGTTTAGGTAGACTTGTGTCCCTTACTTGATGCTTATGTGAATATATGATGTCTTGAATTAGGAACTAAAGGGTATTAGTCTTGAATAAATAGATTTTAAGTGAGACCTTGAATAATGATAAGAAGGTTCTTTATGTGGAACCTTGAACCAAGTGGTAAGGTTATAAATGTTGAAGTAATTAGCCTTAATGGTATCCTTCATGTAATGAGTGATGGAATTAAGGTTGATTGGCTTGAACGGCATCATATCATACCTTAGGAAAGACACGATGAGCTTCTTGTCTCCATAGTAAGATAGCCTAATGGACCTTGCTTTAGTAGGGTAAATGTAATTGGGTCATGAACTAGATATGGGACCCATTTATGTGAACCTTAATGTGAATTGATCTATGACAACTAAGGCTAGCACCGAGTGAGTATGGTAAGGGAAAGTAGATCTAGTTTAGTATGAGACTAGAATACAAAGCATGCCCTTCATATTCCTTAACCATGTGCCTACATGGGATGTCAAAGTTCTACCATTGGCAAGTAGAACACCTCATGGGAGTAGGATAGAACTCTGGATTCCATGCTTTGCTACCATGGTCTATGTCGGTTATTGCCTATTCTCATCATATGGGATACTCATTAGCATTAGAGAAGTTCTATGAAGTTTAGATGGTGGTATGAGACGCTATCTAGACATTGCACAATAGGCTTTGAAGATGTTAGTGTGAATCCCTAGGTCTTCTTTAAGACCATTACTTGAATTTCCTTATGTGATGAATGTCACTTAAATAAACTTAATAATGTAATGACTTAAGATAGGAAAGCATGTTAATTGTATAATTTCCTTTCTAGAGTAATTAAGGGTTGTCTAGTTAAGGTGTGTGATAGGGATTGTATGGGTGGTCGCTCCACACTCACTCAAGAAAACCTTGGAATCACCTTTGGTAGGAGGATCTTATGTTTTGTATGTTGATGTATTGTAGGTGTGTAGGTGTCTCATTATGAGTAATCTTAAGAATAGTTTAGGCACATCTAGAGAGGGTGTATGAACGGTCTCTCTTTGTGTGACTTAAGTGAATCTTAGGATCGTTTTAGTTAGAAGACGACATGCCAAATGATGTTAAATGTGAAGCTAGGGAACTTCACTGTACAGTGAAGGGGGCTTCACTGTAACAGTGAAGTAGTCACTGTAATATTTTTCTTAAATTGTGATAATTGCTTAAATGATTTTCTTATGTATTTCTAATGTGATAAATGATGTTCTTATGATTATATTATGAAATTTTAAATCGAAATTCATGTAAAGCATGTTATTAACTAAATGTCCCTTTTTCATGGTTTTTGCATGCCTTCCATACTTAGTACATCTAATGTACTAACCCCTTTTTTACCTTTTTGACAAATGTGTAGAGAATTGGATGTCTTGATGTATCATGGATGACGGACATGTTTCAAAGAGTTGACGATGGAGTATTGGTGAGTCCTCATCGATTCGAGGACAATAGCCACATGTTTGGTCATGTCTTTATCTTTAAGTCTTTATGTTATGTCTTGTATGAGATTAGTCCCAAGTCTTGTATACTCTAAAGTTTACATGGTTCAAGGGTTGTAAAGGTTTAAAGTTTTAAATGAAGTCTTCCGCTTATATATTGTTTATGAAAAGAAAGTTTTTAATTCTTATGCATTTTTAGTATGTTATTATGCGATGAACGATACGAGAGGCTTGTATGAGACCTCCTAGAGGTCGAATATGCTGGTCGCAATCCAAGATTTCACCCTAACTTCTAGGGTGTACTTGAGGGTCGTGACACAAAGGGAGAGATGATAAGCCAAATGCCCCTAGTTGTTCTAACTCTTATGCTCCATAGAAGAATGATTTTATGCTCTCCAATCCCGAGGTGATCAATAGAGCTTTCTGTATGTTGTGACTTGTATGTTACAAATTTTCTCTATTGATTTTTATGCATTGTTAGACCCCGGTGCCACTTTGTGTTTTGCAACACCTTTTGTGGCCATGAAATTTGAAATACTCCGTGATGTATTAGAAAAACCATTTTCGGTTTCTACCTCGGTTGGTGACTCGGTAGTGGAAAAGAGAGTCTATTGGAGGTGTCCTATTTCTTTGTCTTACAAAGTCATTTTGGTCGATTTGGTAGAATTGACATGCTTGATTTTGATGATATATTGGGCATGGATTGGTTGCATGCATGTTATGCTACCATACATTGTAGAACTCGGGTAATTAAGTTTTAATTTCCAAATGAGTGTGGAAAGGGGGGGGACTCTATTCCTAGAGGTTGAGTAGTCTCATATTTGAAAGCTATAAAAATGACTGCAAAAGGGTGCATGCATCACATTTTTAGGGTTATGGATGTGGAATCCAAGGTCGCTTCGTTAGAGCCGGTACCCATAGTAAAGGAATTTTCGAAAGTCTTTTCTAATGACAGGTACAGAATTCCTACCGAGCGGGAGATAGATTTTGGAATGGACCTTTTTCAGGATACTAAACCCATGTATATCCCTCATTACCGATTGGCTCCGGCCGAGCTAAAAACGTTAAAGGAGAAACTCAAGTATTTGCTAGATAACGGGTTTATTCAACCAAGCATATCTCTATGGGGTCTCTGGTTTTGTTTTTACAGAATAAAGATGGGTCCTTAGAACGTGTATTGACTATCACCAATTGAGCAAGGTCACTATAAATAATAAGTATCCACTTTCTAAATTGATGATTTCTTTGATTAACTTCAAGGGGTAATCACTTCTCCAAAGTAGATCTTTTTTCGGGTTACGATCAACTAAGTGTAAGAGGGGTAGACAATCCTAAAAATATTTTGAACTAGATATGGTCACTATAAGTTCCTTTTGATGTATTTCAGTCTAACAAATTCCCCGCCGACGTTCATGGATCTAATGAATAAAGTGTTTAAGAAATTTCTTGATACTTTTGTTATTGTCTTTACTAGTGACATTTTGGTATATTCAAGGAGTGAGGATAATCATATGAAAAAATTTACAATTGTGTTGCAAGTCCTCAAAGATCACCAATTGTATGCTAAGTTTAGTAAATGTGAGTTTTTTTGTAAATCGGTTGCTTTCCTTGGGCATATTATTTCGGGCATGGGTATAGAGGTAGATCCCAAGAAAATAGAGGTGGCAAAGGGTTGGCCTAGTCCTTTAACTCCTACTTATAGGAGATTTGTTAAGGGTTTTTTCTCCATTAATTCTAAAATTGATGACCTCAACTCAAAAGAAAGCAAAGTTTCAGTTGTCGGAGACTTGTGAAAAGAGCTTCCAAGAATTGAAGGATATCTCACCTCTGTTCTGGTGTTAACTTTACCGGAGGGTACCGATGGGTCTGTCGTTTATTGTGGCACTTCTTAAGTAGGTTTTAGTTGTGTCCTCATACAACATGTTAAGGTTATAGTCTAGTCTTCAAGGCAACTCAAGGTCTATGAAAAGAATTATCCGACACATGATCTTGAATTAACAGTCTTAGTATATGCTTTGAAAATTTGGAGACATTACCTTTATAGGGTGCATGTATATATGTTTACCAAACACAATAGTTTTCAATATGTATTTATACAAAAAGAGTTGAATCTCCGACAAAGAATATGGTTAGAGCTTATGAAAGACTATGATATGAGTGTCCTTTACCACCCTGAAAAAGCCAATGTTTTTGTGGATGCTTTTAAGTCGAATGTCTATGAGTTGTCTGGCCCATGTTGAAGATAAGAAAAAGCAGTTAGTCCGTCATTTACATAGGTTTTCCCGCTTAGGTGTCTAAGTAGTTCATTCTCCATAGGGTGGTTTCATAGTTCATCATACTTTCGAATCCTCCATATAGTTTATGTGAAATCTAATAAACACCTTGGTCCTATTTTCATGGAATTGAAGGAACCGGTTCTCAATAAGTTCGTTGAGGATTTCTCCTGGGGGATGAGGTGTTTAGGTACCAAGGTATGTTTTTTGTTCCTAATGTTGATAACTTAAGAGGAAAATTTTAGAAAAGGCTCATGGTTCATGATATTCTATTCATCCGAGAGCCACCAAAATGTACCATGACTTACGGGAGGTCTATTGGGGGAATGTCATGAAGAAGGATATAGCGGGTTTTGTGGCCAAATGTTCAAATTGTCAACAAGTAAAAGTCGAACATCAAAAGATGGGAGGTTTGTCCTAAGAAATAGATATTCCCACTAGGAAGTGGGAGGATGTCAACATGGAATTTGTTACTGGTTTTTCTTGTGCACGAAGGCATCATGATTCTATTTGGGTTATTGTTGATAGGATGACCAAATCAACCTATTTTATTCCCGTCAAGGTTTCCTTTTCGGCAAAAGATTATGCTAAATTGTACATCAAGGAAATGATAAGGATGCAAGGGTTTCCTTTGTTCATCATTTAGGATAGGGGTACTCAGTTTACTTCCTACTTTTTGGAAGGCATTCCAAAATGGGTTTGGTACCAATGTGAAGTTTTGTACCGCTTTTCATCCTCAAATGGATGGTCAAGTGGAACACACTATTCAAACTCTAGAGGACATGTAGGGAATGTGTTATCAAGTTCAAGGGAAGGTGCATTTTCCCTTATCTTTCCTGAGATAGTTTTTGAAGCCATTGAAAAAGTTTGACTTATTAGAGGTAGGTTGAAGATGGCTCAATGTCGGCAAAAGCCCTATGCCAATAATAGAAAGAGGGATCTAGAGTTTTAGGTTGCTTATTGGGTCTACATTAAGATCTCTCCCATGAAAGGAGTAATGAGGTCTGGTAGAAAGGAGCTAATTCCCCAATATGTGGGCGCTTATGAGTTCTTGAAACGAGTTAAAAATGTTGCTTACGAATTTAACATTTCTAGTGAATTGTCTCTAGATCACCCAGTGTTCCATGTCTCTATGCTCAAGAAATGTATTTCTGTTTCGATATCCATTCTTCCATTAGAAGGTCTACGATTTGATGAGAACCTTTCTTATGAAACGGTCCCAAATGAAATTTTGGACCGGCAAGAGAAGAGGTTGAGAAATAAAGAAGAAGCTTCCTTTAAGGTTCTATGAAGGAATCACTTTGTTGAGAGTGCTACTTTGAAGTCCAAGGCCTATATAAAGTCCCGTTATCATCATCTTTTTCCTTCTATTCCTAGTCAAACTTGAGGTTATCAGTTCCTTTTATGTTTTTATTGATTAGGGAGTCATGTGTGTTGTTGAGCTTTTCATGATTGCATTTATGTGTGCATGTTGTGAGAATTCAATTTTAATGTATCTTGAGTTTTCATGATTTGCATGTTCCTCGTGTTTTGGTGCACTTTAGTATGACGATAGTGTATTTGACTTCATGAGATGTTGTTCTAAACATGCTTAGTTCTGTTTTGATAAAAATTGAATATTGCCTTTATAATGTTTATGTTGAGCTTATTTCAGTGGAAGAATTTAATTCCTCCTAATATTATATGAAATTATGAGTTTTGTTCATATTTGATTGCGGATGTATTTCATAGTTCCTTGAGTTACATTCTTAATTTTTAGAATAGAGTTGATAATTACACCTTGAAATTTTGCACTATTCTTATGTTTCATGCTTGTTGGGATTCTAAACTCGAATATTTAGTTCCCCTATATGTGTTTAAAGTGTCATTCAGGAAAAATTTTCCTAAGGTGGAGATATTGTAACACTCCAGAAAATGACACGTGGAAATAAAAACTAAACGTAAGGATGAACTTCTTAAATATGAGGTATAGGAGTTAAGACCGTAAGACCCGCAAAATGAGTTAGGGTGTCTAGAGCTTCACATGTGACTATAAGCTTGTTAACATGTTATTTAAGTGTTTTGAAAGTATGCATGATTTATTTGAAGTCATTTGGAAGTCAAATGTCCAAGAATGTCCAAGACGTTCGAAAGTTAGCCCCTGAGACGTGCATGTGTGTCTTGAGTGTACCTATCATGTTTGAAGGTGTTGCGAGTGTCTGTTTTGGGTGAAAATGATGTAGAAGGTCCTTGACATGTTAAGGTATATATTTATGTTGGAAACGTTCGGGTACGACTCCACAAGGGCCCCGCAAGAGCCCCTCAAGGAGGACCCAAAGGCTATCGAGACACTGCCTAGTGTCAATCAACGGAGCCAAAGGACGCCTCGTTATTTTCCTTACGTCCCGTCAATTGGGGGGGGCATCATCCAAGACTTATCTTGATGAAGGCTCAAGTCAGTTGACAATCCCCAGACCCAAATTACGGCCTGCAATACGGTCCATCAATGGACCTACTGGGCATCATTTGAGACTGTCGATGCAGGCTGCAATTAACTGCAATGCACGTTGTCTCATTATGGGGGTGAATGGGAAATTCACCCCATGTCCTAACCTGAACCTATTTGGTTTATTTGGTTATTTTTGGGTGTATTTAATTGATTAAAAATGTGTCAACCTCATTCCCAATCCTCAATTCAAAATTAGACTTTCCTCTCCGAAAATATCCTCTTTAGAAACCTCCATTGTAGATGAAGCTCAAGAACATCTTGTAGATTGGATTGTGATGGTTTTTTCATCAAGTTTTCGTGGCTTTCTTCTATAATGAGGTATGGCGATCCTTCATCTCTAGTTAATCTTCCATCTAGAGAGTTCCTTTCAAAGTTTTCGAAGGAGTTTCATGATCAAATTGTGTATTCTTCAATCTAGCATGGGTTCTTTCTCAAATCGATTTCAAAAGCATAATGTTAATGAATTAATGATTAGATACTGATTTGAATGTGATTTTCAATCCAATTCCATGTTGAACCCATGATCCCTCTCAAACTCGATTTAGCCTATGTTTGGGCTTTCTTGTCTTGATCTTATCTAAATCGAATTATGATTCAATTATGTTAAAATGATTATATCTACTGCCTAGTATGTGTATTGATGATGAATTGTTGTTGAGTGATCCATGAGGATCAAGGTTTGAAGGTTTGCATAAGACTAGCCTATATGTAATATCTTGTGATCTTGATGCTAGAATGACTGTTATGTGACTGGATTATGATGAATTGTCTTAGCTACTGCCTACGTTGTAATGTGATGATGAATTATGTGTTATTGGTCCAATGTGGATTGATGCTTGAAGACTTGATCTCTACTTCCTATCGATTGTTAATGTATGGTGTTCACTTTAATATTGACTCTATAGTGCATGAATGTAGGATTTCGTTTATGTAAAGATAATTGTAGCTACTACTTATATTTATATTATTGATAAATTGTGGGTATGAATCCTTGATGATGTAGTGTACTAGTTTATAGCATGATCTGTAGTGGCTTATTCATGATTTCATTTGTGTTGAAGTACATTTAGGTACTTCCCTATACTTGAATTGTTGATGAAAAAGGTGTATTAATCAATTATTATCAAAGGGTGATGATTGGTAAGAATGACTCTTCCCCTCTACTTTTGTAACATTCCGAAAAGTCGAGACCTAGTCTAAAGCCTAACACGAGTGTCTAAGGGATTAGATACTGTTTTAAGACCTAAAATAATGTTTATAAGGCATCTGAGAAGTTTTAGAGCCAAGACGTCAAGGAACGTCCATGACGTCCGGAACTATCTTAATTGAACTAGTTGATGTCGCTATGTTTGGGGATGGTTTGAGAGGGTCAGATGGAGTCTAAAACTAGTAAAAAGACTTTGGTTAGGTAGATTGTGGTATAGAGGGTCTAAACATCCAATAACGATGCCCCAAGGACCAATCGAAGGGTCCTCCCCAACATGGGTGGGTACGCTGCCAAAGCAGCCTGCGTGAGTCAAGATTCAAGGGGTTGCTGCACGACGCGCATCCCACATGGACCCTACTGCCTCAGATAACTTTTTCAAAAATAAAAATGGGAATTAGCCTCGCGATGCGGAGCCACTTCCCATATTAGGTAAAATCGTATTTTTGGCATTTTCACTTCACAAAAAGACCCATTTAAGTGAGGTTTTTTTTGTGTAATTTAGGGGGTGATTATATATAGCCTAAGGTTCATTTTAAGTATTTTTTTCACTCACCCAAAACAAATTCACAAAACAAAATCCAAAAGCTCTCGTCTCTCTCTACTTTCTCTATCCCCAAATTCCTCCATTGAAGAAGGAAAAAAGCTTGAAGAAGAAGGTCAATTTCTCTAGGATTTCACTTCAATTTTGTGGATTAATATTCATTAAGGTATGGTTTCTTCACTCTTGGGATTCCTTTCCTCAAGAGATCCTTTCAAAGTTGATTTCTAAATTACCCAATTCCATTGGAGTTTTCCAATTCTAATGGGTTTTCTTCTAAACTTCAAATTGATGATAAATTGTGATTTCCTATGACTAATTGAGTGTAGATTGTTGGTTAATTGATATTATTTGATGCAATTTCATGTAGATCATGTCCCTTTCCGCAAATTCCCCAAATCTTGGATCTTGGTCACAAATTGATGTGAATTGAAGGATGATTTGATTATTAGACTTATTTTATCTATTCTAATTCATGTATAGGGTAATATATTGTTGGGATTTGATCTAATTAAAGAATCACTGGGCTGCTGCGCGATGTGCAACCCACACGGACCTCACTGGTTCAATCCAATTTTTTTAAAAAATAAAAAATATGTGTTGGCCTTGCGACGCGGAGCCTCTTCCCAGATCCAGTAAAATCATATTTTTGACATTTTGACTTCACAAAAAGACCAAATTAAGTGAGGGGTGTTTTGGGTAATTTAGGGGGTGATTATATAGACGAAGGGTAATTTTAAATTCATTTTTCACTAAAAACAAAACAAAAACGCTCTCACCTCTCTCTACTTTCTCTCTCCCCAATTCCTCCATGGAAGAAGGAACAAAGCTTGAAGAAGAAGATCAATTTCTCTAGGATTTCACTTCAACTTAGTTGATCTATCTTCATTAAGGTATGGTTTCTTTATTTTTGGGATTCCTTTCCCCAAGAGGTCCTTTCAATGTTGATTTCTAAATTACCCATTTCCATGAGGTTTTTCAATTCTAATGGGTTTTCTTCTAAACTTCAAATTGATGATAAATTGTGATTTCCTATGACTAATTGAGTGAAGATTGTTGGTTAATTGATATTAATTGATGCAATTTCATGTAGATCATGTCCCTTTCCCCAAATTCCCCAAATCTTGGATCTTGGTCACAAATTGATGGGAATTGAAGGATGATTTGATTATTAGACTTGTTTTATCTATTCTAATTCATGTATGGATTTACTAGGGTAATGTATGGTTGTGATTTGATCTAATTCTTTATGAATTCATGATGAACCCTATTCCCCTAACCCTAGGTTATGAGTTAAAGTTAATTTGGATAGTGATGATGCAATTGACCTAGCTATTGTGTTAATTACAATTTTATGATGGTATTACGCCCATTGTTGGGTTGAATTGGATGGTTGATGGTAAGACTATGGATGATGGCTTGTGAATGAGATTGGGTAAGTCTTTATGATCCTAACTTTACTTCAATTATGATTACTTTTGTTTAGTGATGAAGTTACATTGGAGTATACCTTGTGATTAGATTGATAGGGTTGGTATGATGTTGAATTGAAATGTATTGACTATGGTTTGTGAGTTGTTGACTAAGATGTAAATGTTATAAGGACGGTGATAACTTACCAATGTGCCTTATTATGATATGACTATCCTCACACGTATGAATTGTAATGAAAGAAAAATACCATGAAATTCTTATTGAGCTATGATGATGATGATTATATAAGGGATAGACCTTATGACCTAACTAAGCTATGATCATTTATAAAGGAATTAAAGACATTTCAAAGGGGCTCTACCTTAGCACCGAGTGAACTTGTAGATGAGGGGTGGGAATTCCCAAGGAAGAAAGGTAGGGTTCACCATAGTCCTCACGTGGTGGATAGCCTTATAGTCCAAAAAAGGCATAGAGTGATGTTTCCATGACAGCCCCCTAGCTCCATAAACTATGTTGCCACCATAGGAATAATAGCTAGTGGATCCACCTAGATGATATGTTCATGTTTAGTACTACTTTGGTCGGTAGTCCGCCTTCCATCGATGTAAGATTTTACAACACTGTATTCCACACTTAGATCTTATGGTCTATGTCGGTTAAGGCAAGTGTTACCAAAATTAAAATGAAGTAATGATGTGAATCCTAACTATGGTGAGTTGAGAGGTTGGCTTAGTCTAGGTAGGGGTATGAGACTCTACCTAGGCATTGCACTAGTTGGCTTTGAGGGGAGTCCTAGAAGAATGTTCTTATGTTATAACGATCTTATAAAGTAAATATTATGCTTATGTTGACTTTACATGTTGATGATCTTTTATGATGTTAGTTACATTGATGAACATGGTATTGGTCTATATTGCTAAATATGATGATGGCTACTATTGATGATATGTTATGTTGAGTTGGGTATTTCTTGTGGTCCTTTGTTTGGTTACTTGATTGAGTAAGGTTATAGGGCTTTTCTTGGTCATTGCACTTGTAGGCTAAATGGTGGGTTATGAGTACGGGTCTTGCTTATATTATGATGTTATGAACTCTTGTATGTGTCAACTTGATTATTACTTGTTGATGTTGGTCTTGTGTTGTACATGGGTTTCACTTATGGATTGTGTGATTATTGTCTTATATGGGTTCTTGATTGTGCATAAGGCTTTTCAAAGTACTTTAGCATGATTTTGAACAAATATCCTATTTAGCATGATTTCAATTGTTTTACGTGCATATACTCATACTTAGTACAAGTGTGTACTAAACCATCTCTTATGTTTACTACAAATGTAGGATCGGGTCGTTGAGCTTAGTAGAAGTCCATTTTAAGACTACTTGGTTTCTTATCTTCCAAGTTCGGTAGGTCCTCACTTTCCAAGGACGATGTCATTATCTACCTATTGGATGTTTTTTAGTCTTAAAGACACTTTGTTCATTCTCTTTCATTTTTGTACTATAATTGTAAAGCCTATATGTGGCTATGATTGTTGATGTAAGAGCTATGCCCAAATTGTTATACTCTTGTCTAGATGGTTTAATATAAGACAATTTTATAGACTTCTTATGAGACTATTTTATACTATGTATGTATAATAAAAGTAAAAGACTATGTAATCTTCTTATACGAAGGGTCTATGTATACTAGATAAATATATATTATTTGTAAGCGAAAGGTCTAAGTAAACCTCAATGTACAATAAACAAAAATTTTAAATTTTCCGTACTTTTAACCCATGATATGTAATGACGATTTCAAAAAGGCTAGTCTTAGTCCTCTTCGAGGAAGAAGACCCCGGTTACGTCTAGGGGGTGCTACCGGGAGGTGAGAGTAGTTTACTTTGGTCTATTGAATGATAAAAGAATCATGTTAGAATTATATGTAGGCTATCCTAAATTGATAAATGTCATATTGTATTATCTTGGATTATTGTATATTGTGATTATTTAATTGAATTGATGATTATGGATATTGGTAAGAGCCTTTGTGGATTGAGCTGGTTGAATTGGCTATGGATTGGAAATGTTGTTAAGGGAATGGTGGTATGTTGACCTAACCTTCTCTATATTGTGTAGTATAGGTGTTTCAATTGTTATGTTTGGTATGGTCCACTTATGGTGGCAGTGCTTATGTGTTATACTTGTGAGTAATGTAGCCTCATCAGCATTACTTTATGAATTTTGAAAGAATGTGGCCTCGTCGGCATTACTTTATGAATTATGCTATTGTCATGTTATATCTTGATATGTGATTATTATAAAGGTTTCTCTGAGCTATGTTGATGAGACTATAGAAGTGTGTAGGATGTTTTGCAAGTATACTTAGTTGTCCCTATGTTCTTCTTTAATGATATGCTCTATGTGATATTGTAAAGCATGTGTGTCTTGTCTTGGTAGACTTGTGTCCCTTACTTGATACATGAAGAATATGGATATGATTCTTGACTTATTAGGATAAAGCACCTTTGTCATGAATGTAGATGTGTAATTGAATGTGACCTTGAACATGGAGAAGGGGGTTATTTATGTGGAACCTTCAACCTAGTTAGGAGTTATGATCTCCTATTGAAAGTCGTAATGGTATCCTTATTGTGTGAATGTGGACTTAGGGGTGGTTGGCTGGAACGACATGAAATCATCCTTAGGAATGTCATTGAGCTATCCTCTTACCATTGTAGGCAGCCCTAAGGGACCCTCTTTGGTAAGGTGTATTATTATTTGGTTATGAACAAGATATGGTATTTGTTCATATGATCCTTTATTGAATTACTCTATCAGAACAAAGTCTAGCACCAAATAAGTATGGTTGGGGAGTGACTCTTCTTTATATTAGACTAGAGTACAAATAAACCCTTGATATTACTTAACCATGTGCCTAGATGGGATGTTTTTTAGTTCTACCATTGGCAAGTAGAACACCCTCAATCGGAGGACGGTTGACTCCGGATTCCATGCCAAGCTAGTTTGGTCTATGTCCGTTATTGCCTATTCTCATCATGTTGGATACATACAAGTATTGGATAAGTACTATGAAGTTTAGGTAGTGGAATGGAATGCTATCTAGACATTGCACCACTAGGGTTTGAAGATGTTAGTATGTGAGTTCTCTAGGTCTTCTCTAAGACCATTATGTGAAGGTCCTTAATTATTGATCTCTCTTAAATGGTCTAATGAATATAATGACCTAAGTAAATTTATGTTAATGAGAAGGTATTTATCTAGAGTAGCTTTGAGGATTGCTTATGTAGGCTTGGAGAGGGTGTATGGGCATTCTCTTCATGTCATACTTAAGGGAGTCTTAGAGTATCTCTAGTTAGGGAGTTTAACTAATGAAATGGAAATAATCTTATCTTAGGTAGTCTAAAGGATCTCTTTGGTGTGTGTGAAGGGATTGTATGGGACGTTCGCTTCACAACTCACACAAGTGATCCTCGGAATTACCTTTCGTAGGAGGGTCTCATGTTTATTTGTTTTGAAGTGTTATTGATGTTATGTTGTGGAATGTGACTTATATGTGAAGTTGGTGTTATATGTGATTCTTATGCTTATGTTATGAAGTTTTACTCAAAAAGAGCATGTTTTATTCAAATGTCCGTTTATCATGATTTTATGCATTACATCATACTTTGGTGCATTTTAATGTACTAATTCTATATATTTTGTCTATCTCTAAAGGTGTAGGTGGCATTTGAGAGGAGAACGTGAAGTGGAAGCTTGGATTAGTATTCATTCAAGCAAAGTGTTGGTATGTCCTCACTAGATCCGAGGACATAACTATCTTTAAATTTCTTTGATTAAAAGAATTGTAATAGACTTAGTATTTCTATATTTTGATGTATGGGCCGTGTCCCAAGATATTCATGTGTCTAGGATGGTGACATTGAGACTTACTCTTTCCTTATGGTTTTCTATGAAAGATATTTTTAAGTACTATTCAATTGTGTGAAAAGTTCTAATTCCACACTACTTTTCATACATGTATGATATATATATGATGTCAAAGGGCTTGTACAAGACCTACGAGAGGTCAAATACGTCGTGCCACGATCCGAGGGAATGCCATTTCTTCTAGGGTGCACTCTCGGGTCGTGACATTTTGACCACATTTGTCTTCTTAACATATTCCTCGATACCTTTATTTTAAAAAAACTGGCAAAGAAAATCCACGAATCTTAGAGAAAAATAACATTTGCTTAACGTTACAAAGAATTGTTGGTCCTTTAAAATTTACAACACAATCGTTAAATAATTAGGTGATCATATTCACTTCTCGAATATATCAGTATATCATCAATGAACAGAATTAGGAATATATCAAGGTATTGTCTAAACACCCTATTCATTAAATGAATAAATGTCGTTGCGGCATTGGAAAAGCAAACGACATTACCAAAAACTCATAATGACCATACAGAGTTCTAAAAGTCATTTTCAGAATATCATCTTTCTTCACCCTCAATTTGATATGACCCAACCTAAGGTCAATCTTGGAAAAGTAAACCACTCCTCAGAGTTGGTCAAATATATCATTTATCCTTGGAAAATGATACTTATTCTTAATATTCACCCTTTTCAGTTGTCGGTAGTGAATACACATAATGAGTGAACTATTGTTCTTTTTAACAAAAAAACTTGAGCAGTACCCCAAGGAATATACTTGGTCGGATGAAACCCTTATCTAACAAATAGTTAAATTACTCATTTAATTCTTCAATTTCTGTCGGAGCCATTCGGTAAGAAGGAATAGAGATAGGAAGCGTATCTGGGAGAAGGTCAATACCAAAATATATTTCCCTTTCTGTAGAAATATTGGGTAGGATATCTGTGAACACTTACCGAAAGTCATTAATAACATGGACTAACTTAAGAGTAGGGTTTCAGAATCCATATCCCTCACCCTAACTATATCGTTCATGTAACAGTTAGAGATCATCTTTTAGCCTTAACATAGGAAACAAACTAACCCTTAGTCATAGAATTTCCCTCTTTCTCTATGATAGCCTCATTCGGAAATCGAAACTTAACTACTCTGGTTCTAAAACCAATAGAGGCATAACATTAGTGCAACCAATCCACACCAAGGAAAACATCAAAATCTAGCACATGAAAATCTACCAGTCAACAAGATTAACTCTACGAGACAAGGAGATGGGACACTTTCTAAAGATTCTCTTAGCCACAATTGAATAAACAAAAGAAGTATAGACATTAAAAAGATCTAAAATCACATCCGGAAGAACATCAAACCGCAAAGCCACATATGGCGCCACAAAATACAAGTTAGCATCGAGATCAAGTAATGCATATACCTTAAGTTGGAAGACTTTGAACAATCCAGTAACCACATCTGGAGAACCTTCTTGTTCACCATGAGTCTAAATTTCATAGAACTTACTTGGGAGAACTTGGACATGATGAAGGATAGGGTTGAGACCTACAAAGGTTCTCTCTTTCATTCATACCAAGTGAAGGACAATCTCTTATATTGTAGTCCATCTTACCATACCCAAAACAAGCATTGGAACCTCTAGATATTTTTCCGTGTGCTTCTTTCCACACTTAGTACAAGTAGGCAATAAGGACCAACTTTAATTTCGTCCTAGAGGCTTAGGGTTAGACACCGTATCATTTTTAAACATAGGAGCATTGGCAGTACCTTTTCCAAAAAACGTTTGTCAAATCTAGCAAAACAATTTCCATCTGACCAAGCATGAGAGAAATTCTCACTAACACTTTTAGCGCTCTTTGTCTCCCTAGACCTCTCCTTAAGTTTCTCCAATTCAATGTATTGGTCGTGAACCATTAGAAGATATATATCATCTTATTAATGAGTATGGAGGTACGACATTCTTTCACCACCAATTCTAACACTCCCGAAATGAATTTGCTCATCTTTGTACTCAAGTCGACATATATAGAGAGATCATATCTTGACAACTGTGTGAATATCAAAGTATATTATTTGTCACTCATCCTCCCTTATTGAAAGGTTCATAACTGAATAACGGTTTCCTCTTTGATCTCAAGATGAAAGAACCTTTCAAGGAAAGTCGAATTGACTTTTTCCAATCTGGAAGAGCTGCATCTTCCGATCTTCTTTCCATCCATTGGTTAAACCAAATTTAAGCAACACCTTTAACTTTATAAGAAACCAATTCCACCTTTTACACTGGCATCACTCCCATAATATCCAACACCTTGTAAACATCATTAATGAACTCTTGTGGATCTTCCTCCACCTTAGAACCATAGAGCTCCGGAGGATTCATCCGAGTGAAGTCTGTCACTCTAGATGATGTCGTACCCATAGTTGGGTTCATGGGAACTGAAACCTCCATATTGGCTTGTGCTATCAGTACTTGAGAAAACACTTGAAAATCAGACCTAAACTCTACATTATTCACTTTCATGGCCAAAGGGTTAACTAGAACTTTGGGTGCTTTAAGAGGAGCTTCTTGTTCCAAACTCTCCCTCCCATTCCTTCTAGAATAAGCTCTTTGAGTAGTCATATCCTCAGAGAATCGGATAAGGATTAGGAGAGAGACCTTATAGGCTTTAACTCTATACACAACTTAGAGTAATGAAGAAGCAAAGTTGCCTGAACATCTTGTAGCCTCTCATTCATGGATGTGGAGTGTTTCACACTCTTCAAAAAGACTACTTGATGTGGTTATGAGACATCCTAAAACCTTTCTAAACCTTGTGCTCTTATAACCATGTTTGTAACCCAATAGTTGTAGCATGACACACAAGCCCCCAAGTGTCCTTATATAAGCCACTTAGATTTCATGGTCAAGATAATGAAAATAGAGAAGATTTAAAAACATCATTTAAAGATAACAAAATTTAATAAAACAAAGGAGAAGTGCAATACACTTGTCTCAAAAACCATCTAATATAACATAATCTCGGGATGCAAAAGATCATAAGGAAAGGAGTGGTTAAATCCCGGGATCAATGAGGACTCACCAATCTTTAAATCTTTTTCTACTATAGATCCTAGTCACGGGGATGAGAGGCGGAACATGAGACCCTACATTTGTATACGAAATGTATCCAATAGTAAGTGTTAAAACAAAAATGTACTAAATATGATAACTTGCATAAACAACATATGAGTTCGACAAATTAAGTCATAAAGTATAATCAATGCATATAATATATCATTTCAACATATAATAAGTCCTTGTTGAAGCAACCTCAAATCATAATTACTACGGATATGGGTAAAAACCACTAGTCTTACTCATCATGGAAGAAAAACTCAAGCAACAATTTAAGATCATCCTCTATCATAACATAGGGGAGTCGTCTCCTACCTTATTATAAGGGTTCATGGGTAATCACCTCTAGCCCTTCTTACCTTGGGACCACGGGCACTCCCATCTTATCCATACATCATGTGACATTGTTATTCACCTCATATCTTTCTATCATAAGACATGGGTACTCGCCTCTATTTTTTTGCTAAGAGGTCATGGGTAATCGTATCTAGCCTCATCATTCATAATTACTTAACTTGGATTCATTTTTTGCAAGAAGTCGTTCGAACCTAGAATCATTCAATGTGAGAAAAGCTTTAATATTCATACATAGGAAATAATTTGATAAAATGTCTTCTACAAAAATTACATCAATAATCAACAATGAACAACATATATGCTTTACTCGTAAAGCATTTCATGTCATAGTCATAACATATGCTTCAATATCAATCGATTCATATCATAATTATCACATATGTTTGAATCTAAAAAAAACTCATATTTTATCTTATTTATCCTATAAAATACACATAAATATATAAATTTCCTTTCATAGAGTAAAACTCATTTAAATCAATTTCTCGTTACAAACATGGGTTAATTAAGGATGGGTACGTGGATTATCATCATAAAAACATAGATACCTCTCAATTCATGCATAATCAATCCTACTTCAATCAATTCAATCAACATTTATAAAGACCCATAACATAAAAGAAAACCCTCACACAAATTAGGGAAATTTCTAATTTTCAATAAGAGAAATTAGGAGCTCAATGGATTAACAGATATCATACCTTGCTATCAAAGACGAAAATCAATTGATGAGTAGAGACTTTACCTTGAACCTATCTTGAATCTTCTTATGAAAACTTCTAGGGAGATAAATATCATGGAGAGAAGAAATAAATTTCTTTTGATGATATTAAGAGAATGACTTGAATTGGTACTTTTTGGGGTTAAAATCACCGATATGAGGGTTTTAGTCATGGTAAAATGACATAGTATTAGGCTAGACTTATTAAGAAAAGAGCCAACTTCCCTAAAATAATTGCCGACCTTACAGCCCATGGACCTTGATCGAAAAACCGTGGTCTCACCGACGCTCCATCCCATTGGCACGTGGTTTAAGGTCAAAAACTACGTTTTAGGGTGTGGACAACAGACCTTCATCCACAAAATATGGACCTATCAATAGTCCGTTGGTCCATGTTGTGGTTCCAACTCTTCTGAGCCCCTTTTGGTGCCCGTCCACGGACAATACCCACTTTCCATGGTGAAATTAACGGGCCATGGTTGCCCTCCATCGAAAGGAACCTGGAATTGCTAAAAACTTCTATGTTGCCCTTTTTCAAATCTCATGTGTTACAATATTCTTACGGATACTCTGACCTAACTTTATTTCACCGTATAGATTGACTCCAGTTGAGTTGAAATATTTAAAGAATTAGTTGAAAGACCTTCTTGATAAAGGTCTAATTTGACCAAGTGTATCACCATGAGGCACTCCAGTATTATTCATCAGTAGTGTCCGAAGTGAAAGAGAAACAAGACCAAGATCCTATTTTGCTTGAATTGAAGGAAAATTTTAATAAGCATAGAGTGATGGCTTTTAAACAAGTGGAAAATATTGTGTTGAGGTATTAAGGTAGATTGTGTAAGGAGGGTATATGACCTCCTAGAGAGGATTATGGAAGAATCATAACTCTAGATAATCTTTGCATCCTGGTTCCACAAAGATGAATTGTGGCTTCAGAGAAGTCTATTGGTGGAGTAGTATGAAGAGGTGTACTACAAAGTTCGTTTCTAAGTGCCCGAATATGTCAACAATTCAAGTTAGAGAACTAAAAGGGCCTTTGGTACGACTGAGAATATATATCTTCCTTTATGGAAGTGGGAGATGATCAATATGGATTTCATTCTTAGCTTGTGGCGGTCCCGCAGGAAGCATGATTTGATTTGGGTGATTGTAGATCGGATGGCCAAATCAGACCATTTATTGCTGATAAAGGCTAATTTTCAGCAGAAGATTATGTAGATTATATATTAAAGAGATTGTCACACTTCATGGAGTTTCGGTGTCTATTAATCAGATAGAGGTGAGAATTCACCGCACAATTCTGGAAGTCTTACCAGAATGGTTTGGCTCGAAAATAAACTTGAGTATTACTTTCTATCCCTATTCAAATGGTCAAGCAGAGTGTATGATTCTAACGTTAGAGGATATGTTGAGGGTGTGTGTGATTTATTTTATAGGTTATTAGGATAGTCACTACCTAGTATAGAGTTTGCTTATAACAATAGCTATCATTGTAGTATCCAAATGTCTCATTATGAGGCTCTTTATGGGAGAAGATGTAGATCTCCTATTGGATAGTTTAAAGTTGGTGAAGATGGGTTGATAGGAACAGACTTGGTTCATCAATCTATTTATAGTAAAGACTATTCAAGAAATGTTGAAAACAATGCAAAGTAATCATAAATCTTATACAAATGTTTGGAGAATAGACTTGGAGTTTGAGGTGAATGATCTGTTTTATTTGAAGGTTTCACCCATGAAGGGGTTATAAGGTTTGGAAATTAGGGAATATTATTCCTATGTATATTGTTCCTTACAGGATATCTAAGAGGATTGACAATGTAGCCTATGAGTTGGAGATACCACCGGAGTTAGCAGCAGTCCATTCCGTGATTCTCGTTTCAATGTTGAGAACCAAGAGGTAGCATCAATTAAGGTCTTACGGAGGAACCAGTTTGTTGAAGAAGCTACTTGGTTTGTTAAGGAGGACATAAAGAACATATACCCACATCTCTTTGCTTCTGGAGAATCTTCAAGCAAAGGTAGTAATTCTTTTCTTGGTATTCTTTAAGTTGAAATGTTTAAGTATGATTTATTGATTGTGGGGTGTTTGAGTTGGGTGTATATGTTTCCACCCTCACTTATGCTTAGGGTAATCTCATTCAAGGATGAATGTTCCAAGGTAGATACATTGTAACACCTCGGTCTTAGAAAGAGTTGAAATTAGAAAGAACTAATTCAGCAAGAGCCAAATTGAATATTTTGCAAGTTATGCTTAAGTTGTGAGTTTTGGATCAACTTCAAATAGCCATAACTTTTTGTACATGATGATTTAGGATTACCATAAGATAAAAAAATCAAATGTCATTGAATCCTCATTCCAAGGACACCAGCCTATGCCTCACCCTACTCACTTTCTCGAGTTGAGTGTTAGGATATGGGACTAGGGCTCACCCTCCTATACTGAACCTCATGTGGACCCACTCATTAGTCCATCAATCTAGCAACTTGGTTTCACGACCTCTCTCTCAAACAAGCCGAAAACACATGGGTGAACTTGTATTTACAACTACAAATCCATTAGATTAAACCATAACCACTAGACGAAATCACCATTAAACTATATCTAAGCTATAAGCAAGCAAGACCCAATAATAATATTAATTCATATTATATAATCACACCCCAAGAATGGGGGTTTTTAGCCACACAACAAGAAGAAAAAAAACTCAATGATGTTGTAATCAAATGGGTATAAGAGATAAAGTATTGATTTGAGCAAAGCAAGAAGAATCAAGGATATCTACTTCCAAATCGAAAGGGAAGAGACCCTTTCTTCTTCAAGTCTTCAAAACCCTTTCTAAACTTGAGGCAAAATATGAAAAACTAAAGTTTAAAGTATAAAAACTAGAATAATGTTCGGACTCTCTAATTAACAACTAAAACTAGTATTTATAGTTTTCATATTTTGTGTTGTGATGGATCGTTCGGCAAGGTTAGTAGAGGTCGCCGGATCACTCCACGACTCACCCATCTTATAGTTCATCACCATTTAGTGCTTTCCCAGAACATCTTAAAGTCTTGGACCATTGGGTGGCAAAGTACTGCTTTGCGAAACTGTTCGGTGTCGCGTTGTCTATTCATTTCTCCGCCGATTTGATCCTCTTTCTTTTGGGCTCAACCTGCTGGAACAAAGGGTAAAGTATGTCCCTTTGATGATGCTCCAAGTTTACTTGGTGATGCTCATGCTTTAGGTTCTTCGTTCTTTTCAGCCTTTTTGTTTCTTTTCACACCATAGTGGCCATGCTTTCTTTGAAACATCAATTACCAGAAACTTGATAATTTTCAATAGATATTGAGACAAAAACAAGCATTAAGAAGACACTATTTCTATTAAAATGTAGCCCTGAATGTGTCCAGGCTTTGGACTCATCAGCAACCAAGATTTATCGTGACTTGCGAGTCATTTAGTGGTGTAATTTAATGAAGAAGGATGATAAAAAAGTTATGGTAAATGTCTTAATTGCCAACAATTGAAGGTTGAGAATCAGAAACCTAGTGGGTTATCTCAAGATATTAGTATTACTACATGGAAGTGCGAGTATTTTAATATGGACTTCATTAAAGGTTGCCTCGTACTCTCATCAACTTGACCTTATTTGGGTTACAAGGGACTGAATGACGAAATAGGCTTAGTTTTCTCTTGCAAATACATCATTTTTCAATCAAAGATTATGTGAAACTTTATACTTAGGATATGTTAAGGTTAGATACACTGCCCGTGTCTACTATCTCTGATAGTAGTACTCAGTTTACGTCAAAACTGTGAAAGTCTTTCGAGAAGTATCATGGCACTCAATTGAACCATATACGACTTTTCATTCACAAAATGATGGGCAAGACAATCGTTCTAACATAACTTTAGAATATTTGTTGAGATCTTGTGTGATTAAATTCAAGGGTAGTATGGATTACCATCTGACTTTAATTAAGTTTTCTTATAATAATAACTATTACTCGAGTATCTAGATGGCTCCATTTGAGCTTCTCTATTGCAGAATGTATAGTTTACCTATAGGTTGGTTTGCAGTTGGTGAGGTCTCTTTGATACTGCTCGAGTTGGTATATGTGGTTATAAGAATAGTTTGACTTATTGGTGAATGTTTGATAATGTCTCAAAGTCGACAAAAGTCGTTGTTAGGAGAAGAGCGCATGAATTTCGTGTTGATGATTGAGTTTATTTGAAAATCTCACCCATGAAGGGTATGATGAAGTTTGGAAAGAAAAGGAAACTTAGTCTCCAATATGAGGTCCCATGTCATATTTTGAGACGTATTGACAATGTTTGTTTATGAATATGAGTTACTAAATGATTTAGCATTGATACACTGATATGCCATGTCTTTTTGTTGAAAAAGTATGTTGGAGACCCAATGTCCTATGTGCCTTTGTATTTGTTTGGGAGTTATGGAAAGTCTTTTGTATGAAAAGGTTTCAGTTAAGATTTTAGACCATTAAGTTCAGAAGTTCATAAATAAAGAAATTACTTCCTTGAAAGTTCTCTAGAGGAATCAATCAGTTCGGGGTACTACTTTGGAGGTCGAACCTGATACGATGTCAAAGTATCTTCCACTCTTTTGCCTTCACTACTATTCTATCTTGAGGTATTAGTTTTTTGTAACACCTCAAATTCCAGAAGACCAAAAAAAATAATTCAGTTTTCCAAAATTTGGTGCATGTTCCTACGGTGCCACCCACAGACCATAGGGAAGGTCTGTGCCTGTCCTGACAGTTTTTCCAAAAAATGTAAAGTTTTAGTATTTTTTCAACGGTTCACCACGATGGTCCATCATTCAAATCACGAATCATAAATATGTCTCGTTATCTTTCACAAGGATGAGAAAAGTACTTGATATTGTTCTTTGTTACATGGCTCACATGTTTGTATCAATCAAAGTGGTGGTATTCCAAGTTAAATTTTTTTGAGATGAGATTTAATGGTTACCCGAGGACGAGCAAAAGTGTGAATGTTGGGTGTTGTTGTGAAGCTAAAATTAACATATTTAGTCATTATTTGCTTCATATTTAATCTTTTAATTATCCTTTTTAGCATAAATTTTATGAGTTATTCTTATGTTGTGTATGTTATTTGTAGGATTAAAATGACGTGAAGATGAAATATTTGGCGCACAAATGAATTAAAAAAAGAAATCATAAAAGGAGATCAAGGAGACAACTTAAAATATTAAAGTTAATAAAATAATATATTTCTAATATGAAAAAAGAAGCAATTTTCAATCAAATTGTTGCCATGTGGCAGCCAGTAAAAGACCAAATTGTATTCTTGAGGAGGTAAAGGACTTTCAGAAACATCAAATAATTTGTAGAAACCTAATTCCTTTAGGTTTTGATTTTATTATTTGTCTTGAACTCAATTATATTATTTAGGGTTTCTATATCTATAATTAGGGCATGAAAAATTATTCTTTGGGGAGGGAAGAACCAAGAATCAGTACACAATATAATTTTTCTTATACCTAAGGAACTTTGGAAGAACTATCGTGGAGACCAAAGGATTGTGTTTTATTCTTACTTCTCCTTTATTATTTATTTGTATTCGTGCTTAGTAAAAGATAATTTAGCTATTATTCTTAAATTGTGATGATTAACACATGCATATTTATTTTTATAATTTTTGATTATTTTTGTGAGATAATGAGTAGCTAAATTTCATAACTAGGGTTCGGGAAACCATGATGAATTATTAAAGCAAGTTTATGTACAAAGTATTTCTTCAATGATTACTATTCATCTATGTTATTTCTTTCGTTTACAATGGTTTTAACAATGACCAATATTATAACTCGTCTCATTCCTACTTGACAAATTAAGGAGGTAATGAATGATAAAATGATTGTACAACAAGGATTTAGTTAAGGATTTGTTGTTATCTAATAGCCTGACCTTAATAAATTGAGGTTAAGGTTAATGCCCAACTCAATTGACGCGAGATATAATTTGGGGTAAAGGTAAGGGTTAGCAAAGTATATAACCACAAACTTACCAAGTCGCTAGGTGAAATTCCCTACTTGGAGGACCAATCACTTAGGGACATCCAACTTACAAACCTTTCATGCTAAAAATTGAAATATATCAGTAGTACAATATTCTTGCTGTTTTATCAAAGGGAATACATTCCTAGTTATTTCTAATAATTTGAATATAAATAAATACTTAGTTCAAAGATATTTTTATTCGTTGGATTTTTATTTCAAATAATGACCACCGTGTTAAATATTCTATATTGAAAATATTGTTCTATATTCTCTGTTGGATCGACTCCGACTCATAGTTGGGTAAATATATTACATACGACCGTTTATATTTCCTTTCAAGAAGTATATATTTAGATGTTATCATTAACTTTTGAGCTATTTATGTATACTTTGTACCATTATGTATATATCTACACTAAGGCCCCACTCCTTGTCTAATTTTCTTCCAGCTTGTTTTATTGTTAGCTTATTTAATTCAGTGTTTGTATTTGGATTCTGACTTTCTTAGTAAGATTTTATGGTAAGTGCATTTAGTGTTTCATTTTAGATCGTGACAGTGATGCTTGACGTGCATTTTATTGGGTAAGAATATTTATTGGTTTTTGAGAATTTTAAAAAATTAAAAGATTAGATTTTCCATCAAATATATGGTCAATTGCTAACTTAGCCTATTGTAACTTTTTATATGTAGATGTTTGAGTATAGCCATGTTGATCGACCATTCTTAACCTAATAAACATACTTTTTACCGTGTTTCAAATACATGTAGAAGAATATGTCATCTATAAGAATTATTTTGGTAAAAAATAATTTAGGGACTATAAGGCTACATAATATAGACTTTTATTCAACTTATTCTCAAATTTTGAATACAATGACAGTTTTCATGCACTACACTTCCCTTTTATGATTGTAAAATATATCACAATAAAATTTGCATAACTTAAATACGTAAAAAAATGTTTATACTATTTGTCCATGGAACATAGATTATGTATAAAAAAATATGCTAAAAAAATGATACTCAAAAATAATTTCTTTAAAATACTTCTTGATTAAGTGACAAAAAAGTCTTAAACAAATTTATTTTGAAAAAAAAAAACCTTCTACAACACTTAAGAAGATTTTAATGGACAAACGTCAAACATTTTCTTATTCAAATACGTGAAATGAAAATTATAAGACCTGTAGTTGAAGGATATCAATTACATACCTTCTATTTTTATTTTTACAAATTTTGCCCTTTTTTCAAATGACTTTAATTCAATAACAACGCAATTACACATCTATATAAAAATTTTAATAAAAAACTCTCTTCATAAAAAAAATAATTGTTACCAAAATTCATGTAGAAGTAATAAGATAATACAATAGACATATCAATCTATGTTTGCGCCAGAAGATTTCCCAACTTGTATATTCTCATTAATAAGCTTGTGATAAATGACATTGTCTTGAATCTTCAATTTATTCTCTAATTCGGAGACTGTATTTTGCAGCTCTTTAATCTTAATCTTCGCCAACTCGCTCTTCACAGTATAAAGTAAACCCATTTTCATTTTCCACTGTCTGTTGTCTTGTTCTTGTTCCTGAAGCTTCTTGTTCAGTTGTGTATTATTCCTTTCTGTTGCCTCAAATACACCTTTGTAAAACATTACAGTGTTGTCTAGTTGGTAAAGCTTCTGTTTTAGGACCTCAATTTTCATTTCCTTGGCTTCTAATGTAACATTGTGAATCGCTTCTAACATATCAACTTTCCTCAATAGGAAATTTCTTTCACGCCTCAATGACATTATCTTTTGGTTCTGATCAAACTCTTCCGCCATTTCAACCTTTATTAGAGATATGAGAAAGGAAGAAAGTGAGAAGTGAATCAATTTTTTTTATGATTTCGTTTGTAATTCTTACGTTTGTACGTAAAGTTGACATATACTGCTTTTATTTAAGTATATTGATATTGTAAATGAATCATACTTAGAATGTAAATATGAAAAAGAAAGTCGTTATTCATCATAAAAAGAAAAATATTTTGTCACAAAATATTTAAGAGTAATTAGTAAATATTTATTTGAATAATATTGCACAATTAAATAATTAATTTTAAGAATCAATAAATTAAATCTAAAATACATAATATTATTTTACCATAATTCACACTAAACATATGTAGAAGCATCAACACTTAGTTTAATAAATCTCATAAATGTTTGAAGAAAAAAAATCAATAACTTCAATTTAATACCAAATGTGTTGGAAAAACTTTAATTTGCTAAAAAGTTATTTTGGAACTAAATTAAGTAACATAAAATTATTAAGTACAACTATATAAATAATTTTTTATTTATAAACTTAACTTTTTATAAAAATAACACATTGAGTAATAGGCTAAGCCGGTAAGTAATATAAATTAGTTAGATCGCATGCCATTAATTAATTGTGCTAGAGAATGATATCAATGGCTAGATGTTGTCCAAATTAGCATTATGTGATAATTGATTGATGGTGCAACTATTATAAATTAACTTTCTTTTAAGAGTTCCTGTAGGGATTTATTTGATTAAAATATTTTTGTCAATGAATACCCTTAACAATGTAAAAAAATTCAACATAGGTTTTCGCCATAAAGATATCACAAGGATCTTCTCTAGTTATCCTTTAATACCCTTGATATTTTTTTGTAAACATAAAAATCAAGTCAAATATTCATACTATCATATATATTAAACATACAAAATAGGATCCTAAACATACTAATCTAACATAAAAATCTTCATAGATTGTATACCTTATGAGAAGAACTAAGTGAAATCGGAGTTGAAAAACTAGTCACCTCCTTGCCCTAGCTGCCGTCAATGATGAAAAAGTAAAAAGAATATTTAACTAACCCTAATTGATGGACAAAGGACCATTTTATAGAAGATTAGGTTTAATCTGGTCCGTCCATCCACTCACAGATTTGACATATAAGATTTATTTTTAAACAAAAATTATTTATGGGCTTTTTTTTATTTGGGCCAGACATAAATTAACAAAGGACAAATTATCCAAAATGTTAGCTCTTAAATTGTACTTACCATCTTTTTAGTTGAATTTATAAATTAACATGGAACAAGTTTATTTGGCCTTCTTTATTTCAATCGAAATATAAGTATGATTCTTCTTCTTCGATTTGCACCTTTCTTCTTCTTCTTCTTCTTCTTCTTCCTCCTCGTCATCCTCTTCTAGTCTTCTTTGTCTTTTAATTTTTCTTCTTATTCTTTTCCTTTTTTATCTTCTCATATTGTTATTCTCGTTCTCCTTCGCCTTCTTCTTATTCTTATTCTAATTGTTGTTCTATCTCTTTCTGTTTTTCTTCTTCTTCTTCTTCTTTCTTTCTTTCTTTCTTTCTTTGTTTCTTTCTTTCCTGTTCTTCTTTTTCTTTTTCTTTGTTTCTGAAGTGTTTGAGAGAGTATTGGTTGAGTTTTCACCCTTTTCAAAGCTTTCATAATTAAAGAGTTGTAATTAGTCTACAAAGGGACAGATTGTTGTCGTATGAGATTTTTGTTAGTCTATCAGCTCTTGTAGGTAAATTTTGTGTTTCTAGCATCATTTGGAGAGTTCGGAGTTTTAAGATAAATTGGCATACAAGACCTCGAGGGGCCTTATATAGGCCACTTAGCTTTCAGAGTAAACATAATAGTAATCGATAAGATTTTGAAACATAATTTCAAGATAACAAAATTTTATAAAATGAAGAAAAATTCTGATACACTTATCTCAAAAACCATCTTATACACCCGAATCTCGGGACACATCCCATACAATATTGTTCAAAACACAAACGAGACGATCATAAGGAAAGTAGTGACTTAATCCCCAGATGAATAAGGACTCACCAATCTTCAATTCTTCTTCTATTTTAGATCCTATCCATGAGAATGAGAGTCAGAAACACCAGAACCTACATCTGAATAAGAAATGAGGGGAATAATATGCATTAGTACAAAAATGTAATAATGTAATAACTTGCATAAACGTAACATATGATTGAGACAACATAAGTCATAGAGCATAATAAAATCACATAATAGATTATTTCCACATATAAAGAGTACTTCTTGAAGTAACCTATATTCATACATAGTCAAAACATTAGTAACCACCACTAGTCTTACTCATAGTGGAAGGAAAACTCATGAAACAATAAGATCTCATCACTTATCATAACAGATCATCGATTATGTTCTAATGACGTAGGGAATCACCTCTTGCCTTCTTATAATCATGGGTAATCACCTTTATTATGTAACACTCTGGAAACTAGTAGGATAAACTAGAGCTTGACATTACGATTAGAGACTTTAAGTGTACCTCCCCTCACCTTAAAATAAATGTTTTCATGTTAGAACGTCAATGTTCAAACCCCAAGGACAAGCCATTGGTATTTGAGGATTGCACATAAAATATGTCGGGCATTGACCCACGAGGGGTCACTCAGGCCTAGTAGGCCCCCCAATGCCTCGTGGGTGAGGGGCCGTGGCTAGAACCCACGGAACCAAGTCTCAGACCTCAACCTATGCTTCACCAACATGGGCGGTGGGTCCAACCATGAGCCATTAGTGAAGGGTCACGGGTGATGACTGGAAATCACTTTTTAGAGTTAGTTGAGAGGTACTTTGCGGTTTTAAATTTTTAACTTATACAACGTGACGTCAGCTAACACTAAATTATACCAACTATAAATTGATTTATCACCCCTAAAATTATTCATTTTTTTCATATTTCAAAAATCACAAATAAAAAACAACTTTTCCCCCTAAAATCTCTCTCTCTCTCTCTAGAACTCCAATGAAGAAGAAGAAAATCAAGTTAGGGTTTGAAGAAGAAGGATTTTCACTAAATTTCTTTGGAGAATCATAATTAAGTTATGGTAGTCCTTCATCCATGGATGTTTTCATCCATGTAGTCCCTCCAAACTCAATATCAAAGGTAGAATTTTCCCAAAAAGCTAGGATTTACTCCATTTCATGGATTCTTCTAAAAAACAATTTTAATGATTTAATTACTTTAAATTATGATTTAATTGTTGATTATTGTGGTTTTTAAAATTAAATCTCCTATGAAACCATGACATTTCCCATATCTCCAATTTATGACTTTGTTTTGTGGGTGAATTGATGGAAGAAAAGTATTATGAGATTATTCTTATCCTAATTTAGTTAATTGAATCATGTTATTATCCATGTATAAAATAATAACTCTATTTTTTTTTATTGAATCTGATCAATGGTCCTTAAAAGGAAAAGTATAAGAATATGTTTGACTATGAGATGAATGCGTTAAGAACACTTTGAGCGTGAAGTGTCTATGATTATAATGATGTTGTTGTGTTGATTGAAAGGATATTGTCATGAAAACATAAGGAACATAATGTGAAAAGTTTTCTCAAGTGAGGGATATTCTAGGTTTAAAGTAAATTCTCACCTAATTGAATCTAACATTATATGTAGACATGGACGGTGAAAGGCTATTCTTACACACAATCTAATGAGGTATCCTAATGAAACAATTCATGACTTAAAAATACTATGTGGTATAAATTCTTAGCACCGAGTGGATATTGAATACGTGGTAGAGGATCTCTCATTAAGCAAGGCTTGGTTTATACAAGTTATCTCATGAGATGGAAGCTCCCCCGTTAAGCAAGGTTGGGGTTTGTAGTAATAATTGCCTTATCCCATGAACTGTGTGCCCTCATAGGTTATTTAGCTAATGGATCCATCTAAAAGCTAACAAATGATGGTCTTACCTTAGGCATGTAAGACAACACTTTTCGGTGTGGGTAACACATGCTTCAATGTTAAACTAACATGGTCTATGCCAATTAAGGATTATTTCCACTATCACAAGAATATGAACTAGAACATGAATTATGAACTATGGTAAGTCGATAAGCTTTAATTAGCACGGGTAGGATTATGGGATCTTATTCATACACTGCACAAGTATGATTTGAGGGTACAAATGGTATGGTTCTCTTATCATGTGATGATTTGTGTAATGAATATGCTTATAACTTATGCTTATGCATTGTATTTAGAATTATGCTTTAAACTAGTAAATGGCGTTCATGCAACTAAAACATCCTTTTTAGCATGTTTATATGATATTGTGCATGAAAATCATACACTTCCTGCATTTTTGTACTAACACATATTTTTCCTACATTTCCCCCCAAGTGTAAGGTTCGGTTCTCAAGCAGCTCCCCAATATGGCTAGAGCTTGGATTTGCTCATTTTTCCTCGATCATGGTGATCCCTCATGATTCGAGGATGGGTTTCAATCATTGTTGTTTCATTCTTGTACTTTCACTTTCAGATTATGCTGTTTTGGGTTGTGACCCTAATTGACTCAAGTGTTGTAATAGATGGCTAATTGAGACAAGTGTAGAGTTCCGTTTTCCTTTATGAAGATTTTTGGACTCAAAATGCTTTTTTAATCTTATTATTCTAACACTTTAGGTGATGATATGCTAAGTGGCTTAAATAGTGTCGTTCGGGATTTTATGTGCCTTGGTATGTCTAGGGGGTACTCTTGAATCGTGACATACTTTGTATCAGAGCAAAAACATAAAATGATTCTAGGTTGATGTCTCATAAGCTAGGAAGATGATTGCAAATAGGGTGCATGTATCACATTATTAGGGACAAAGATGTTGAATCCAAGTTCCCTTCATTAGAGTTGGTCCCCATAGTGAGGGATTTTTCGGAAGTCTTTCCTAATCACTTGCTCGAGATTCTTCCCGAATGGGAAATAAACTTTGTCATTAATATTTTTTTGGATACTAACCTCATATATATCCCTCCTTACAAAATTAGTTCGTCGGAGTTGAAGGAATGGAAAGCTCAACTCAAGAATTTTCTAAACAAAGGTTTCTTTCAACAAAGCATATCTACATGGGGTGCTCCAGTATTGTTTGTGAAAAATAAGGATGAATCCTTAGAATGTGTATTGAACATCGCCAATTGAAAAAGGTCACTACAAAGAATAAGTATCCTCTTCCAAGAATTGATGACTTGTTAGATCAATTGCAAGAGGCTAGTCACTTTTCATAGATCAACCTTCGTTCGGGCTACCATTAACTTAGGGCGAGAGAGGTTGACATCGCTAAAATGATTTTCTGTGCACTATGAGTTCCTTGTGATGTCTTTTGGACTAACTAATGCCCTAACGACATTTATGTACCTTATAAATAGAGTCTTCCAGAAATATAGAGACATGTTCGTCATTGTGTTTATCGATGATATCTTGGTATATTCTGGAAGTGAGGATGATCACATGAACCATATTAGGATTGTATTGCAAACCCTCAAAGATCACCAATTGTTCACAAAGTTTAGTAAGTGTGAGTTTTGGTTGAAATCGGTGGCATTCATAGGTCACATATTGTCAATAACGGGTATAGAGGTTGATCCAAAGAAGATGGGCTCGGTTAAAAATTGGCTTAGACCATTGTCGCCGACCGATATTAGGAGCATTTTGGGTATAGTTGGATATTATAGGAGATTTGTTGAGGGATTCTCCTCTATTGCTTCTCCTTTAACGGCCCTAACCCAAAAGAAAGCTAAGTTTTAGTGAACAAACACTTTTGAGAAAGGCTTCAAAGAATTGAAGAAAAATCTTACCATTTGTAGTGTATTGTGACGCTTCACAAGTAGGTTTTGGTGGTGTTCTCATGCAACATGGTAAAGTGATAGCTTATGCCTCAAGGAAACTCAAGGTCCATGAAAAGAATTATCTGACACATAATCTTGAACTAGCGTCCGTACTATTTGCCTTGAAAATGTGGAGACATTATCTTTATGTGGTCCATGTAGATGTGTTCACCGATTACAAAAGTCTCCAATATGTATTTACTCAAAAAGACTTGAATCTCTGGCAAAGAAGTTGGTTAGAGCTTTTGAAAGTCTACGATATAAGTGTACTTTACCACCCCCATCAAAGCCAATGTAGTTGCGGATGCCTTAAGTCGTATGTCCATGGGTAGTGTGACTCATGTAGATGATGAAAAGAAGGAGTTAGTCCGAGATGTGAATAAGTTGGCCTGGTTGAGAGTTTAACTAGTAGGTTCTCCAAAGGGTGGTTTCATGGTACGACATAGATTTGATTCATCCTTAGTAGTTGAAGTAAAGTATAAGCAACACCTTGATCCCATCTTAATGGAGTTGAAAGAATCCGTGCTTAAGAAATCCGTCTAGGCATTCTCCCAAGGGGGAAATAGGGTACCTAGATATAAAGGTCAGTTGTGTGTTTCAGATGTGGATGACTTTAGAAGACAAATTTGGGAACAGGCTCATGGTTCGTGATATTCAATTCATTTGGAAGGAACCAAGATGTACTGGATCTATGGGAGTTCTATTGGTGGAATGGCTTTAAAAAGTGATATAACGGATTTTGTTGCCAAGTGTCCATATTCTTAACAAGTCAAGGCCGAATATCAAAATTTGGGAGGTTTTTCTGAAGATATAGGTATTCCAACTTGTAAGTGGGAGGATGTTAATATGGAATTTGTTGTGGGTTCGCCCGCACCCGAAGGCAACATGATTCTATTTGGGTCATCAATGATAGAATGACCAAATCAACCCACTTTATTCCCGTCAAGACTTCATATTCAGCAGAGGACTATGCCAAGTTATATATTAACGAGATAGTGAAGATGCATGCGGTTCCTTTACCCATCATATCTGATAGAGGGTACTCAATTCACTTCTCACATTTGAAAGGCTTTCTAAAATGGGGTTGGTACCAAGGTGAATCTTCGCACCACATTTCATCCCAAAACGGATGGTCAAGCGGAACATACTATATAAACCCTAGAAGATATGTTAAGGGCATGTTTCATTAACGTCATGGGTAATTGGGATGACCATCTACCGTTGATAGAGTTTGTTTACAATAATTGTTACCACTTAAGTATTTCTATGCTCCATTTGAAGCACTTGATGGGATAGGGTGTAGGTATCTGGTTTGGCCATGTGAGTAGGGGAATTTGCTCTTATTGGTCACGAAATAGTTTATGATGCCATTGAAAAAGTTTGACTTATTAGAGATAGGCTAAAGATAGCCCTAAGTAAGCAAAAGTGTTATGCCGACAATAGAAAGAGAGATCTTGAATTTGAGGTATATGATTGGGTCTACTTGTAAATCTCACCCATGAAAGGGGTAATGAGGTTTGGTAAAAAATGCAAACTTAGTTCCCGGTATGTGGTCTAGTATAAGATAATTAAACGTGTTGGTAATGTTGCTAATGAATTGAACTTTCCTAATGAGTTGGCTCTGGTTCATCCAGTGTTCCATGTCTCAATGCTGAAGAAATATATAGGTGATCTTCTATCTATTTTTTCTATAGAAGGAATAGAGGTTAATGAGAATCTTTCTTATGAAGAGGTTTTAGTTGATATCTTAGACGACAAGTTAAGTGGTTGAGGAATAAAGAGGTAGCTTCCGTTAAGGTTCCATGGAGGAACCACCTAGTTGAGAGTGCTACATGGGAGGTCGAGGCCGATATGATGTCCCGTTATCCTCATATTTTACCTCTTACTTATATTCAAATTTAAGGTAAGTAGTTTCTCTTGAGTTGGTTGTGAATTGTGAGTTGTGTGTATTGTATGAGTTTTTGCCATGATCTTCTTTATGCGGTGTGAGTCCATGTGAAGAAGCATGTATTGCATAACTTGAGTTTTCTCATAATTTTATGTCACTCTTTGTTGAATTACTTAACTGATATAATAATTGAATATTTGACTTATGAGGTGAATTATGTACATGCAAAATTGTTTTTGAAGTGATATTTTGAGTCCATATTGTGATCTTGAACTTTTCATTTATTGGATAAGGTAGTTCCTCCAATAAACATGATATATGATGTATTGCATGCATATTGAGTTGGTTTGATATGCCTATATTAGGAGTAGAAGTTTCTCCTTTGAATAAGCGCTTATGAAAAATTGTGCATTAGAAGTTTTTGCACATTTTTAGTATGTATGCTGGTTGGGCTGTGGTCTAGAATTTTTGTCTTTGTTTGCTGTATTGGTCGGCATTCGGGGATGAATGTTCCCAAGGGCGATATAATGTAATACCATGAAAATATAACGACCTAAGCTAGAGCCTCATATGATGTCTAATTACTAAAAAGGATTAAAATGATGTTTTTATACCTCATCTAATGTAACTAACTTAGTAAGAAAGTGTTAATGCATAAACATGAAGAAACGACCAAGACGTCCGAAAACTAGTAAATTGGACTAGTGTGGTGTTAGGTCTTGTAGTAAGGTTTTGAAGTGTCATATGAGGACTAAATCTTGTAAAAATAGTTGGTATAGGTAGAACTACATTTTAGGGTCCAAACCGTACGTGTACGTCCCCCCAAGGACCACCCTAGGGGTCCTTGAGGAGACCCAACCTTTCACCCAAAAAGCTATCAAAAATACAGCAGAACCTACGGAGGTCATTGACGAGCCGTCAATGGATCCACATCCCGTAGATTGGGGTAGTGGGTCAGACCTCTAATAGACCTTTATTCCCCTTAAACTTGGAGTCTCTGACAAAAACGAAGGAGGTACGTACGGGGGCGTGAACCCATCCACGGTCTGTGGAAGAGTCGCCTTAGATTCTTCCGAATTTTAAGTCTTTAGTTTTAGTTTAGGGGTCAGTGTTAGTTAGTTATTCTATAAGGGTATAATAAGGGTGGTTAATTAACTAATTAAATTTCAAAAACTAACTATAAGAACGTAACCTTAAGACTTTAAGTCATTCAACTAAACTCACAACTCAGAGACAAAAACAAAACTTCCCTCTCCCAAAGTCCTCTCTAAGAAATCCATTGAAAAAGAAGACCAAGGTTAAACTAGGTTTGGAATAACTTGACCTTTATCCATCAATTCTGAAGAAATTTATCAAGGTATGGAAGCTCTTCACACTCGTTTTCCCCAAAAGACTATCTCAAAAATTGAACTTCAAAGTTTCCCAAATTTTAGGTTTTCACTCAATTTCGTGGGTCTCTTTCAAAACTTGTTTCCATTTATCTAAATTGATTATTTATGATTATATATGAAGTTCTATGGATGAATTCAAGTAATCATAGTGGTTTTTGAAGAAAGCTCCATAAGACCACTAAATCTCCCTTTTTTCTCAAATCTAAAACCCTATTATGCTTTGATTGATGAATGAAGGATGAGAATCTACTATGTTTCTATGTAATTCATTATTTTATTATGATGTTTCCCTATATGATGTGTAACATTTCAAAAACGTAAGACGTGTCGTTAAGCCTAACATAGTTGTCAGGAAGTCTAGACACTGTTTTAAGGTTAGTTTCATAAATATAGTTCACTTAGGACATTTTGGAACCAAAATGTTTAAGAACGTCCATGATGTTTGAAAGTTGGTTCAAAGAGGTGCTAGTGTGCCTTGGCCTGTTTGGCTAGCTTTTAAGAGTTGGAATTTAACAAAATCTGGTGAAAAGGTGTGTAACACATGTTAGGAAGCTTTTATGGTCGAAACGTCCAGGTACGACTCCCCAAGGACCAACCAAGGGCCTTGAGGAGGACCCTTGTGGGATTGGCAACACTGCCTGGGCAGTGTGCATCAATGGGTTCGCTTACGGTCCGTGAGTGGACCAACAGACCGTTGGTACCACCGTTGCTCCACACTTGGCCAGATGGTGGTTGTGTGCATCGACGGGACAACCGACGGCTCGTATATGGACCAACGTAGCGTCGATTCCACCGTCCCTCCTCACTTAGCCAAACCTTGGTGGGGAGCAGTTTTTGAATTGCCGACGGGCCGTAAGTGGACTCACGGGGCAGCGATGCCACCGTCGTCCCACACTTACCCTGGTGGAGAAAGGCCCTGGCTGCACAAGTCTCTGATCGAGACGACGGATGTGCAGCACGGAGGAAGGTCCATTCCGTCGACTCACAGAGGGACCGTCGACGGTGTCTCATCTGTGAGGTCAGGTAAGTTTTCTTTCACGTTTTAATTAAGTCATTTAATTAGTTAGGGTTTTAGGTGGTTAATTAAGGTATTAAGGGAGGCTTAATTAAATTAGTTATTCACCCTATAAAGTCCCTAACCTCGCTTAATCTAAACACAACTCTAAAACAAATTGCTCTACCTTCTCTCTACTTTCTCTCTCTATTGGAAGACTCCATTGAATCTAAGTCTAGGAGGTGATTTGGGGGCTGGAAAAGGGTGGATTCATCTTCAATTTCTTATCAAAACAATAAGGTATGGGATCTCTTCACCTTTGAGACTTCTTTCCTCAAAGGGTTCATCCAAATTGCTTTCAAAGTTAGTGATTTCTAATGGGTTTCATCCAATTCCGAATTTGATGTTATGAATTGAGTTGTTGATGTTTACTTTAGGTTGATATGAGTTGATTAACATGTATTCTAACTTAAGTGGAGTAATTGATGATGATATTGCCTAAATTGAAGAACATGTTTCCAAGTCCTTAACCCTAGGTTGTGTTCTTGACTTAGATTGTAAATTGTTCATCCAATTGACTTGCTTAGGGGTTGAATCACTTGTATATAATGTTGATATGCTGTTTATGAAAAAATGAGGATGATAATTAGTCTTTCACGCTAGTTCTTGATAGGTGATCTAGGGTATGATGAATTGACTAATTCCTAAGCTTAGATCTACTATTGAATTATGAAGTAGTGACTGTTCTATACTTGTGATTTCATTGGTTATTGAATTATGGCAATTTGATGACATAATTGGGTTGAAGTAAGGGTTGATGGTAAGACCTTGATGATGATGAATTGTGAAGAAGACTTGGTAAGTCTTGAGACCTTATCCTTTGTTTCAATTATGGTTAATTGTGATTAAGTCATGATGATTGTATTGGAGCATGCCTTGTTTAGGATTTATAGGTTGGTATGATTTTGAATTGAAATCTTGGTATGGTTGTGAGGTTGATTAAGATGTAAAGTAATAAGGGTGACGATGATTGCCAAATGTGCTTTATTATGAAAGGCCATGAAGTGTTAACCTTACTTATGTGAATTGTGATGAAAGGCTTTTACTCATGCAATTCCTATTGAGCTATGATGATGATGATTATACAAGGGCTAGACCTTACGACCTAAACTAAGTTATGATTTATAAATAAATATTAAAGACATTTCAATAAGGGACTCTAGCTTAACACCGAGTGATCTTGAATGTGAGAGGGTGACACTTTCCCACATAGGGAAGGTAGGTTTGACTACGGTTCTCACGGGGTGGATAGCCTCATGAACTAATTAGGGTGTAGAGTAATGTTTCCTATGATGCCCCAAGATTCCATAACTATGTTTCCACTACTAGCTAGTGGATCCACCTAGAATGCTACGTTTATGTTAGGTTTTACCTTGGCCGGTAGACCACCTTCTATCGATGTAAGGTTTATGACACCGGATTCCACATTATCTCATGTGGTATATGTCGGTTAAGGCAAGTATTCCCTAAAATAAAATGAAGTAATGATGTATAGGCTAACTAAGGTGACTTGAGAGGTTAGACTTAGCTTAGGTAGGGGTATGGGACTCTACCTAGGTCTTGCACTAGTTTGCCTTGATAGGAACTTTAGGAGGTCAATATTATGTATGTAAATGATGATTAAAGTAAATGTCTATATGATGATTATGATGCTTATGAACATGTAATTGTTTTTGTTGACTAAAGTATGAACTTATATATGTTGAATGTTATGTTATGTGAAGTAAGTTACTATGTGTGATCCTTACTTGGTTACTTGGTTAAGTAGGGTTGTGGGGCTTTACTTGGTCATTGCACTTGTGGATTTATAAGGGTTATGATTGGTTGTCTTGCTTTACTATTCACATGATTAACTCTTATTTATACTTGTATTGTGATTACTTGATATTAGAGTTATGCGAGATTATGGGTTTAAGTATGTGATATGCATATGGTTGCTTTGATTTGATTAAGCATGCTTTATTGGTTGGTCTAGTTGTTGATTGTACATAAAGACATAAATGGCATGATTTAAATAAATATCCCTTTTTAGCATGTTTGATTGTTATATGTGCATATGGTCTCATACTTAGTACATGTGGCGTTCTAACCCCATTTTCTCCCTTTTCCCCAACACTTTAGGTTCCGGTCGTTGAGGTTTTGTTCGAGTCGATTGAGAAGAAAGCTTGGATACTCTCATCATCCAAGTGGTAGGTCATTATTTTCCCGAGGATGATGCCGATATTCTACCTATGGATTGTTTAGCTATTATGACATTTATGTTGATTCTATCTTTCATTTGGAGACAAAATTGTATAAAGCCTATATGTTGATTACTTTTATTGTTGTAGGGCTCTGCCCATGCTGTATTGTCGTTCTAGATGGTTTATGAGATGAGACGAATTTTATTACTCTAATTCTATCTTATATATGTGTATGTAATAAAAGTAGAAGACTAAGTAATCTTCCTATACGAACGGGTATATGTATACTCGATATCATACTATTATGTTTATGTAGAGATCTTTGATATAGTCAAAAAAATTTAATTTTTCCGCATATTTTAGCCAATGAATGTTATGGTGAATGCTAAGAGGCTATTCTAATGTCACGATCGGGATTCTGGAATTCGAACCGCGACCGGCGTCGTTAACCTCTCAGAGGTCGCAGACAAGACTCTTACTTAGATTCATCACAATCATACAGTTAAATTTGCGGAAAATTTAAAACTTTTAATTACTTAACGAAGTGTACATAGACTTCATATAGTTTTTCTATAAGAGTGATATTCTACTAGCTCAAACTCTACAACCATCTATCAATAGATTAAACAATGAAATAAATGATTGCAATACTAATAATGATAGTTCGCCAATTGGCCTTATTACAATGCTTTGAAATAAATACTTGGAAAGAAATGCTAGGGACAGTAGTCACTAGCTAAATCTAATAAACTAAGCTAGAATAATAAAACATAGCATCCTCGAACTCAAGAGGACCTACCAAAGTCTGGAGATCGCTTTTCCGAACTGCTTCGACGGACTTCAACCTTCTTGAGAATTTGCGCCTATAAAAATAGTAAATAGGTATATGGGGTTAGTACACACTTGTACTAAGTATGGGTGTATGCACATAACACATAAGGGACAATGCATGAACACGGAAAGCTCTTTTCCTAAATAAGTGTAAAGTTACGATCTCAACGTCGATATATTGCTTAAAATGTTACTCTTGATTAATGATGTAAATATGACAATTCTCATGAAATTAAGGCATACAACTCATTTTCTATATGAACATTAGACCTTGGAATCATGAACATAATTTTAGAACAATTTAAACGATGTTTCTTATTTTTGATACTAGGCAGAGAATTCACTCTTTCAAACTTAGATTATTTTTCAGTCTTGCTATCTTCTTGTTGTGTAGTTCAATGATCTCCTCTGATCTTATGTTTCACTTACAATTGCAATGATTCATTGTAGTCCGATACCTACAATGAATCGAGTAAGTAATTCACAAGACTAAGGACACGATTGGCTACCTACCTATGAGTTAGATTTTTCATTCTTCTTCTTGTTGGGTAACTTACATTAATAAGCCCATCTTTATTGGCTATGCCCCTTATTTGATTATTTCATAATATATAGTTCTTGAGAAATAATCCATGCTCCATTATTGGCTACCCCCAACTTATTATATCTATCAAACACTAATGATTAATGTTTATTAAGCTCTTACTTTACTTCATTCACTATGAACTTATGATTCTACTCCCTTACTCGATCGTTCACTTTTGAACTTGCTACTTATTCTTTCTTACTCTCTTAAAGAATTCTTTTAGCATTGACGGAAGTAGATCATGCGAGCTACATGAAATCTAGTGTCTTCCCCACACCAAAAAGGGGTGGTTCACCGATTAAAGTGAACCAAGCTTTGTGTCTTCCCCACACCAAAAAGGGGGATTCACCGGCTAAGGTGAATCGGTCGATGTCTTCCCCATATCGTAAAGGGGGGTTCACGGAAGTAGTGATCCGAATACTTGTACTGAGCTATAACCGACATAGATCATGTGAGATAAACATGAAATCCGATGTCTCTCCCACACCGAAAAGAGGTGGAATCACCGGCCAAGGTGATACCTAACTTGCTAGCGTGTTTAGTGGGTGGCCTCCACTAGCTAGGTGCCCCTATGTTGGCAACATAGTTCTAAGACTAGGAGACGTACTGAGACCCTGGAGATCTCATCTCATGAGACTTACGTGTGCTCGCACTCGCTGATAGCTAGTCTATCGGTGCTAAGCTCAGATTTTATCTTCTTATCTTTTAGAGTTGAGTCATTACATGATGGAAGCTTGCTTCTAGTTATGAGGTTTACTTACTCTATTGATGATTGGTCATCCCTATCTTTACTTGATTATTATGCTCTTAAGACTTTACTTTATCATCTTGGTGTGAGTGAGACTGGTCTCACGGACTCTAGCACCCTCTTATGTGAGTATTATTGACGTAACGATTAAGTGTTCTTGAGACTCGTCTCACTTCTTTGTAACACTCTTCATTAGGTCAATCCTATAACTTAACTCTTAGTTATCTATTTACTCACCTTAACTTGTTTACGTTACTTACTAACCTTAATCATTCTTTATGATGGTTATCGATTTCTTTGTAAGATTTATGGCGTTATGTTATGAGTTTATTGAATTGACAATGAGATCACTTTGCATCTTTTGAATCTATTGGTACTAGCCCATTTGTTGGCACAAAATCATATATGATATTAATACAATCCAATTAGATAATTCATGGATACAATAAAGCAATCTAACATGTTAAACAAGTCAACATATAACCTTTAATTAACATATAAAAGCAATTCACTAATAACTCATAAACAACTCATATTCTCGATCACAAATAGGTATTATAACATTCAACGTTCATGTAATTAACACCCTAGCATACGGATCTAATCACGTGTATTTCACTCGACATATAAATCACTTAAACACACATATAAGATCAGTTAACACAACTTACAACCAGCAATGCAATGAGAATAGTGGTACTATACTACAAGAATCGGAAATCGTGAGAACTAGGGAGATGAACATGCGATTCGACGGTACAACCCTAGTTTCAATATTCTTGAAGTACAAACGTTTGAAAAGCCTCTTGGAGAAAGAATTCCATGAGATAAAACCATACATTGCTGTTGAATTGAATCTACGAAGATCACTACGAACTTTGCACAAAAAACCTTGAAGATCCTTGCTTAGCCTTCTAGGGTTAGGTCACGGTTTTTGTTCTTGCAGTTTGGACGTTAATGGTGAGCAGCTTTTAGGTCTAAATCTTTTTTATAACTGATTGTAAATAAGGTGAATTTAGTTTATATACTTAACTAAATTATCTTAGGTAATTAATTACCAAAACGCCCTTCCTAGATTGACTAGACTTAGGGAATTATTGACTTAACCGATTTTAGGGTGTCTCCTTGTAGTTTCGGTTTTGTCTTTTTATTTTAATTAATTAAGTTGCTAAATAAATTAATGAAGTTGTCTAGGATAATTACTATAATACCCCTAGGTTTTTAGGACTAAAGTCAACCATTGATCATCCTAGGTTAGGTACTAGGTTGTCCCTAAGTTAGTTAAATTAGGTATGTGTCACCCGACAAGGTCCTAGGTTGTCGGGTATCTTAGTTGTCCGTACTAGGTGGGTCTAGGGGTGGTTGGGTAGTTAAGTTAGTTGGTTAGGGCCTAAGGTTGGTTAGAGGGGCTGGTCCCACGCGGTTGGACCCGCACGTGCATGGTCTCCCCAACCGCCCTAACCGATTCGGTTAGGGTTGTCCCCTCGTCCGTTCCTTGCCCATGTGCAATCCCATGTGTTTCTTTCATTTTCCTAACTAACTATTGGGCAGGTTCATTTGGAATATTCACTTATTGTCCCAAGGATCGTCACTATATCCTTGGGCATTACTTACTCTAATGATCATTTTAAATGGTTATGTGCTATGGTATCTAGGCTTGACACTTGGATGCCTCATACCTTAAGTATTGCATTAGCGATCACTATTTTAGCTTAGGGTCTTCTTTGCAGGTACAATTTCTTAATAAGCTTGGACCTTGTTTCAACTACTTGGATATTATTATAGAAATTGGCTAACACCCCTTAGCCAATTTTCTATACTATGCCCAATATTTTTCAATATTGGACATCGGGATGCCTACGTACCCCAATATGCAATCTTAAGGACCTTTAGGGCTCTTTAATAGACGTGTAATTTTCCGGATTGTTACATTATTTTCTCCTTAGGAACATTCATCCCCGAATGACACTACTTATCTTTTTAAAACAAAAGAGGGAAATTTTCGAAAATCACCTTAGCATACTAGAACTTTATCTTCGTGAATGTCTGATTCACAACTTACTCTGAGTGATGCACATACTCTAAGCTTATCAAAAGCTTCTTATTTAAGATCGAGGAACTTACTTCTCAATTCTACTTTAACTTAATGCACATCACACTCATGCAACACATAATCACGTAATAATCTATACAAAAACAGCAACATGAAAGCAAGCATGAACTCATATTAACTCATATAGTGCAAGTATAAAACACACAGTTATGGACTTAAAACACCAAAAACCGCCTAATGCACTAAGATTTAGAGTTGTAGTTATGAAATCGGAATTAAAGAACGTTTATCTAACCTTACATACTGAATAAGTGAGGGTAACGGGATCTCATATCAGCCTAGGCCTCCCATGTCGCTCCAACAAGATGGTTCCTCCACAATACTTTCACAGTGAGAACCTCCTTGTTCCTAAAACGCTTCACTTGACGATATAAGATTGCAATGGGAACCTCTTCATCAAAAAGGTTCTCATCGACTCCTAACCCTTCGACGGGTAGAATGGACTCGGGATCGCCTAGACACCTCTTAAGCATCGAAACGTGAAACACTGGATGAACATAATCTAAGTCGTTTGGTAATTTCAGTTCGTATGCAACGTTTCCTACTCGTTGCAAGATTTCATACGGACCAATATACCTTGGACTTAATTTCCCCTTTTTACCGAAATGCATCACCCCTTTCATGGGTGATATCTTGAGGTATACTTGATCACCTACTTCGAATTCAAGAGCTCTCTTTCGGTTATCTGTATATGATTTTTGATGACTATAGACAGTAGCTAACCTATCTCGAATCATCCTTACCTTTTGCAAAGCTTCATGTATGATTTCGGGCCCAAGGATGGCCTTTTCTCCCACTCCAAACCATCCAATGGGGGATCTATATCTCTTACCATACAATGCTTCGAAAGGTGCCATCCCAATACTAGAATGGTAGCTATTGTTATACGAGAACTCGATTAGGGGTAAATGATCGTCCCAACTTCCCTTGAAGTCCATGACACACGCTCTTAACATGTCTTCAAGGGTTTTGATGGTGCGTTCTGCTTGTCCATCCATTTGAGGGTGAAATGCGGTACTAAGCTTCACTTGTGTACCCAAATGCTTTTGAAAAGATCTCCAAAATGCGAAGTAAATTGGGCTCCTCTGTCCGAGATGATAGATAAAGGAATCTCATGCCACCTCACGATCTCATCAATGTAAAGTTTGGCGTAGCCTTCAGCTCGGTAAGTGGAGTTCAGGGGAATGAAGTGTGCTGATTTAGTCATTAAGCAACAATGACCAAAATGGAATCGTACATCTTTCTCGTCCTCGGCAAACCAACCACGAAATCCATGTTAATGGCCTCCCACTTCCAAGTTGTAATCTTGATTGATTGAGTAAGACCCCAGGCTTAAGGTGTTCGTCCTTGACTTTTTGGCAATTGGAACACTCTTCTACGAACTTAGAGATGTCTCGCTTCATACCTTCCCACCAATAAATCTCTTTCAGATCATGATACATCTTGGTTGACCTAGGTGGATCGAATACTTAGATCCATGAGCCTCTGCGATAATATTTGCCCTCAAACTATCAATATTTGGCACGCACAATCTTCCTTGGTACCTAAGTACACCGTCTCCCCCTAAGGAGAATAATGCATTCATCTTACCCAACACCAGATCCTTCAACTCCATAAGTACCAGATCGAGAAGTTGTTTGGCCTTAACGTTTAAAACAAATGAAGACTCAGAACTCGAATGGACTGAACACCCCCATCGGGTGAATCCACGAGCGTACGCCTAACCTTGCCAATCGGTGTACATCCTTAACCAATTCTTTCTTCTCATCATCGATGTGTGACACGCTGCCCATTCTTAATCGACTCAATGCATCCGCCACTATGTTGGCCTTCCCCGGATGTTAGTGGACACTCATGTGGTAGTCTTTTAGCAATTCTAGCCATCTTCTCTGCCGAAGGTTCATTTCTCTTTGCGTAAAACGTATTGAAGACTTTTATGGTCAGTAAATACATCAACATGTACACCATATAAGTAGTGTCTCCAAAGCTTCAACACAAAGACAATCGTGACTAGTTCGAGATCGTGCGTAGGGTAGTTCTTCTGGTGGACTTTCAATTGTCTTGACACGTATGCAATCACCTTACCTTCTTGCATAAGAACACATCTCAAACCTACTCGAGACGCATCACAATAAACAACGTACCCTTCAACACTTCTCAGCAACGTGAGGGCCGGGGCAAAAGTGAGTCTGTCCTTGAGTTCTTAAAAACTCTTCTCATTTTTTTCAGACCACTCGAAGTTCGCTTTCTTCTTTGTTAATGCGGTCAATGGAGCAGCAATTGCGGAAAAGCCCTCGACAAACCGTCGATAATAATTGACCAAACCCCAGAAACTTTGAATATCGGTAGGTGTAAGGGGTCTCGGCCAATTCTTGACCGCCTCTATCTTTTTCAGATACACTTCTACACCTTGATCGGTCACCACGTGACCAAGGAAAGTCACCGATCTTAACCAAAACAAACACTTACTAAACTTTGAATACAATTGGTGTTCTCTGAGTACTTGCAATGTCATTCTCAAATATTGTTCATGCTCTCCTCTGGACTTAGAGTATATGAGGATGTCATCTGTGAATACTATGACAAAAGATCAAGATACTCACAGAAAACTCTATTCTTAAGGTCCATAAATGCGGATGGTGCGTTAGTGAGATCGAATGACATGACAAGAAACTCGTAATGGTCATATCTAGTTCGGAAGGCAGTCTTAGCAATGTGCTCTTGTATTACCCTTAATTGGTGATAACCCGACCGAAGATCTATCTTAGAAAAGAAACTTGAACCTTGAAGTTGATAAAAAAGATCATCGATTTGGGTAAGAGTATATTTGTTCTTTATAGTGACTTTGTTGAGTTGCCGATAATCGATACACATTCTAACAGTTCCATCCTTTTTCTTTACGAACAACACTGGAGCGCCCCAAGGGGATATGCTCGGTTGGATGAAGCCCTTATCAAGTAAATCTTTTAACTGCAACTTCAACTCCTTAAGTTCCATTGGGGCCATTCTATATGGTAAAATTGAAATCGGTTTGGTGTTGGGATCTAAGTCGACACCGAAATCGATCTAACTTTCGGGAGGGATCCCTGGTAAATCCTCCGGAAAGACATATTGAAACTCATTAACTACTGAAACAGAGTCTATGGAAGGGACTTCTTGTTCTAAGACTTTTACTCTAACTAAGTGACACAAGTATCCCTTAGATAACATTTTATTAGCCTTGAGGTTTGAAACTATTTGACTTGTTGGATTTGAACCACACCCTTCCATTTTAACTATAATTCATCGGGAAACTGAAAACTGACAACCTTATTTCGACAATCGATAGTAGCATAGCATTTATGAAGCCAATCCATACCCAAAATTATATCAAAATCTAGCATGGTTAATTCTATTAGGTCAGCATGAGTAATTTATTGAGAACAGTACTGGGCAATTTCGGTAGACCCTCTCGGCCCTAACACTGTCCCCTATAGGAGTTCTCACTAAAAATGGCTCATACAGAATTTTAGGAAGCAATTCAAATTTACTAGCTACTAAAGGAGTAACAAAAGATAAGGTATATCTTTGATCTAATAATGCATAAACAAGAAAAGAAAAGACAAGCAAGTTATCAGTAACCACATCCGCGGACTTCTCTTGTTCCTCTCTTCCTTTCAACGCATAGAATCGGTTCCTTTTAGGTGGTTCGGCTGCTGCGTTGGGATTCAAACGAGGCTGAGCATCTGCCTTGGCCGGATTCTTCGTGTTCGGACAGTCCCTAACCACGTGCCCACTCTTACCGCATCCGTAACAAACATTGAAACCTACCATGCACTCCCCCTTATGCACATGGCCGCACTTACCACACTTCCGTCGGTCAATGTGGTTATTCTTTTCATTGCGCTTCTTGGACTTAGTATTTTTCGAAGGAGTAAAGTTACCTGAGAGTTTGTGCCACTTCTTGAACTTTGGCTTATCCCAAACTCAAAATGAATTCTTACCATGATTGGAACCGGATTGATCCGAAGTCCGTGACTTCTTGTTCTCTATGCTTCTCTTTCTACGACGACTTTCCTCAACTTGTTGTACATGGACCATCACCCTACCAAGGTCCATGTTATCGTGCAACGTTGCTGCCCGACACTCCTCTTACAAATCTTCCGACACACCAGTCACAAACCTGCTCATCTCATCCCTACTATTCGCCACAAGAGATGAAGCATATTTCGAAATCTTAACAAACTTCAAAGAGTATTCCCTAACCGACATACCTCCTTGTCGTAAGTTGATGAATTCTTCGAATTTAGATTCTCTCTTTTCTCTAGAAAGAATCTCTCCAGGAATGCATTTTTGAGAACGTCCCAAGTGACGGGGACATCCCTAGGTGTTCAACAATCTCCTCACATCTTGTGCCACACTTGAGCCACATCTTTGAGTTGATAAGCAGCCAACTCAGCCTTTTCTTCTTCATTCACCCCCATAGCACACAGAATCTTATAAACATCATCCACAAATTCTTGAGGATACTCATTGGTTTTGGACCCATAGTATACTGGAGGATTCATTCATGTAAAATCCCTCAACCTACTAGCCATAGTGCTAATCTGTGGATTTTCTCTTGTAAGCAACTTCTCTATTGGCTTGAGTCGTGATGGCTTGTGCTTGCGCAGTGATGGCTTGGGCCATCTAAAGCAGTGCCTCCCTAACCTCTTCATTAGTCATTCCAACTACGTTGGCGGGCACTTGAGCTTCAGCTGCTGGGGATTGAGGAGGAGCTTGATTACCTCCAGCAGCTACTTCATCAACCCTTCTGTTGGCGTTTCTTCTTGTGTTCATTGTCTACACGTATACACAAGAACGAAGATAGATACTAGAATGACACAAAATGTAAAAGTTCTAGAAAGCACGATAAAGAGTAGAAGAAGGGAAGATTCCTAATCATCACAAAGTCTCTAAGTCATAATTGTGGTGCACTTCACAACCATAAGTTAGAAACTACGCAACGTGGTTGTGTTGAGCCTTAGTTCCTAGGTAATTTAACCTCATGCTATGATACCAAGTTTTTCATGACCCGAATTCTTGAATATGAACCGCGACCAGCGTCGTTAACCTCTCGGAGGTCGCAGACAAGCCTCTTACTTAGATTCATCACAATCATACAGTTAAATTTGCGGAACATTTAAAACTTTTAACTACATAACGAAGTGTACATAGACTTCATATAGTTTTTGTATAAGATTGATATTCTACTAGCTCAAACTCAACAACCATCTATCAATAGATTAAACAATGAAATAAATGATTGCAATACTAATAATAATAGTTCGCCAATTGGCCTTATTACAACGCTTTAAAATAAATACTTGGAAAGAAACACTAGGGACAGTAGTCACTAGCTAAATCTAATGAACTAAGCTAGAATAATAAAACGTAGCATCATCGAAATCAAGAGGACCTACCAAAGTCTGGAGATCGCTTTTCCGAACTGCTTCGACGGACTTCAACCTTCTTGAGAACCTGCAACTATACATATTGTAAATAGGTATATGGGGTTAGTACACACTTGTACTAAGTATGGGTGTATGCACATAATACATAAGGGACGATGCATGAATAACGAAAGCTCTTTTCCTAAATAAGTGTCGAAGTTACGGTCTGAAAGTCGATATATTGCTTAAAACGTTACTTTTGATTAATGATGTAAATATGACACGTTCTCATACAATTAAGGCATACAACTCGTTTTCTATATGAACATAAGACCTTGGAATCATGAATATAATTTTAGGACAACTTAAACGATGTTTCTTATTTTTGATACTAGGCCAAGAGTTCACTCTTTCAGACTTAGACAATTTTTCAGTCTTTTGTCTTCTTGTTGTGTAGTTCAATGATCTCCTTTGATCTTATGTTTCACTTACAAGTGCATATATTCATTGTAGTCCCATACCTACAATGAATCGAGTAAGCAATTCACAAGAGTAAGGACACGATTGGCTACCTACCTGTGAGTTAGATTTTTCATTCTTCTTCTTGTTGGGTAACTTACATTAATAAGCCAATCTTTATTGGCTATGCCCCTTATTTGATTATTTCATAATATATAGTTCTTGGGACATAATCCATGCTCCATTATTGGCTACCCCCAACTTATTATATCAATCAAACACTAATGATTAATGTTTATTAAGTTCTTACTTTACTTAGTTCACTATGAACTTATGATTCTACTCCCTTGCTCGATCGTTCACTTTGAACTTGATACTTATTCTTTCTTACTCCGTTATAGAATTCTTTTAGCATTGACGGAAGTAGATCATGCGAGCTTCATGAAATCCGGTGTCTTCCCCACACTGAAAAAAGGGGTGGTTCACCGATTAAAGTGAACCAAGCTCTGTGTCTTCCTCAGACCGAAAAGGGGGATTCACCGGCTAAGGTGAATCGGTCGATATCTTCCCCACATCGTAAAGGGGGGTTCACGGCAGTAGTGAACAAAATACTTGTACTGAGCTATAACCGACATAGATCATGTGAGCTAAACATGAAATTTGGTGTCTCCCCCACACCGAAAAGAGGTGGAATCACCGGTCAAGGTGATACCTAACTTGCTAGCGTGTTTAGTGGGTGGACTCCACTAGCTAGGTGTCCCTATGTTGGCAACATAGTTCTAAGACTAGGAGACGTACTGAGACGCTGGAGATCTCATCTCATGAGACTTACATGTGCTCGCACTCGCTCATAGCTAGTCTATCGGTGCTAAGCTCATATTTTATCTTCTTATCTTTTAGAGTTGACTCATTACATTATGGAAGTTTGCTTCTAGTTATGAGGTTTACTTACTCTATGGATGACTGGTCATCCCTATCTATACTTGATGATTATGCTCTTAAGATATTACTTTATCATCATGGTGTGAGTCAGACTGGTCTCACACACTCTAGCACCCTCTTATGTGAGTATTATTGATATAACGATTAAGTGTTCTTGAGACTCGTCTCACTTCTTTCTAACACTCTTTATTAGGTCAATCTTATAACTTAACTCTTAGTTATCTCTTTACTCACCTTAACTTTTTTACGTTACTTACTAACCTTATATCATTCTTTATGATGGTTACTGATTTCTTTGTAATTTATGGCGTTACAAGTTGTGTAGATAGGTTATATTGGAACTTGTCCCATTGATTGGCATACCCTATGTTATGAGTTTATTGAATTGACAATGAGATCACTTTGCATCTTTTGAATCTATTGGTACTAGCCCATTTGTTGGCACAAAATCATATCTGATATTAATACAAGCCAATTAGATAATTAATGGATACAATACAGCAATGTAACATGTTAAACAAGTCAACATATAACCTTTAATTAACATTTAAAAGCAATTCACGAATAACTCATAAGCGACTCATATTCTCGATCATAAATAGGTATTACAACATTTAACGTTCATGTAAATAACACCCTAGCATGCGGATCTAATCACGTGTATTTCACTCGACATATAAATCACTTAAACACACATATAAGATCAGTTAACACTACATACAACCAGAAATGCAATGAGAATAGTGCTACTATACTACAAGAATCGGAAATCATAAGAACTAGGGAGATGAACATATGATTCGATGGTACAACCCTAGTTTCGATATTCTTGAAGTAAAAACGTTTGAAAAGCTGTTGAATTGAATCTACGAAGATCACTACGAACTTTGCACGAAAAACGTTGAAGATCCTTGCTTAGCGTTCTAGGGTTAGGTCACGGTTCTTGTTCTTGCGTTTTAGACGTTAATGGTGAGCAGCGTTTAGGTCTAAATATTTTGAGAACTGATTGTAAATCAGGTGAATTTAGTTTATATACTTAACTAAATTATCTTAGGTAATTAATTACCAAAACGCCCTTCCGATATTGACTAGACTTAGGGAATTATTGGCTTAACCGATTTTAGGGTGTCTCCTTGTAGTTTCAGATTTGTCTTTCTATTTTAATTAATTAAGTTGCTAAATTAATTAATTAAGTTGTCTAGGGTAATTACTAAAATACCCCTAGGCTGTTAGGACTAAAGTCAACCATTTGGATTATCCTAGGTTAGGTACTAGGTTGTCCCTAAGTTAGTTAAATTAGGTATGTGTCACCCGACAAGGTCCTAGGTTGTCGGGTGTCTTAGCTGTCCGTACTAGGTCGGTCTAGGGGTCGTTGGGTAGTTAAGTTAGTTGGTTAGGGCCTAGGGTTGGTTAGAAGGGCTGGCCCCACGTGATTGGACCCGCACGTGCATGTTCCCCCCAACCACCCTAACTGATTTTGTTAGGGTTGTCCCCTCGGACGTTTCTTGCCCATGTGCAATCCCATGTGTTTCTTGCATTTTCCTAACTAACTATTGGGAAGGTTCATTTGGAATAGTCACTTATTGTCCCAAGGATCCTCACTATGTCCTTGGGCACTACTTACTCTACATGATCATTTTAAATGGTTATGTGCTACGGTATCTAGGCTTGACACTTGGATGCCTCATACCTTAAGTATTGCATTAGCGATCACTGTTTTAGCTTAGGGTCTTCTTTGCAGGTAAAATTTCTTAATAAGCTTGGAGCATGTTTCGACTACTTGGATATTATTATAAAAATAGGCTAACACCCCTTAGCCAATTTTCTATACTATGCCCAATATTTTCTAATATTGGGCATCGGGATGCCTACGTACCCCCAATACGCAATCTTAAGGACCTTTAGGGCTCTTTAATAGACGTGTAATTTTCCAAAATGTTACATCTTAGTCCTCAAAGAGGACGACGACACCAGTTACGTCTAGGGTGTGCTCCTCGATTGTGACATGATGAATAAATATCATTAAGTTAGGGTTGAATATTTAAGAAAGCCTTGAAAGCTATGAATAAAGGTTTTCAATTTGCTTATAGTTTAATGTTGACTTGTTAATCCACTTATGGTGGAGGTGTTTACTTATTATATATTCTTATATTGAATTGTTTATCCACTTATCGTGGAGTTTCTTACTTGATTTAAGAGTTGTGGTGTTGAGTCCTGTTCCTCTTCCCTAAAACCTTAATTATGATCAAGTATACTATGATATGAACATGTATGTTATGCTATGATATAAACATGCATATAATTCTATGACACGAATATGGATGTTATGTTATGATATGAATAAGAATTCTACGATTTATGTTAGTATTGATATGTTGAATGAAGGAAATTCTCCAAAATACTATATGAATATGATACCAAAAAATATTCTCTATGTTCTTTGTTCTTTGATTGAGAGGTTGTCCTTATCTTTGAAAACCTTTGAGCTATACACTATATGAGAAGTTAAGTCCATAAAGCATTCTTTATGAACTAATGCGTAACTAAAGGCTTAATGACACTTTAAAGGGAATTGTTCTTAGCACAGAGTGGATATGATTATGAGATAGGTTCCATTACGTTAGTAGTTCGGTTCACATTATGGTGTCTCATGAGATGGAAACCCGCACGAAAGAAGTATAAGGTTTGTAGAAGAAAACTCCATATCCCATAACTATGTTTCCGCATAAGTCTTAGCTAGTGGATCCAAATTATAGCTAGGTATGTCCATTTCACTCTAGACAATTAAAACGCATCTTTTCAATGTGGGCGTAAAATATCGGATTCCATGTAGCTCACATGGTCTATATTGGTTATTGCTAATATGAACTAAGATAAGGATATGACTTATGAATATGAATATGAACTCTGGCTAGGGCTTCTTGAGAGGTACTACTTAGTATAGATAAGGGTATAGAACTTTACCTATACTTTGCATAAGTGGGTTCTTTTAGTAGTTTTTGTGTGAGTCTCTTATGTACAATGACTTATGTATGATGACTTACGTATGATGACTATGTATCATGTTAAGGTTGGTTTCACTTATTATGATGTTAAATATGTATGTAACCATACTTATGTCTTCTTTATGGCTTTGCTTAGTATTTATGGGGGTATGGGACATCATATGTACATTGCACAAGTGAACTTGAAAAGGGGGTCATGGGTGGTGTCTTTATGGTATGATGTTGATTGAACTCAAATATGTTAAGAGATGAACTATGGCTATGTATAGTGTTATTTATGATCATGAAATGTCTCTTTATCTTATGGTTTCCATACTTCGTACAAGTTGAATATACTAACCCGTATTTCTCTTATTTTTCTACCAAGTGTAGGTTTGGGGTAGTATATTATCATTTAGAATAAGGAAGTCTTAGATTGCATTCTCCTAGACTTTGGTATGTCCACATGTTCCGAGGACAATATGATACCACTTATATTTCTTTCTATTTTGTAATAGACTACTTATGTACTTCCTATTATGATAAATTTCATTTTAAAGGGATATGGTCCCTAGTTGAGACTTAAATGTTGAACTTAGATTGTTAATGAGATGACGTCTAGACATTCTATTTTTCTTATATGAAAGAGTATGGCATTGATTGTTGAAAAGTTTTAATAATTGACATTATTCAATGTATTATGCAAGGGTTATATACCAAGGGCTTGTAAATGACCACTTTGGGGTTGAGTACGCTGTGTACGACTTGGCGGTTCTCTCGGATCCTAAAAAAAATTCCGTGTCCTAATCCTTCTCTTGTGTCATCAGGAAATGAATACACGAAGGACTAACATAAGAATAACTGAAAGTGAAAATGTGAATGAAGGGGATCCTCCTTAAGATAATTAATCTCATGTTGATCTTGTGGTTGAGAATGTGACTAGGAGGAGTTTAGGTCTACTATCCAAATGTTGACCAAAGCCATGACGACTCAAGTTCAAGTTCTGACAACTCAAGCCCAAGCCACGAAAGAATAGGCCAATGGAGATTTTGGGACTCATGAACCCTAATTTGAATTTGGTCACAAGTTAGATATTTTTCTAGAATGAACCTTCCCAAATTTCATGGCTCCAAAATGGAAAAGGATGCCCAAAAGTTTATTGACGTGGTTTATAAAGTTCTTAACATTATGGGTGTGTCTACAAGAGAATGTGGAGTTAGACGCCTACCCATTGAAAGATGTGTCTCAAGATTAGTGTGAATAGTGGAAGGGTGAAAGACCCGTAGGAGAGGGGCCAGTAGAATGGGAATCATTTAAATCGGCATTTATTGAAAAATTCTTCCCCCTATAGTTGAGGGAAGTAAATATTCAAGGTTTCATTAATAGTCATCAAGGAGGTATAATGTTAAAGAGTATGCTTTAAAGTTCACCCAACTATCCAAGTAATCTCCAACCATAGTGGCAGAATCGAAGGCTAAGATGAATAAATTTGTGTTGGGTGTGTCCAACTCGGTTCAAGAAGAATGTTCTATGTCAATGCATTATCTTGACATGGATACCTCAAGTATCATGGTATATTCTCAACAAATTGAGGAGTTAAAGCTGAATAAAAGGAATAGAGAGGTGAAGAGAGATAAAATGGTGATGGGAATTTCTGCAATGCTAGGTCCGATGGACAAGGTCGAGAAAAGTTCACATGAAGGTTCTCCAACCAAGGTTCCTCAAATGATTCACCAAGGTTAAACAAGAACTGGATGCCTAACCTAAGCCTCAAGGAGGTAGTAGTAGTGGTTCTCATGTGAATAGGCCTAACTATGAAAAAAGTTGGAAGAATCATTATTGTAACCTAGCCGACATCAAATGTTTTCTATGGTTTTGGTAAGTGTGGTCATCAAGTGAAGAATTTACCAACACTTAAGGCCAAGAGGGGATAAGGAAAACAAGATTTTCCAAGCGGTCCAAACTCCAATAACAAAAAGCAAAACTGTGTTTATGCCCTTTGATCCCGATATAACTAAGAAAGCTTCACGGATTTGGTGACCGGTATGTTAAAAATATTTTCTATTGATGTATATGACTTGTTATACCCAGTGCTACTTTGTCCTTTGTAACACCTTTTGTGTCAATGAAGTATGAAATACTCCCCAATGTGTTAGTAGAGTCTTTATGGGTGTCTACCCAAGTTGGTGACTCGGTGGTGGTTAACAGAGTCTATAGAGTTGTCATTTTTTTTGTCCCATAAAGTTACATTGCTGATGGGTTTTTTCATGCAATATGAATACTTAGAATTTCATCTATGTTAATTTAGTGAGTTAATCTTTTTTATTCATGCTTATAGTATGAATTCTAAGGGTGATTACAAGACATTGTTTATGACCCTTGAGGGGTAAATGGTAAGTGTTGAATCTTGGTGTTTAGCCTTAAAGGCAATGTATGAAAGCATTCGATGTTTAATATTCTTATATATGAATTACTGATCCGCTTGAAATATGGAGGTTCTTAGTTTTCATGTATGAGCTTATGTTCCACTTGAATGGTGAAGATCCTATGACTAAGGTGTAAATTATGGTATTGTTGAAAGATTAGTTTCCTTTACCATTACACGTGTTTATGTATGAATTGTCTTAGACGATTATATGATGATTCTATGGGTGAAAGATAGTTCTCACTTTGTTAAATCAATGAGCTATGTTATGAGCTGGGTTGAAGGAAGGGTAAAGTACTCCTTCACATATGAAATTGCAATACACCTTAACTATGTATAAATTGAAAAATAATGCTTAGCACCGAGAGAATATAGAAAATGAGGTAGGGACCTTCCTGGTAGTATTAGGCCGGGTCTTCTACATATTCTCTCGTGAGATGGAAACCCTCTCTCTAGCACAATTGGACGAGTTTTCAGAAGCAATCTCCCTATCCCACAACTATGTGCCCGCATAGGTCTTAGATAGTAGATCCACTTTATAGCTATATATTTAGTTCTACCTCAGGCAAGTAGGCCGCCTTTTTTGGTATGGGGTTATATGACAATGAATTCCATGTAGCTCACATGGTCAATGTCGGTTAATGTTTTTATCCCTATGGAATAAGATAATGAATATGACTTGAACTATACTTATGATTTCTTGATAAGTTTAATTAGTAAGAGTGAGGGTATGGAACTTCACTTTTACGTTACACAAGTAGTCTTTGAAGGGGATTATGGGTTGGTTTGTATGCTATGGTAAGAGATGAAGGTACGTATTTATGATGAATGGATTGTTGTTAAGATATAAATTTCCTTATGTATATTTAATAAGCATGATTTTTCATTTATTTATGATTATGGATATGGTGAGGTCTAAAGTTGTTATGTGTTACTAAAGTGATTGTAAATGGATACTTAGTGTAGTTGGTATTATGGGATGTCAACTATACATTGCAGAAAAATGCTTTTAGGGCTACTAAGGTGATGGTTCAACTATGTTATGAAGGTTTATGTGAAATATGATGTTATGACTTGTAATATGTCTTTATGTGCATAAGTGGATTCCAAACCTAATAAATGCATGATTTTCACTAAAATGTCCTTTTAAGCATATTTAATGGTTTTTATGGATGTTTCCACACTTAGTGCTTTTGTACTAACCCCTTCTCTTCTTCATCTTCTATGAGTGTAGGTCCCGACCTTTGAGGTGCATAAATTTCTTCTTGAAGAAAATTTGGGTTTCTATATCCATGTTTTGGTGAGTCCTCATATTCAAGGACAATTGAGTGTTGATTCTAGTTCTATCTTACTTTCTATGTTTAAGCTTATATTGTACTTTCATATGTTGAGACTTTTCTGTTGATGTAAGGGCTAAGTCCCAAAGTTTGTACTCTTATGTTCAGATGGTTAATGAGACAAGTCTAGTTACCTATTTTCATATATTTAGAAAGCGTGACTTCTATTGTAAAAGTTATAATTTTTGTGCATTGTTCTATGTATTATATAATGATAATACGTTAAGGGCTTGTATGATACCCCTTAGGGGTCAAGTATTCCCTGTCACTCCTAGGGCAAAGCGGTTGGTATCAGGGCATAAGGTTTTGGGATAAAGTCTAGGTTGATGTCCTATAAACCACGTCTAGTAGAGTCTTGCTCATAAGTGTGAAGTGTGCCACACTTATGACTGAGAGGTTATAAGATATTTAGGAACTCTCACTTTTTGGTTATTATTGAGTCGTTCCTAAGATTCTCAACTCTATAAAGTCCTTTCTTCTAATCATTTTCTTATGTATATATGAGATGACTAATGCAAGAGCAGCCGAAAGAAGAATGCTTGAGGATATTGCTTATGCGGGAGTTACTCCCCTAGCCAATCAAGCTCCTCCAAATGAGCAAGCTACTCAAGATCAACAAGAGACTCGAGTTCTTATTGAAGAGGGAGGTATGTCTAATGTAGAAATAAAGACGTCTATTCAAACCTTGACTCACGTTTTAGCGGATCAACTCACTAGGGATGCTAGGGTGCAAGTGAATCTTTATGCTAGAACAACCGCTTCAAGGATAAGGGATTTCACAAAGATGAATCCCCATACCTTTTTTCACTGCAAAAGAGGATAAGGACCAACAAGGGTTCATTGATGAAGTCTTTTAGGTTCTTGATGTTATGGCTGTGTCTCCCCAAAAAAGGAAAGAACTTGTTGCCTATCAAATCAAAGATGTGTCTCAAGTATGGTATGAGAAATAGAAGTAGGAAAAAAATATTAGAGAAGTTCCGATAAATTAGGCATCATTCAAGACAGACTTCCATGATAGGTTCTTCCCCTTGGAATTGAGGAGGGAAGAAGATGCAATAATTTATCAATCTGCATCAAGGAGGTATGAGTGTGCATAAATATAGCCAAGTTCACTCAATCATCCAAGTATGCTCCTATATTGGTGGACGACTGTAGGGCTAAAATGAATAATTTTTCTTTGTGAATATTTGATATTGTGGTGAATGAATATAGGTCGGATATGATTATTCAGAGCACGAACATCTCTCGTCTTGTGGTTCATGCCAAACAAATTGAAGAACAAAAGCTTAAGCAAATGCATAGAGAGTTGAAGAGGTCAAGGACCGATTATGGGAATTCTTCCAAGGGTAGATTTAAGGTTCAAGGTAAGCCAAGGTTCAAGAAAAGGTTTTACAACCAAGGCACCTCTAGCACTCCAAGAGTCCACAAAGATAAGGTGCCTCACTCTAAGCCCCAAGGGGGAAATGGTGGTAGTTATTATGTTGAGAGATCTACTTGTACCAATTATGGTATAAAGCATGATGGTAAATCTCTTGCCAGCATGGGTGTGTGCTTTGGTTGTGGAAAGATTGGGTATTAGTTAAGGGATTTTAAAACTCGTGCAGCCAAAGGGAGAGATGATAAGACAAATGCCCCTAGTTGTTCTAACTCTGATGCTCCACAGAAGAATTATTTTATACTTTCCAATCCCGAGGTGATCAAGAGAGCTTTCTGTATGTTGTGACCTGTATGTTACAAATTTTCTCTATTGATGTTTATGCATTGTTAGAACCCGGTGCCACTTTGTGTTTTGCAACAGCTTTTGTGGCCATGAAATTTGAAAAACTCTGTGATGTATTAGAAAAACCATTTTCGGTTTCTACCTCGGTTGGTGACTTGGTAGTGGAAAAGAGAGTCTATTGGAGGTGTCCTATTTCTTTGTATTACAAAGTCATTTTGGTCGATTTGGTAGAATTGACATGCTTGATTTTGATGATATATTGGGCATGGATTGGTTGCATGCATGTTATGCTACAATACATTGTAGAACTCGAGTAATTAAGTTTTAATTTCCAAATGAGTATGGAAAGGGGGAGGGGATTCTATTCCTAGAGGTTGAGTAGTCTCATATTTGAAATCTATAAAAATGACTGCAAAAGGGTGCATGCATCATATTTTTAGGGTTATGGATGTGGAATCCAAGGTCACTTCGTTAGAGCCGGTACCCATCGTAAAGGAATTTCCGAAAGTCTTTTCTAATGACAGGCACAGAATTCCTCCCGAGCGGGAGATAGATTTTGGAATTGACCTTTTGCAGGATACTAAACCCATGTATATCCCTCATTACCGATTGGCTCCGGCCGAGCTAAAAAAGATAAAGGAGAAACTCAAGTATTTGCTAGATAAAGGGCTTATTCAACCAAGCATATCTCTATGGGGTCTCTGGTTTTGTTGTACAGAATAAAGATGGGTCTCTTAGAACGTGTATCGACTATCACCAATTGAGCAAGTCACTATAAATAATAAGTATCCACTTCCTAGAATTGATGATTTCTTTGATTAACTTCAAGGGGTAATCACTTCTCCAAAGTATATCTTTTTTCGGGTTACGATCAACTAAGTGTAAGAGAGATAGAAAATCCTAAAAAACATTTTGAACTAGATATGGTCACTATAAGTTCCTTTTGATGTATTTCAGTCTAACAAATTCCCCGCCGACGTTCATGGATCTAATGAATAAAGTGTTTAAGAAATTTCTTGATACTTTTGTTATTGTATTTACTGGTGACATTTTGGTATATTCAAGGAGTGAGGATAATTATATGAAACATTTTACAATTGTGTTGCAAGTCCTCAAAGATCACTAATTATACTAAGTTTAGTAAATGTGAGTTTTGTTGTTAGTCGGTTGCTTTCCTTGGGCATATTATTTCGGGCATGGGTATAGAGGTAGATCCCAAGAAAATAGAGGTGGTAAAGGGTTGACCTAGTCCTTTAACTCCTACTGATAGGAGATTTGTTAAGGGGGTTTTCTCCATTAATTCTAAATTGATGACCTCAACTCAAAAGAAAGCAAAGTTTCAGTGGTCTAGACTTGTGAAAAGAGCTTCCAAGAATTGAAGGATAGCTCACCTCTGTTGTGGTGTTGACCTTACCAGAGGGTACCGATGGGTCTGTCGTTTATTGTGACACTTCTTGAATAGGTTTTAGTTGTGTCCTCATGAAACATGTTAAGGTTATTGTCTCGTCTTCAAGGCAACTCAAGGTCTATGAAAAGAATTATCCGACACATGATCTTGAATTAGCAGTCGTAGTATGTGCTTTGAAAATTTGGAGACATTACCTTTATAAGGTGCATGAATATATGTTTACCAAATACAAGAGTTTTCAATATGTATTTATCCAAAAAGAGTTGAATCTCCGACAAAGAAGATGGTTAGAGCTTATGAAAGACTATGATATGAGTGTCCTTTACCACCCTGAAAAAGCCAATGTTGTTGTGCATTATTTTAGTCGAATGTCTATGAGTTTTCTGGCCCATGTTGAAGATGAGAAAAAGGAGTTAGTCTATCATTTGCATAGGTTTGCCCGCTTAGGTGTCTAACTAGTTCATTCTCCATAGGGTGGTTTCATGGTTCATCATACTTTCGAATCCTCCATCTAGTTTATGTGAAGTCTAAGAAACACCTTGGTCCTATTTTCATGGAATTGAAGGAATCGGTTCTCAATAAGTTCGTTGAGGATTTCTCTCGGGGGATGAGGTGTTTAGGTACCAAGGTATGTTTTTTGTTCCTAATGTTGATGACTTAAGAGGAAATTTTGTAGAAAAGGCTTATGGTTCATGATATTCTATTCATCCGAGAGCCACCAAAAAGTACCGTTACTTACAGGAGGTCTATTGGGGGAATGTCATAAAGAAGGATATAGTGGGTTTTGTGGCTAAATGCTCAAATTGTCAACAAGTAAAGTCGAACATCAAAAGCTGGGAGGTTTGTCCTAAGAAATAGATATTCCCACTAGGAAGTGGGAGGATGTCAATATGGAATTTGTTACTGGTTTTTCTCGTGCACGAATGCATCATGATTCTATTTGGGTCATTGCTGATAAGATGACCAAATCAACCTATTTTATTCCCGTAAAGGTTTCCTTTTCGGCAAAAGATTATGCTAACTTGTACATCAAGGAAATGGTAAGGATGCATGGGTTGCCTTTGTTCATCATTTAGGATAGGGGTACTCAATTTACTTCCCACTTTTGGAGGCATTTCGAAAGGGCTTGGTACCAATGTGAAGTTTTGTACCACTTTTCAACCTTAAATTGATGGTCAAGCAGAACACACCATTCAAACTCTAGAGGACATGTTGAGGGAATGTGTTATCGAGTTCAAGTGAAGGTGCATTTTCCCTTATTTGTCCAGAGTTAGTTTTTGAAGCCATTGAAAAACTTTGGCATATTAGAGGTAGGTTGAAGATGGCTCAATGTCGGCAAAAGCTCTATGCCAATAATAGAAAGAGGGATCTAGAGTTTTAGGTTTCTTATTAGGTCTACATTAAGATCTCGCCCATGAAAGGAGTAATGAGGTCTGGTAGAAAGGAGAAGCAAATTCCATGATATGTGGGCCCTTATGAGTTGTTGAAACGAGTTGAAAATGTTGCTTACAAATTTAACATTCCTAATGAATTGGCTCTAGATCACCCAGTGTTCCATGTCTCTATACTCAAGAAGTTTATTGCTGTTTCTATATCCATTCTTCTATTAGAAGGTCTACGATTTGATGAGAACCTCTCTTATGAAACGGTTTGGACCGGCAAGAGAAGAGGTTGAGGAATAGAATAAGCTTCGTTTAAGGTTCTATGAAGGAATCACTTAGTTGAGAGTGCTACTTTGGAGTCCAAGGCCTTTATAAAGTCCCGTTATCGTCATCTCTTTCCTTCTACTCCTAGTCAAACTTGAGGTTATCAGTTCATTTTAAGTTTTTATTGATTAGGGAGTCATATGTATTGTTGAGCTTTTGATGATTGCATTTATGTGTGCATGTTGTGAGAATTCATGTTTAATGTATCTTGAGTTTTCATGATTTATATGTTCCTCGTGTTTTGGTGCACTTTAGTATGATGATAGTGTATTTGACTTCATGAGATGTTGTTCTGAACATGCTTAGTTCTGTTTTGAAAAAAATTGAATATTTCCTCTATAATGTTTATGTTGAACTTATTTCAGTGGAAGAAGGTAGTTCCTCCTAATATTATATGAAATGACGAGTTTTGTGCATATTTGATTGCGGATGATGTTCGTAGTTCCTATAGTTACATTCTTAATTTTTAGAATGGAGTTGATAATTACACCTTGGAATTTTGCACTATTCTTATGTTTCATGCTTGTTGGGATTCTAAGCTCGAATATTTAGTTCCCCTATTTGTGTTTAAAGTGTCATTAAGGACAAATTTTCCTAACGGGGAGCTATTGTAACACTCTGGAAAATGACACGTTGAGATACAAACTAAAAGTAAGGATGAACTTCTTAAATATGAGGTATAGGAGTTAAGACTGTAAGACCCACAAAATGAGTTATGGTGTCTAGAGACTCACATGTGACTATAAGCTTGTTAACATGTTAATTAAGTGTTTTTTAAAGTATGCATGATTTATTTGAAGTCATTTGGGAGTCAAACGTCCAAGAATGTCCAAGACATTCGAAAGTTAGCCCCTGAGACGTGCATGTGTGTCTTGAGTGTGCCTAGCATGTTTAAAGGTTTTGCGAGTGTTTGTTTTGGGTGAAAATGATGTGGAAGGTCCTGGACATGTTAAGGTATATATTTATGTTGGAAACGTACGGGTATGACTCCATAAGGGCCCCGCAAAAGGCCCTCAAGAAGGACCCAAAGGCTGTTGAGACACTGCCTAGTGTCAATCGACGAAGCCAAAGGACTCCTCGTCATTTTCATTATGCCCCGTCGATTGGATGGGGGGGGGGGGAGTCGTCAAAGACTTAGCCTGATGAAGGATCAATTCAATTGACAAGCCCCAGACCCAAACGACGGCCTGCAATACAGTCCATCAATGGACCTACTGGGCGTCATTTGAGACCGTTGATGCAGGCTGCAATTAACTGCCATGCACGCTGTCTCATTATGGGGGTGAATGGGAAATTCACCGCACGTCCTAACCTGATCCTAGTTGGTTTATTTGGTTATTTTTGGGTGTATTTAATTGATTAAAAACGTGACAACCCCATTCCCAATCCTCAATTCAAAATTAGACTTCCCTCTCCCAAAATATCCTCTTTAGAAACCTCCATTGGAGATGAAGCTCAAGAACAACTTGTAGATTGGATTGTGATGGTTTTTTCATCAAGTTTTCGTGGCTTTCTTCTATAATGAGGTATGGTGATCCTTCATCTCTAGTTAATCTTCCATCTAAAGAGTTTCATTCAATGTTTTCGAAGGAGTTTCATGATCAAATTTTGTATTCTTCAATCTAGCCATGGGTTCTTTCTCAAATCGATTTCAAAAGCATAATGTTAATGAATTAATGATTAGCTACTTATTTGAATGTGATTTTCAATCCAATTCCATGTTGAACCCATGATCTCTCTCAAACTCGATTTATCCTATGTTTGGGCTTTGTTATCTTGATCTTATGTAAATCGAATTATGATTCAATTATGTTAAAATGCTTATATCTACTTCCTAGTATATGTATTGATGATGATTTGTTGATGAGTGATCCATGAGGATCAAGGTTTTAAGGTTCGCATAAGACTAGACTATAATAAGTATCTTGTAATCTTGATGCTAGAATGATTGTTATGTGACTGGATTATGATGAATTGTCTTAGCTACTGCCTACATTGTAATGTGATGATGAATTATGTGTTATTGGTCCAATGTGGATTTATGCTTGAAGACGTGATCTCTACTTCCTATCGATTGTTAATGTATGGTGTTCACTATATTATTGACTCTATAGTGCATGAATGTAGGATTTCGTTTATGTAAAGATAATTGTAGTTACTGCCTTATATATATTTTTGATGAATTGTGGGTATGAATCCTTGATGATGTAGTGTACTAGTTTGTAGCATGATCTGTAGTGGCTTATTCATGATTTCATTTATGTTGAAGTACATTTAGCTACTGCCCTATACTTGAATTGCTGATGAAAAAGGTGTATTAATCAATTATGATCAAAGGGTGATGAATTGGTAAGAATGGCTCTTCCCCTCTACTTTTGTAACATTCCGAAAAGTCGAGACCTAATCTAGACCTAACATGACTGTCTATGGGATTAGATACTATTTTAATACCTAAAATAATGTTTATAAGGCATCCTAGAAGTCTTAGAGCCAAGACGTTAAGAAACGTCCATGACGTCCGAAAACTAGCTTAATTGAACTAGTTGATATTGCTATGTTTGGGGATGGTTTGAGAGGGTCAAATGGAGTCTAAAACTAGTAAAAAGACTTTGGTTAGGTAGAGAGTGGTATAGAGGGTCTAAACGTCCAATAACAATACCCCTAGGACCAATCGAAGTGTCCTTGAGGGGACCCCAACATGGGTGGGCATGCTGCCAAAGCAGCCTGCGTGAGTCAAGATTCAAGGGGTTGCTGCACGACGCGACATCCCACACGGACCCTACTGCCTGAGATCACTTTTTCAAATATAAAAATGGGAATTAGCCTCGCGACGCGGAGCCACTTCCCGTATTCGGTAAAATCATTTTTTGGCATTTTGACTTCACAAAAAGACCCATTTAAGTGAGGGTTTTTTTGTGTGTAATTTAGGGGGTGATTATATATAGACTAAGGGTCACTTAAAGAAATTTTCACTCACCCAAAACAAATTTCCAAAACAAAACCCAAAAGCTCTCGTCTCTCTCTACTTTCTCTATCCCCAAATTCCTCCATTGAAGAAGGAAAAAAGCTTGAAGAAGAAGGTCAATTTCTCTAGGATTTCACTTCAATTTTGTGGATGAATCTTCATTAAGGTATCGGTTCTTCACTCTTGGGATTCCTTTCCCCAAGAGGTCCTTTCAAAGTTGATTTCTAAATTACCCAATTCCATGGGGTTTTCCAATTCTAATGGATTTTCTTCTAAACTTCAAATTGATGATAAATTATGATTTCTTATGACTAATTGAGTGTAGAATGTTGGTTAATTGATATTAATTGATGCAATTTCATGGAGATCCTGTCCCTTTCCCCAAATTCACCAAATCTTAGATCTTGGTCACAAATTGATGGGAATTGAAGGATGATTTGATTAATAGACTTGTTTTATCTATTCGAATTCATGTATGGATTTACTAGGGTAATGTATTGTTGGGATTTGATCTAATTCTTGATGAATTCATGATGAACCCTATTCCCCTAACCCTAGGTTATGAATTGAAGTTAATTTGGATAGTGATGATGCAATTGACCTAGCTATTGTGTTAATTACTATTGTATGATGGTATTACACCCATTGTTGGGTTGAATTGGATGGTTGATGGTAAGACCATGGATGATGGCTTGTGAAGGAGATTGGGTAAGTCTTTATGATCCTAATCTTACTTCACTTATGATTACTTGTGTTTAGTGATGAAGTTACATTGAGTATACCTTGTGATGAGATTGATAGGGTTGGTATGATGTTGAATTGAAATGTCTTGACTATGGTTTGTGAGTTGTTGACTAAGATGTAAATGTTATAAGGATGGTGATAACTTACCAATGTGCCTTATTATGATGTGACTATGTAAATGTTCTACCTCAAATGTATGAATTGTAATGAAAGGAAAATACTCATGAAATTCTTATTGAGCTATGATGATGATGATTATATAAGGGATAGACCTTATGACCTAACTAAGCTATGATCATTATTAAAGGCATTAAAGAAATTTCAAAGGGACTCGACCTTAGCACCGAGTGAACTTGTAGATGAGGGGTGGGCCTTCCCAAGGAAGAAAGGTAGGGTTCACCATAGTCCTCACGGGGTGGATAGCCTCATTGTCCAAAAAAGGCATAGAGTGATGTTTCCATGACAGCCCCGAGCTCCATAAACTATGTTGCCACCATAGGAATAATAGCTAGTGGATCCACCTAGATGATATGTTCATGTTTGGTACTACTTTGGCTGGTAGTCCGCCTTCCATTGGTGTAAGATTTTACATCACCGGATTCCACACTTAGATCTAATGGTCTATGTCGGTTAAGGCAAGTGTTCCCGAAATTAAAATGAAGTAATGATGTGAACCCTAACTAGGGTGACTTGAGAGGTTTGCTTAGTCTAGGTAGGGGTAGGGACTCTACCTAGGCATTGCACTAGTTGGCTTTGAGGGGAGTCCTAGAAGGATGTTCTTAAGTTATAACGATCTTATAAAGTAAATATTATGCTTATGTTGACTTTACATGTTGATGATATTTTATGATGTTAGTTGCATTGATGAACTTGCTATTGGTCTATATTGCAAAATATGATGATGGCTACTATTGATGATATGTTATGTTGAGTTGGGTATTACTTGTGGTCCTTTGTTTGGTTACTTGATTGAGTAAGGTTATAGGGCTTTTCTTGGTCATTGCACTTGTAGGCTAAATGGTGGGTTATGAGTAAGGGTCTTGCTTATATTATGATGTCATGAACTCTTGTATGTGTTAACTTGTTTATTACTTGTTGATGTTGGTCTTGTGTCGTACATGGGTTTCACTTATGGATTATATGATTATTGGCTTATATGGGTTCTTGATTTTGCATAAGGCTTTTCAAAGTACTTTAGCATGGTTTTGAACAAATGTCCTCTTTAGCATGATTTCAATTGTTTTACGTGCATATACTCATACTTAGTACAAGTGTGTACTAACTCATCTCTTATGTTTACTACAAATGTAGGATCGGGTCGTTGAGCTTAGTAGAAGGCCATTTTAAGACTACTTGGTTTCTTATCTTCCAAGTTCGTTAGGTCCTCACTTTCCGAGGACGATGTCATTATCTACCTATTGGACGTGTTTTAGTCATAAAGACACTTTGTTCATTCTCTTTCATTTTTGTACTATAATTGTAAAACCTATATGTGTCTATGATTGTTGATGTAGGAGCTATGCCCAAATTGTTATACTCTTGTCTAGATGGTTTAATATAAGACAATGTTATAGACTTCTTATGAGACTATCTTATACTATGTATGTGTAATAAAAGTAAAAGACTATGTAATCTTCTTATACGAAGGGTATATGTATACTCGATAAATATATATTTTGTGTAAGCGAAAGGTCTAAGTAAACCTCAATGTATAATAAATGAAAATTTTAAATTTTCCGTACTTTTAACCCATGATATGTAATGACGATTTCTAAAAAGCTAGTCTTAGTCCTCTTCGAGGACGATGACCCCGGTTACGTCTAGGGGATGCTCCCCGGAGGTGAGAGTAGTTTACTTTGGTCTGTTGAATGATAAAAGAATCATGATAGAATTATATGTAGGTTGTCCTAAATTGATAAATTTCATATTGTATTATCATGGATTATTGTATATCATGATTATTTGATTGAATTGATGATTATGGCTATTGGTAAGAGCCTTTGTGGATTGAATTGGCTATGGATTGGAAATGTTGTGAAGGGAATGGTGGTATGTTGACCTAACCTTCTCTATATTGTGTAGTATAGGTGTTTCAATTGTTATGTTTGGTATGTCCACTTATGGTATCGGTGCTTATGTGTTATACTTGTGAGTAATGTAGCCTCATCGGCATTACTTTATGAATTTTGAAAGAATTTGTCCTCGTCGACATTACTTTATGAATTATGCTATTGTCATGTTAGATCTTGATATGCGATTATTATAAAGGTTTCTATGAGCTATGTTGATGAGACTATAGAAGTGTGTAGGATGCCTTGCAAGTATACATAGTTGTCCCTATGTTCTTCTTGAATGATATGCTCTATGTGATATTGTAAAGCATGTGTGTCTTGTCTTGGTAGACTTGTGTCCCTTACTTGATACGTGAAGAATATGGATATGATTCTTGACTTATTAGGATAAAGCACCTTTGTCATGAATGTATACGTGTAATTTAATGTGACCTTGAACATGGAGAAAAGGGTCATTTATGCGGAACCTTCAACCTAGTTAGGAGGTTATGATCTCCTTGAAGTTGAAAGTCGTAATGGTATCATTATTTTGTGAATGTGGACTTAGGGGTGGTTGGCTGGAACGGCATAAAATCATCCTTAGGAAAGTCATTGAGCTATCCTCTTAACCATTGTAGGCATCCCTAGGGGACCCTCTTTGGTAAGGTGTATTATTATTTGTTTATGAACAAGACATGGTATCTGTTCATATGATCCTTTATTGAATTACTCTATCAGAACAAAGTCTTGCACCGAATAAGTATGGTTGGGGAGTGACTCTTCTTTAGATTAGACTAGAGTACAAATAAACCCTTGATATTACTTAACCATGTGCCTACATGGGATGTGTTTTAGTTCTACCATTGGCAAGTGGAACACCCTCCATCGGAGAAGGGTTGACTCCGGATTCCATGCCTATCTAGTTTGGTCTATGTCGGTTATTGCCTATTCTCATCATGTGGGATACATGCAAGTATTGGATAAGTACAATAAAGTTTAGGTAGTGGAAAAGAACGCTATCTAGACATTGCACGACTAGGGTTTGAAGATGTTAGTATATGAGTTCTCTAGGTCTTCTCCAAGACCATTATGTGAAGGTCCTTAATTATTGATCTCTCTTAAATGGTCTAATGAACATAATGACTTAAGTAAAGGTATGTTAATGAGAAGGTATTTATCTAGACACTACACAATTTTCGGCCTACGGCAACACCACGTAAGTGTAGCCTAAACTAGCAAAAAGTGTGGCCTTTGATAAAGGCTACACTTTTGAGGGGCTGCCCAAAAGAAGCGTAACCTTTGACATTAGGCAACACTTTTTAAATGTTGTCATCTTTGGCTACACTTATACAGCGTAGCCAAATAGGTATAAGGGTACGCTTTGAAGACGTGCATTAGCAACACCTATTTTTTATTAGACTACAGTTAAAACCGTTGCCTTTTCAGAGTTATTTTTCTAAACATGCTTAGTTTTATTTTGATAGAAATTTAATATTGCCTCTATAATGTTTATGTTGAGCTTATTTCAGTGGAAGAAGGTAGTTTCTCCTAATATTATATAAAATGATGAGTTTTGTGCATATTTGATTGCGGATGTAGTTAGTAGTTCCTTGAGTTACATTCTTAATTTTTAGAATGGAGTTGATAATTACACCTTGGAATTTTGCACTATTCTTATGTTTCATGCTTGTTGGGATTCTAAGCTTGAATATTTAGTTCCCCTATATGTGTTTAAAGTGTCATTTAGGACAAATTTTCCTAAGGGGGAGATATTGTAACACTCCGGAAAGTGACACGTGGAAATAGAAACTAAATGTAAGGATGAACTTCTTAAATATGAGGTTTAGGTTTTAAGACTGTAAGACCCACAAAATGAGTTAGGGTGTCTAGAGCCTCACATGTGACTATAAGCTTGTTAATATGTTAATTAAGTGTTTTTTAAAGTATGCATGATTTATTTGAAGTCATTTTGAAGTCAAACGTCCAAGAATGTCCAAGATGTTCGAAAGTTAGCCCCTGAGACATGCATGTGTGTCTTGAGTGTGGCTAGCATGTTTGAAGGTGTTGCGAGTGTTTGTTTTGGGTAAACATGATGTGGAAGGTCCTTGACATGTTAAGGTATATATTTACGTTGGAAACATCAGGGTACGACTCCACAAGGGCCCCGCAAGAGGCCCTCAAGGAGGACCCAAAGGCTGTCGAGACACTGCCCAGTGTCAATCGACGGAGCCAAAGGACGCCTCATCATTTTCCTTATGCCCCGTCGATTGAGGGGGGGGGGGCGTCCAAGACTTAGCCTGATGAAGTCTCAAGTTAGTTGAAAAGACCCAGACCCAAACGACGGTCTGCAATACGGTACATCGATGGACCTACTGGGCGTCATTTGAGACCGTCGATGCAGGGTGCAATTAACTGCCATACACGCTATCTCATTATGGGGGTGAATGGGAAATTCTCCCCACGTCCTAACTTGACCCTAGTTGGTTTATTTGGTTATTTTTGGTTGTATTTAATTGATTAAAAACGTGACAACCCCATTTCTAATCCTCAATTCAAAATTAGACTTCCCTCTGCCAAAATATCCTCTTTAGAAATCTCCATTGGAGATGAAGCTCAAGAACATCTTGTAGATTGGATTGTGATATTTTTTTATCAAGTTTTCGTGGCTTTCTTCTATAATGAGGTATGGTGATCCTTCATATCTAGTTAATCTTCCATCTTGAGAGTTCCTTTCAAAGTTTTTGAAGGAGTTTCATGATCAAATTGGGTATTCTTCAATCTAGCCATGGGTTCTTTCTCAAATCAATTTCAAAAGCATAATGTTAATGAATTAATGATTAGCTAGTGATTTGAATGTGATTTTCAATCCAATTCCATGTTGAACCCATGATCTCTCTCAAACTCGATTTAGCATATGTTTGGGCTTTGTTATGTTGATCTTATGTAAATCAAATTATGATTCAATTATGTTAAAATACTTATATCTACTGCCTAGTATGTGTATTGATGATGAATTTTTGATGAGTGATCCATGAGGATCAAGGTTTTAAGGTTTGCATAAGACTAGCCTATAATGTAGTATCTTGTGATCTTGATGCTAGAATGATTGTTATGTGACTGGATTATGATGAATTGTCTTAGCTACTGCCTACATTGTAATGTGATGATGAATTATGTTTTATTGGTCCAATGTGGATTGATGCTTGAAGACTTGATCTCTACTCCCTATCGATTGTTAATGTATGGTGTTCACTGTAATATTGACTCTATAGTGCATGAATGTAGGATTTAGTTTGTGTACAAATAATTGTAGTTACTGCCTTATATATATTTTTGATGAATTGTGGGTATGAATCCTTGATGATGTAGTGTACTAGTTTGTAGCATGATCTGTAGTGGCTTATTCATGATTTCATTTATGTTGAAGTACATTTAGCTACTGCCCTATACTTGAACTGTTGATGAAAAAGGTGTATTAATCAATTATGATCAAAGGGTTATGAATTGGTAAGAATGGCTCTTCCTCTCTACTTTCGTAACATTCCGAAAAGTCGAGACCTAATCTAGACCTAACATGACAGTCTAAGGGATTAGATACTATTTTAAGACCTAAAATAATGTTTATATGGCATCCTAGAAGTTTTAGAGCCAAGACGTCAAGGAACGTCCATGACGTCCGGAAACTAGCTTAATTGAACTAGTTGATATCGCTATGTTTGGGGATGGTTTAAGAGGGTCAAATGGAGTCTAAAACTACTAAAAAGACTTTGGCTAGGTAGAGTGTGGTATAGAGGGTCTAAACGTCCAATAACGATGCCCCAAGGACCAATCGAAGGGTCCTTGAGGAGGACCCGAACATGGGTGGGCACGCTGCCGAAGCAGCCTGCGTGAGTCAAGATTCAAGGGGTTGATGCGCGACGCGCATCCCACACGGACCCTACTGCCTCATTTAACGTTTTCAGAAAGTAAAAATGGGAATTAGCCTCGCGACGCGGAGCCGCTTCCCATATTCGGTAAAATCATATTTTTGGCATTTTGACTTCACAAAAAGACCAATTTAAGTGAGGTTTTTTTTGTGTAATTTAGGGGGTGATTATATATAGACTAAGGGTCATTTTAAGTAATTTTCACTCACCCAAAGCAAATTCCCAAAACAAAACCCAAAAGCTCTCGTCTCTCTCTACTTTCTCTATCCCCAAATTCCTCTATTGAAGAAGGAAAAAAGCTTGAAGAAGAAGGTCAATTTCTCTAGGATTTCACTTAAATTTTGTGGATTAATCTTCATTAAGGTATGGGTTATTCACTCTTGGGATTCCTTTCCCCAAGAGGTCCTTTCAAAGTTGATTTCTAAATTACCCAATTCCATGGGGTTTTCCAATTCTAGTGGGTTTTCTTCTAAACTTCAAATTGATGATAAATTGTGATTTCCTATGACTTATTTTGAGTGTAGATTGTTGGTTATTTGATATTAATTAATGAAATTTCATGTAGATCATGTCCCTTTACCCAAATTCCCCAAATCTTGGATCTTGGTCACAAATTTATGGGAATTGAAGGATGATTTGATTATTAGACTTGTTTTATCTATTCTAATTCATGTATAGGGTAATGTATTGTTAGGATTTGATCTAATTCTTGATGAGTTCATGATGAACCTTATTACCCTAATCCTAGGTTATGAATTGAAGTTATTTTGGATAGTGATGATGCAATTGACCTAGCTATTGTGTTAATTACTATTGTATGATGGTATTACACCCATTGTTGGGTTGAATTGGATTGTTGATTGTAAGACCATGGATGATGTCTTGTGAAGGAGATTGGGTAAGTCTTTATGATCCTAACCTTACTTCAATTATGATTACTTGTGTTTAGTGATGAAGTTACATTGGAGTATACCTTGTGATGAGATTGATAGGGTTGGTATGATGTTGAATTGAAATGTCTTGACTATGGTTTGTGAGTTGTTGACTAAGATGTAAATGTTATAAGGATGGTGATAACTTACCAATGTGCCTTATTATGATGTGACTATGTAAATGTTCTAACCTCACATGTATGAATTGTGATGAATGGAAAATACTCATGAAATTCTTATTGAGCTATAATGATGATGATTATATAAGGGATAGACCTTATGACCTAACTAAGCTATGATCATTAATAAAGGCATTAAAGAAATTTCAAAGGGACTCTACCTTAGCACCGAGTGAACTTGTAGATGAGGGGTGGGCCTTCCCAAGGAAGAAAGGTAGGGTTCACCATAGTCCTCACGGGGTGGATAGCCTCATAGTCCAAAAAAGGCATAGAGTGATGTTTCCATGACAGCCACCTAGCTCCATAAACTATGTTGCCACCATAGGAATAATAGATAGTGGATCCACCTAAATGATATGTTCATGTTTGGTACTACTTTGGCCGGTTGTCCGCCTTCCATTGGTGTATTATTTTACAACACCGGATTCCACACTTAGATTTTATGGTCTATGTCGGTTAAGGCAAGTGTTCCCGAAATTAAAATGAAGTAATGATGTGAACCCTAACTAGGGTGACTTGAGAGGTTGGCTAAGTCTAGGTAGAGGTATGGGACTCTACCTAGGCGTTACACTAGTTGGCTTTGATTGGAGTCTTAGAAAGATGTTCTTAAGTTATAACGATCTTATAAAGTAAATATTATGCTTATGTTGACTTTACATGTTGATGATCTTTTATGATGTTAGTTCCATTGATGAACATTATATTGGTCTATATTGCTAAATATGATGATGGCTACGATTGATGATATATTATGTTGAGTTGGGTATTACTTGTGGTCCTTTGTTTGGTTACTTGATTGAGTAAGGTTATTGGGGTTTTCTTGGTCATTGCACTTGTAGGCTAAATGGTGGGTTATGAGTAAGGGTCTTGCTTATATTATGATGTTATGAACTCTTGTATGTGTTAACTTGTTTATTACTTGTTGATGTTGGTCTTGTGTCGTACATGGGTTTCACTTATGGATTATGTGATTATTGGCTTATATGGGTTCTTGATTGTGCATAAGGCTTTTCAAAGTACTTTAGCATGGTTTTGAACAAATGTCCTCTTTAGCATGATTTCAATTGTTTTACGTGCATATACTCATACTTAGTACAAGTGTGTACTAACCCATCTCTTATGTTTACTACAAATGTAGGATCGGTCCGTTGAGATTAGTAGAAGGCCATTTTAAGACTACTTGGTTTCTTATCTTCCAAGTTTGTTAGGTCCTCACTTTCCGAGGACGATGTCATTATCTACGTATTGGATGTTTTTTAGTCTTAAACACACTTTGTTCATTCTCTTTCATTTTTGTACTGTAATTGTAAAGCCTATATATGGCTATGATTGTTGATGTAAGAGATATGCCCAAATTGTTATACTCTTGTCTAGATGGTTTAATATAAGACAATGTTATAGACTTCTTATGAGACTATCTTATACTATGTATGTGTAATAAAAGTAAAAGGCTATGTAATCTTCTTATACGAAGGGTCTATGTATACTCGATAAATATATATTATGTGTAAGCGAAAGGTCTAAGTAAACCTCAATGTACAATAAACGAAAATTTTAAATATTTCCTACTTTTAACCCATGATATGTAATGACGATTTCTAAAATTCGAGTCTTAGTCCTCTTCTAGGATGAAGACCCCGGTTATGTCTAGGGGGTGCTCCCCGGAGGTGAGAGTAGTTTACTTTGGTCTATTTATTTATAAAAGAACCATGTTAGAATTATATGTAGGCTGTCCTAAATTGATAAATCTCATATTGTATTATCTTGGATTATTGTATATTGTGACTATCTAATTGAATTGATGATTATGGCTATTGGTAAGAGCCTTTGTGGATTTAATTGTTTGAATTGGCTATGGATTGGAAATGTTATGAAGGGAATGGTGGTATGTTGACCTAACCTTCTCTATATTGTGTAGTATAGGTGTTTCTATTGTTATGTTTTGTATGGTCCACTTATGGTGGCGGTGCTTATGTGTTATACTTGTGAGTAATGTAGCCTCATAAGCATTAGTTTATGAATTTTGAAAGAATGTGGCCTTGTTGGCATTACTTTATGAATTATGCTATTGTCATGTTATATCTTGATATGTGATTATTATAAAGGTTTCTATGAGCTATGTTGATGAGACTATAGAAGTGTGTAGGATGTCTTGCAAGTATACTTAGTTACGTTGTCCCTATGTTCTTCTTGAATGATATGCTCTATGTGATATTGTAAAGCATGTGTGTCTTATCTTGGTAGACTTGTGTCCCTTACTTGATACATGAAGAATATGGATATGATTCTTGACTTATTAGGATAAAGAACCTTTGTCATGAATGTATATTTGTAATTGAATGTGACCTTGAACATGGAGAAGAGGGTCATTTATGTGGAACCTTCAACATAGTTAGGAGGTTATGATCTCCTTGAAGTTGAAAGTCGTAATAGTATCCTTATTGTGTGAATGTGGACTTAGGGGTGGTTGGCTGGAACGGTTTGAAATCATCCTTAGGAAAGTCATTGAGCTATCCTCTTAACCATTGCAGGCAGCCCTAGGGGACCCTCTTTGGTAAGGTGTATTATTATTTGGTTATGAACAAGATATGGTATCTGTTCATATGATACTTTATTGAATTACTCTATCAGAACAAAGTCTAGCACCGAATAAGAATGCTTGGGGAGTGACTTTTATTTAGATTAGACTAGAGTACAAATAAACCCTTGATATTACTTAACGATGTGCCTACATGGGATGTGTTTTAGTTCTACCATTGTCAAGTAGAACACCCTCCATCGAAGGAGGGTTGACTCCGGATTCCATGCCTAGATAGTTTGGTCTATGTCGGTTATTGCCTCTTCTCATCATATGGGATACATGAAAGTATTAAATAAGTACTATAAAGTTTATTTGATTAAAAGCATATATATATATTTCTTTGATTAAAAGCATTGTAATAGACTTAGTATTTCTATAGTTTGATGTATGGTCCGTGTCCCAAGATATTCATGTGTCTAGGAAGGTGACATTGAGACTTAGTCTTTCCTTATTATTTTAAATGAAAGATATTTTTAAGTACTATTCGATTGTGTGAAAAGTTCTAAGTCCGCACTACTTTTCATACATGTATTATATATATATGATGTCAAAGGGCTTGTACAAGACCTACGAGAGGTCAAGTACATCGTGCCACTATCCGAGGGAATGCCATTTCTTCTAGGGTGCACTCTCGGGTCGTGACATTTTGACCGCATTTGTCTTCTTAACATATTCCTCAATACCTTTACTTGAAACAAACTGGCAAAGAAAATCCACGAATCTTAGAGAAAAATAACATTTGCTTAACGTTACAAAGAGTTGTTGGTCCTTTAGAATTTACAACACAATCCTTAAATAATTATGTGATCATCCTCACTTCTCGAATAAATCAGTATATCATCAATGAACACAATTAGGAATATATCAAGGTATTGTCTAAACACACTATTCATCAAATGAATAAATGTCGTTGCGGCATTGGAAAAGCAAACGACATTACCAAAAACTCATAATGATCATACAGAGTTCTAAAAGTCGTTTTCAGAATATCATCTTCCTTCACCCTCAATTTGATATGACCCAACCTAAGGTCAATCTTGGAAAAGTAAACCACTCCTCAGAGTTGGTACAATACAACATTAACCTTGGAAGAGGATACTTATTCTTAATAGTCACCCTTTTCAGTTGTCGGTAGTGAATACACATAATGACTGAACCATCGTTCTTTTTAACAAAAAAACTTGAGCACCCCAAAGAATATACTTGGTCGGATGAAACCCTTATCTAACAAATAGTTAAATTACTCATTTAATTCTTCAATTTCTATCGGAGCCATTCGGTAAGAAGGAATAGAGATAGGATGCGTATTTGGGAGAAGGTCAATGCCAAAATATATTTCCCTTTCTGTAGAAATATTGGGTAGGATATCTGGGAACACTTACCGAAACTCATTAATAACATGGACTAACTTAAGAGTAGGGGTTTCAGAATCCATATCCCTCACCCTAACTATATCGTACATGCAACAGTTAGAAATCATCTTTCTAGCCTTAACATAGGAAACAAACTAACCCTTAGTCATAGAATTTCCCCCTTTTTCTAGGATAACCTCATTCAGAAATCAAAACTTAACTACTATGGTTCTAAAACAAATAGAGGCATAACATTAGTGCAACCAATCCACACCAAGGATAACATCAAAATCTAGCATATGAAAATCTACCAGTCAACAAGATTAACTCTACGGGACAAGGAGATGGAACACTTTCTAAAGATTCTCTTAGCCACAATTGAATAACCAAAAGAAGTATAGACATTAAAAAGATCTAAAATCACATCTGGAAGAACATCAACCGCAAATCCACATATGGCGCCACAAAATACAAGTTATCATCGAGATCAAGTAATGCATATACCTCAAGTTGGAAGACTTTGAACAATCCAGTAACCACATCGGGAGAACCTTCTTGTTCACCATGAGTCAATTTCATAGAACTTACTTGGGAGAACTTGGACCTGATGAAGGATTGGGTTGAGCCCTACAAAGGTTATCTCTTTCATTCATACCAAGTGAACGACAATCTCTTATATTGTAGTCCATCTTACTATACCCAAAACAAGCATTGAAACCCTCTAGATATTTTTCCGTATGCTTCTTTCCACACTTAGTACAAGTAGGCAATAATGACCAAATGTAATTTCCTTCTAGAGGTTAGGGTTAGACACCGTATCATTTTTAAACATAGGAGCATTGGCAGTACCTTTTCCAAAAACGTTTGTCAAATATAGAACAACAATTTCCATCGGACCAAGCATGAGAGAAATTCTCATTACCACTTTTAGCGCTCATTGTCTCCCTAGACCTCTCCTTAAGTTTCTCCAATTCAATGTATTGTTCGTGAACCATTAGAATATATATATCATGTTATTAATGAGTACGGAGGTACGACATTCTTTCACCACCAATTCTAACACTCCCGAAATGAATTTTCTCATCTTTGTACTGGAGTCGACATATATAGAGGGATCATATCTTGACAACTATGTGAATATCAAAGCATATTATTTGACACTCATCCTCCCTTATTGAAAGACTCATCCTCCCTTATTGAAAGGTTCATAACTGAAGAATGGTTGCCTCTTTCATCTCAAGATGAAAGAACCTTTCAAGGAAAGTCAAATTGACTTTTCCCAATCTGGAAGACCTGCATCTTCCGGTCTTCTTTCCATCCATTGGTTAAACCAAATTTAAGCAACAACTTTAACTTTATAAGAAACCAATTCCACTTTTTACACCAGCATCACTCCCATAATAGCCAACACCTTGTAAACATCATTAATGAACTCTTGTGGATCTTCCTCCACCTTAGAACCATAGAGCTCCGGAGGATTCATCCTAGTGAAGTCCATCACTCTAGATGATGTCGTACCCATAGTTGGGTTCATTGAACTGAAACCTCCATATTGGATTGAGCTATCACTACTTGAGAGAACACTTGAAAAGCAGACCTAAACTCTACATTATTCACTTTCTCGGCCAAAGTGTTGACTAAAACTTTTGGAGCTTTAGGAGGAGCTTCTTGTTTCGAACTCTCCCTCCCATTCCTTCTAACATAAGCTCTTTGAGTTGTCATATCATCAGATCATCGGATAAGGATTAGGAGAGAGACCTTATAGGCTTTAAATCTATACACAACTTAGAGTAATGAAGAAGCAAAGTTTCCTGAACATCTTGTAGCCTCTCATTCATGGATGTGGAGTGTTTCACACTCTTGAAAAAGACTACTTGATGTGGTTATAAGACATCCTAAAACCATTCTAAACCTTGTGCTTTTATTACCATGTTTGTAACCTAATAGTTGTAGCATGACACACAAGACCCCAAGTGTCCTTATATAAGCCACTTAGATTTCATGGTCAAGATAATAAAAATAGAGAAGATTTAAAAACATCATTTAAAGATAACAAAAATTTATAAAACAAAGGAGAAGTGCAATACACTTGTCTCAAAATCCATCTAATATAACATAATCTCGGGATGCAAAGTATCATAAGGAAAGGAGTGGTTAAATCCCGGGATGAATGAGGACTCACCAATCTTTAACTCTTTTTCTACTATAGATCCTAGTCACGAGGATGAGAGACGGAACATGAGACCCTACATTTGTATACGAAATATAGTAAGTGTTAGTACAAAAATGTACTAAATATGATAACTTGCATAAACAACATATGAGTTTGACAACTTAAGTCATAAAGCTTAATTAATGCATATAATATATCATTTCAACATATAATAAGTACTTCTTGAAGCAACCTCAAATCATACTTACTCAGGATATGGGTAAAAACCACTAGTCTTACTTATCATGGAAGAAAACCTCAAGCAACAATTTAAGATCATCCCCGATCATAACATAGGGGAGTCGTCTCCTACATTATTATAAAGGTTCATGGGTAATCACCTCTAGCCCTTCTTACCTTGGGACCACGGACACTCACATCTTATCCATACATCATGTGACATGGTTATTCACCTCTTATCTTTCTATCATAAGACATGGGTACTCGCCTCTAGTTTTTTGCTAAGAGGTCATGGGTAATTGTCTCTAGCCTTATCATTCATAATTCCTTAACTTAGATTCATTTTTTGCAAGAAGTCCTTCAAACCTAGAATCATTCAATGTGAGAAAAGCTTTAACATTCATACATAGGAAATAATTTGATAAAATGTCTTCCACAACAATTACATCAATAATCGACAATTAACAACATATATGCTTTACTGGTAAAGCATTTCATGTCATAGTCATCACATATGCTTCAATATCAATTAATTAATATAATAATTATCACATATGCTTGAATGTCAAAGAAACTCATATTTTATCTTATTTATCCTATAAAATACACATAAATATATAAATTCTCCTTTCATAGAGTAAAACTCATTTAAATCAATTTCTCGTTACAAACATGGGTTAATTAAGGATGGGTACGTAGGATATCATCATAAAAACATAGATACCTCTCAATTCATGCATAATCAATCCCAATTCAATAAATTCAATCAACATTTATAAAGACCCATAACATAGAAGAAAACCCTCACACAAATTAGGGAAATTTCTAATATTCAATAAGAGAAGTTACGAGCTCAATGGATTAAAAGATATCATACCTTGCTATCAATGACGAAAATCAATTGATGAATAGAGACTTTAACTTGAACCTATCTTGAATCTTCTTATGAAAACTTCTAGGGAGATAAATATCATGGAGAGAAGAACTCAATTTCTTTTGATGATATTAAGAGAATGACTTGAATTGGTACTTTTTGGGGTTAAAATCACCTATATGAGGGTTTTAGTCATGGTAAAATGATATAGTATTAGGCTAGACTTATTAGGAAAAGAGCCAACTGCCCTAAAATAACTGCCGACCTCACGACCCATGGACGTTGATCGAAAAACCGTGGTCTGACAGATGCTCCATCTCATTGGCACGTGGTTTGAGGTCAGAAACTATGTTTTAGGGTGTGGAACACAGACCTTCATCCACAAAATATGGACCCATCAACAGTCCGTTGGTCCATGTTGTGGTTCCAACTCTTCTAAGCCCCTTTTGGGTGCCCGTCCATGGACAATACCCACTTTCCATGGTGAACTTAACGGGCCATGGTTGCCCTCCATCGAAAGGAACCTGGAATTGCTAAAAACTTCTATGTTGCCCTTTTTCAAATCTCATGTGTCAAAATATTCTTATGTATACTCGACCTAACTTTATTCCACCATATAGATTGACTCCAGTTCAGTTGAATGATTTAAAAAAGTAGTTGAAAGACCTTCTTGATAAAAGTCTCATTTGACCAAGTGTAGCACCATGAGGCACTCCGGTCTTATTGGTGAGGAAGATGGTTCTCTTAGGATGTGTATTGACTACCGCCAATTGAACATGGTTACCATAGTGAAGAATTATCCCTTTTTTAGAATTGATTATTTTTTCGATAAAATTCAGTCCACATGTTTTTCTATGATATACCTAAGATTTGTCCATCATCAGTTGAGAGTAAGAGAGACTAATACTCCAAAGAGAGATTTCAGGACCCGCTATGGCCATAATGAGTTTCTGGTTATGTCTTTTGGTTTGAATAACGCTCATTCAGCATTGATGGATCTTATGAGTAGAGTGTTTAAGACTTATCATGATATGTTTGTTATCATTTTCATCAATGACAATCTGATTTATTTGATGAGTCAGGCTAATAATACTAGTCATCTCAAAGTGGTTCTACAAACTCTCCGAGATACATAATTGTGTGCTATACTCTCCAAGTGCAAATTTTGGATGGAGTTAGTGGAGTTCTTAGTCAACATTGTTTCTACAGATAGGATTCGAGTTGACATTCAGAAGATTGAGGCAGTGTCACCTCGACCCACATCTCTAATTGAAATTAGGAGTTTATTGGGATTGATTAGTTATTATAGAAGGTATGTCAAGGGTTTCTCATCTAATTCGTCCCTTTTGATACAGTGACTTAGAAGACAATAAAGTTTCAACGGTCTGAAGCTTGTGATAAGAGTTTTCGGGAATTAAAAACTAGGTTGATTACTAAATTATTAACCTGACCAGGAGGTACGCAAGGTTTTGTTGTGTATTGTGATGCGTCCAAAGTTGGATTGCATCGTTTAATAATTCAGAATGGTAAGGTTTTAGCTTATGCCTCGATAAATCATAAAAATCACAAGAAGAATTACCCAACCCATAATCTAGAATTGGGTATTTTAGTGTTTTCTTTGAAAATATAGTGCCACTATGTCAATGGTGTTCATATTCATGTGTTCATCGATCAAAAGATTCTTCAGTAGTAATCACTCAGAAAAAGCTTTATCTTTGACAGGGTACGTGGTTAGAATTACTCAGGGATTATGATATTCGTATTCTGTATCACCTAGGTAATGCTAATGTTTTTTATGATGTTTTGAGTTGGTTATCTATGGGCAATATGGAAGGCAAGAAAAATTTAGAAAAACATGTGCATAGACTTACACAATTGGGAGTCCGAATAATGGATTCATATGAAGCTGAGTGGTTGTGATGATTGGGGCTGAATCATCAGTAGTGTCCGAAGTGAAAGAGAAACAAGGCCAAGATACTATTTTGCTTTAATTGAAGGAAAATTTTAATAAGCATAGAGTGATGGCTTTTAAACAAGTGGGAGATAGTGTGTTGAGGTATTAAGGTAGATTGTGTGTAAGAAGGGTATATGACCTCTTAGAGAGGATTATGGAAGAATCATAACTCTAGATAATCTATGCATCCTGCTTCCACAAAGATGAATTGTGGCTTCAGAAAAGTCTATTTGTGGAGTAGTATGAAGAGGTGTACTACATAGTTCGTTTCTAAGTGCCCGAATATGTCAACAATTCAAGTTAGACAACTAAAAGGCCCATTGGTGACTGATAATATATATCTTCCTTAATGGAGGTGGGAGATGATCAATATGGATTTCATTCTTAGCTTGTGGCGGTCCCGCAGGAAGCATGATTTGATTTGGTGATTGTAGATCGGATGGACAAATTAGACCATATATTGCTGATAAAGGCTATTATTCAGCAGAAGATTATGTAGATTATATATCAAAGATATAGTCACACTTCATGGAGTTTTGGTGTCTATTAATCAGATAGAGGTGAGAATTCACCGCACAATTCTGGAAGTCTTACCAGAATGGTTTGGCTCGAAAATAAACTTTAGTATTACTTTCCATCCCTATTCAAATGGTCAAGCAGAGTGTATGATTCTAACGTTAGAGGATATGTTGAGGGTGTGTGTGATTTATTTTATAGGTGATTAGGATAATCACTACCTAGTATAGAGTTTGCTTATAACAATAGCTATCATTGTAGTATCCAAATGTCTCATTATGAGGCTCTTTATGGGAGAAGATGTAGATTTCCTATTGGATAGTTTAAAGGTTTTGAAGATGGGTTGATAGGAACAGACTTGGTTTATCAATCTATTAATATTAAAGACTATTCAAGAAATGTTGAAAGCAAATAAAAGTAATCGTAAATCTTATACAAATGTTTGGAGAATAGACTTGGAGTTTGAAGTGGATGATCTTTTTTATTTGAAGGTTTCACCCATGAAGGGGTTATAAGGTTTGTAAATTAGGGAATATTAGTCCTAGATATATTGTTCGTTACAGGATATCTAAGATAATTGACAATGTAGCCTATGAGTTGGAGATACCAAAAGAGTTAGCAGCAGTCCATTCTGTGATTCTCGTTTCAATGTTGAGAACCAAGAGGTAGCATCAATTAAGGTCTTATGGAGGAACCATTTTGTTGAAGAAGCTACTTGGTTTGCTGAGAAGAACATATACCCACATCTCTTTGCTTCTGGAGAATCTTCAAGCAAAGGTAGTAGTTCTTTTCTAGGTATTCTTTAAGTTGAAATGTTTAAGTATGATTTATTGATTGTGGGGTGTTTGAGTTCGGTGTAGATGTTTCCACCCTCACTTATGCTTAGGGTAATATCATTCAAGGATGAATGTTCCCAAGGTAGATACATTGTAACACCTCGGTCTTAGAAAGAGTCGAATTTAGAAAGAACTAATTCAGCAAGAGCCAAATTGAATATTTTGCAAGTTATGATTAAGTTGTTAGTTTTGGATCAACTTCAAATAGCCATAACTTTTCGTACATGATGATTTAGGATTCCCATAAGATAAAAAAAATCAAATGACATTGAATCCTCATTCGAAGGACACACCAGTCTATGCCTCACCGCACTCACTTTCTCGAGTTGAGTGTTAGGATATGGGACTAAGTCTCACCTTCCTAAACTGAACCTCATGTCGACCCACTCATTGGTCCATCAATCTAGCATCTTGGTTTCACGACCTCTCTCTCAAGCAAGCCGAAAACACATGGGTAAACTTGTATTTACAACTAGAAATCTATTAGATTAAACCACAACCACAAGACGAAATCACCATTAAACTATAGCTAAGCTATAAAAAAGCAAGACCGAACAATAATATTAATTCATATTATATAATCACACCCCAAGAATGGGGTTTTTTAGCCACACAACAAGAAATAAAAAACCTTCAGTGATGTTGTAATCAAATGGGTATAAGATATAATGTCTTGATTTGAGCAAAGCAAGAAGAATCAAGGATATCCACTTCCAAATCGAAAGGGAAGAGACCCTTTCTTCTTCAAAACCCTTTCCAAACTTGATGAAAAATATGAAAAGCTAAAGTTTAAAGTCTAAAAACTAGAATAATGTTCGGACTCTCTATTTAACAACTAAAACTAGTATTTATAGTTTTCATATTTTGTGTTGTGATGGATCGTTCGGCAAGGTTAGTAGAGGTCGCCGTATGACTCCATGACTCGCCCATCTTCTAGTTCATCACCATTTTGTGCTTTCCCAGAACATCTTAAAGTCCTGGACCATTGGGCAGCATAGTACTGCTTCGCGGAACTGTTCGGTGTCGCATTGTCTATTCATTTCTCCGCCAATTTGATCCTCTTTCTTTTGGGCTAAACCTGCTGGAACAAAGGGTAAATTATGTCCCTTTTATGATGCGCCAAGTTTACTTGGTGATGCTCAAGCTTTAGTTTCTTCATTCTTTTAAGCCTTCTTGTTCCTTTTCGCACCATAGTGGCCATGCTTTCTTTGAAACATCAATTACCAGAAACTTGATAGTTTTCACTAGATATTGAGATAAAAAAAAGCATTAGAAGACACTATTTCTATTAAAATGTAGCCCTAAATGTGTCCAGTCTTTGGACTCATCAGCATCCAAGATTTATCGTGACTTACGAGTCATTTATTGGTGTAATGTAATGAAGAAGGTTGTTTAAAAAGTTATGGATAAATGTCTTATTTGTCAACAACTGAAGGTTGAGAATCAGAACCTAGTGGGTTGTCTCAAGATATTAGTATTACTACAAGGAAGTGTGAATATTTTAATATGGACTTCATTAAAGGTTGCCTCGTACTCTCATCAACTTGACCTTATTTGGGTTACTTGGGACTGAATGACAAAATCGACTTAGTTTTCTCTTGCAAATACATCATTTTTCAATCAAAGAGTATGCCAAACTTTATACTTAGGATATGTTAAGGTTAGATACTCTGCCCGTGTCTACTATCTCTAATAGTAGTACTCAGTTTACGTCACAACTTTGAAAGTCTTTCCTGAAGTATCATGGCACTCAATTGAACCTTGTATGACTTTTCATTCACAAAATGATGGGCAACATGATCGTTGTAACATAACTTTAGAATATTTTTTGAGATCTTGTGTGATTAAATTCAAGGGTAGTATGGATTACCATCTAACTTTAATTAAGTTTTCTTATAATAATAACTATTACTCGAGTATCTAGATGGCTCCATTTGAGCTTATCTATTGTAGAATGTATAGTTTACCTATAGGTTGGTTTGCAGTTGGTGAGGTCTCTTTGATACTGCTCGATTTGGTATATTAGGTTATAAGAATAGTTTGATTTATTGGTGAATGGTTGATAATGTCTCAAAGTCGACAAAAGTCATTGTTAGGAGAAGAGCGCATGAATTTTGTGTTGATGATTGAGTTTATTTGAAAATCTCACCCATGAAGGGTGTGATAAAGTTTGGAAAGAAAAGGAAATTTAGTCTCCAATATGAGGTCCCATGTCATATTTTTAGACGTATTAACAATGTTTGTTTATGAATTGGAGTTACTAAATTATTTAGCATCGATACACTGATATGCCATGTCTTTTTGTTTAAAAAGTATGTTGGAGACGCAATGTCCTATGTGCCTTTGGATTGTTTGGGAGTTATGGAAATTCTTTTGTATGAAAAGGTTTCACTTAAGATTTTAGACCATTAAGTTCAGAAGTTCATAAATAAAGAAATTACTTCCATGAAAGTTCTATAGAGGAATCAATCAGTTCAGGGTGCTACTTTGGAGGTCGAATCTGATATGATGTCAAAATATCTTCCACTCTTTTGCCTTCACTACTATTTTATCTTGAGATATTAGTTTTTTGTAACACCTCAAATTTGAGAAGACAGAAAAAATTTCAGTTTTCCAAAATTTGGTGCCTGTTCCTACGGTGCCACCCACAGACTATAGGGAAGGTCTGTGGCTGTCTAGACAGTTTTTCCAAAAAATGTAAAGTTTCAGTATTTTTTCAATGGTTCACCACGATGGTCCATCATTGAAATCACGAAGCATAAATATGTCTCGTTATCTTGCACAAGGATGAAAAAAGTACTTGATATTGTTCTTTGTTACATGGCTCATATGTTTGTATCAATCAAAGTGGTGGTATTCCAAGTTAAATTTTTTTGAGATGAGATTTAATGGTTACCCGAGGACGAGCAAAAGTGTAAATGCTGGGTGTTGATGTGAAGCTAAAATTAACATGTTTAGTCATTATTTGCTTTATATTTAATCTTTTAATTATCCTTTTTAGCATAAATTTTATGAGTTATTCTTATGTTGTGTATGTTATTTGTAGGATTAAAATGACGTGAAGAAGAAATATTTGGAGCACAAATGAATTAAAAAAAGAAATCATAGAAGGAGATCAAGGAGACAACTTAAAAGATTAAAGTTAATAAAATAATATATTTCTATATATGAAAAAGAAGCTATTTTCAATCAAAATGCTGCCATGTGGCAGCCAGTAAAAGACCAAATTGTATTCTTGAGGAGGTGGAGGACTTTCAGAAACATCAAATAATTTGTAGAAACCTAATTCCTTTAGGTTTTGATTTCCTAATTTGTCTTGAACTCCATTATATTATTTAGGGTTTCTATATCTATAATTAGGGCATGAAAAATTATTCTTTGGGGAGGGAAGAACCAAGAATCAGTACACAATATAATTTTTCTTATACCTAAGGAACTTTGGAAGAACTATCGTGGAGGCCGAAGGATTGTGTTTTATTCTTACTTCTCCTTTATTATTTATTTGTATTCGTGATTAGTAAAAGATAATTTAGCTATTATTCTTAAATTTTGATGATTAACACATGCATATTTATTTTTATAAATTTTGATTATTTTTGTGAGATAATGAGTAGCTAAATTTCATAACTAGGGTTCGGGAAACCATGATGAATTATTAAAGCAAGTTTATGTACAAAGTATTTCTTCAATGATTGTTATTCATCTATGTTATTTCTTTTGTTTACATTGGTTTTAACAATGGCCAATAATTATAACTCGTCTCATTCCTACTTGACAAGTTAAGGAGGTAATGAATGATAAAATGATTGTACAACAAGAATTTAGTTAAGGATTTGTTGTTATCTAATAGCCTGACCTTAATAATTAATGTTAGGGTTAATTCCCAACTCAATTGACGCGAGATATAATTCGGGGTAAAGGTAAGGGTTAGCAAAGTATACAACCACAGACTTACCAAGTCTCTAGGTGAAATTCCCTACTTAGAGGACCAATCACTTAGGGACATCCAACTTACAAACCTTGCATGCTAAAAATTGAAATATATCAGTAGTACAATATTCTTGCTGTTTTATCAAAGGGAATACATTCCTAGTAATTTCTAATAATTTGAATATAAATAAATACTTAGTTCGAAGTATTTTTATTCGTTGGATTTTTATTTCAAATAATGACCACCGAGTTAAATATTCTATATTGAAAATATTATTTTATATTCTCTCGTTATTCCAGCTTGTATTTGGATTCTGACTTTCCTAGTAAGGTTTAATGGTAAGTGCATTTATGGTTTCATTTTAGATCGTGACAATGATGCTTGACGTGCATTTTATTGGGTAAGAATATTTATTGGTTTTTGAGAATTTTAAAAAAATTAAAAGATTAGATTTTGTATCAAATATATGGTCAATTGCTAACTTAGCCTATTGTAAATTTTTATATGTAGTTGTTTGAGTATAGCCATGTTGATCGACCATCCTTAACCTAATAAACATACTTTTTTACCGTGTTTTAAATACATGTAGAACAATATGTCATCTATTAGAATTATTTTGGTAAAAACTAATTTAGGGACTATAAGGCTACATAAAATAGACTTTTGTTCAACTTATTCTCAAATTTTGAATACAATAACAGTTTTCATGCACTACACTTCCCTTTTGTGATTGTAAAATATATCACAATAAAATTTGCATAACTTAAATACGTAAAAATATGTTTATATTATTTGTCCATGCAACATAGATTATGTATAAAAAAATATGTTTAAAAAATGAGTCTCAAAAATGATTTCTTTAAAATACTTCTTGATTAAAAGTGACACAAAAGTCATAAATAAATTTATGTTGAAAAAAAAAACCTTTTACAACTCTTAAGAAGATTGTAATGGACAAACGTCAAACATTTTCTTATTCAAATACGTGAAATAAAAATTATAAGACATGTAGTTGAAGGATTTCAATTACTTACCTTCTATTTTTATTTTTACAAATTTTGCCCTTTTTTCAAATTACTTTAATTCAATAACAACGCAATTACACATCTATTAAACATTTAAAAAAAAACTCTCTTCATAAAAAAAATAATTGTTACCGAAATTCAAGTAGAAGTAATAAGATAATACAATAGACATATCAATCTATGTTTGCACCAGAAGATTCCCCAACTTGTATATTCTCATTAATAAGTTTGTGAGAAACGACATTGTCTTGAATCTTCAGTTTATTCTCTAATTTGGAGATTGTATTTTGCAGCTCTTTAATCTTAATCTTCGCCAACTCACTCTTCACAGTATACAGTAAACCCATTTTCATTTTCCACTACCTGTTGCTTTGTCCTTGTTCCTGAAGCTTCTTGTTCAGTTGTGCATTATTCCTTTCTGTTGCCTCAAATATACCTTTGTAAAACATTACAGTGCTTTCTAGTTGGTCAAGCTTATGTTTTAGGACCCCAACTTCCATTTCCTTGGCTTTTAATGTAACCTTGTGAATCGCTTCTAACATGTCAACTTTCCTCAATAGCAAATTTCTTTCACGCCTCAATGACATTTTCTTTTGGTTTTGATCAAACTCTTCTGACATAGTTCAACCTTTATTAGAGATATGAGAAAGGAAGAAAGTGAGAAGTGAATCAATTTTTTTATTATGATTTTGTTTGTAATTCTTACGTTTGTACCTAAAAGTTGACATATATTACTTTTATTTAAGTATATTGATATTGTAAATAAATCATACTTAGAACGTAAATATGAAAAAGAAAGTCGTTATTCATCATAAAAAAAACATTTTGTCACAAAATATTTAAGATTAGTTAGTAAATATTTATTTGAATAATGTCGCACAATTAAATAATTAATTTTAAGAATCAATAAATTAAATCTAAAATACATAATATTATTTTACCATAATTAACACTAAACATATGTAGATGCATCAACACTTAGTTAAATAACTCTCATAAATGTTTGAAGAAAAAAAATCAATAACTTCAATTTAATACCAAATGTGTTGGAAAAACTTTAATTTGCTAAAAAGTTATTTTGGAACTAAATTAAGTAACATAAAATTATTAAGTACAACTATATAAATAATTTCTTATTTATAAACTTAATTTTTTAGAAAAATAACACATTGAGTAATAGGCCAAGCCGGTAAGTAATATAAATTAGTTAGATCGCATGCCATTAATTAATTGTGCTAGAGAATGATATCAATGGCTAGATCTTGTCCAAATTAGCATTATGTAATAATTGATTGATGGTGCAACTATTATAAATTAATTTTCTTTTAAGAGTTCCTGTAGGGGTTTATTTGATTAAAATATTTTTGTCAATGAATACCCTTAACAATGTAAAAAAATTCAACATAGTTTTTCTCGATAAAGATATCACAAGGATCTTCTCTAGTTATCCTTTAATACCCTAGATATTTTTTGGTAAACATAAACATAAAGTTAAATATTCATACTATCATATAAATTAAACATACAAAATAGGATCCTAAACATACTAATCTAACATAAAATCTTCATAGATGGTATACCTGATGAGAAGAACTAAGTGAAATCGGAGTTGAAAAACTAGTCACCTCCTTGCCCTAGCTGCCGTCAATGATGAAAAAGTGAAAAGAATATTTAACTAACCCTAATTGATGGACAAAGGACCATTTTATAGAAGATTAGGTTTAATCTGGTCCGTCCATCCACTCACAGATTTGACATATGAGATTTATTTTTACATAAATTAACAAAGGACAAACTATGCAAAATGTTAGCTCTTAAACTGTACTTACCATATTTTTAGTTGAATTTACAAAATTAACATGGAACAAGTTTATTCGTCCTTGTTTATTTCAATTGAAATACAAGTATGATTCTTCTTCTTCGATTTGCACCTTTCTTCTTCTTCTTCTTCTTCTTCCTCCTCGTCCTCCTCCTCCTCCTCCTCCTAGTCTTCTTTGTCTTTTAATTTTTCTTCTTATTCTTTTCCTTTTTTATCTTCTCATATTGTTATTCTCGTTCTCCTTCGCCTTTCTTCTTGTTCTTATTCTAATTGTTATTCTACCGCTTTTTGTTTTTCTTTTTCTTCTTCTTCTTCTTCTTTCTTTCTTTCTTTCTTTCTTTCTTTCTTTCTTTCTTATTTTATTTATTTCTTTCCTTTTCTTCTTTTGCTTTTTCTTTGTTTCTGAAGTGTTTGAGAGAGTATTGTTTGAGTTTTTACCCTTTTCAAAGCTTTCATAATTAAAGAGTTGTAATTAGTCTACAAAGGGACATATTGTTGTCGTATGAGATTTTTGTTAGTCTATCAGCTCTTGTAGGTACATTTTGTGTTTCTAGCATCATTTGTAGAGTTTGGAGTTTTAAGATAAATTGGCATACAAGACCTCGAGAGGCCTTATATAAGCCACTTAGCTTTCAGAGTAAACATAATAGTAATCGATAAGATATTGAAACATAATTTGAAGATAACAAAATTTTATAAAATGAAGAAAAATTGTGATACACTTATCTCAAAAATCATCTGATACACCCGAATCTCGGTACACATCCCATACAATATTGTTCAAAATACAAACGAGACGATCATAAAGAAAGTAGTGACTAAATCCCCAGATGAATTAGGACTCACCAATCTTCAATTCTTCTTCTATTTTAGATCCTATCCATGAGAATGAGAGTCAGAAACACCAGAACCTACATTTGAATAAGAAATTAGGGGAATAATATGCATTAGTACAAAAACGTAATAACTGTAATAACTTTCATAAACGTAACATAAGTTTCAGACAACATAAGTCATAGAGCATAATAAAATCACATAATAGATTATTTCCACATATAAAGATTACTTCTTGAAGTAACCTATATTCATACAGAGTCAAAAAATTAGTAACCACCACTAGTCTTACTCATAATTGAAGGAAAACTCAAGAAACAATCAGAGCTCATCACTTATCATAACATATCATCGATTATGTTCTAATGACATAGGGAATCACCTCTTCCCTTCTTATAATCATGGGTAATCACCTTTATTATGTAACACTCTAGAAACTAGTAGGATAAACTAGAGCTTGACATTACGATTAGAGACTTTAAGTGTACCTCCCCTCACCTTAAAATAAATGTTTTCATGTTAGAACGTCAATGTTCAAACCCCAAGGACAAGCCATAGGTATTTGAGGATTGCATATAAAATATGTCGGGCATTGACCCACGAGTGGTCACTCAGGCCTAGTAGGTCCCCCCTACACCTCGTGGGTGAGGGGTCGCGGCTAGAGCCCACGGAACCAAGTCTCAGACCTCAACCTACGCTTCACCAGCATGGGCCGTGGGTCCAACCACGACCCGTTAGTTAAGGGTCGTGGGTGATGACTGGAAATCACTTTTTGGAGTTAGTTGAGAGGTACTTTGTGGTTTTAAATTTTTAACTTATACAAAGTGACATCATCTTACACTAAATTATACCAACTATACATTGATTTATCACCCCTAAAATTATTCAACTTTTTCATATTTCAAAAATCCCAAATAAAAACCAACTTTCCCCCCTAAACTCTCTCTCTCTCTCTAGAACTCCAATGAAGAACAAGAAAATCAAGTCAGGGTTTGAAGAAGAAGGATTTTCACTAAATTTATTTGGAGAATCATAACTAAGTTATGGTAGTCCTTCATCCATGGATGGTTTCATCCATGGAGTCCCTCCAAACTCAATATCAAAGGTAGAATTTTCCCAAAAAAGCTAGGATTTACTCCATTTCATGGATTCTTCTAAAAACAATTTTAACGATTTAATTACTTTAAATTATGATTTAATTGTTGATGATTGTCGTTTTTACAATTAAATTTCCTATGAAACCATGACATTTCCCATATCTCCAATTTATGACTTTGTTATGTGGGTGAATTGATGGAACAAAAGTATTATGAGATTATTCTTTTCCTAATTTAGTTAATTGAATCATGTTATTATCCATGTGTAGTATAATAACTCCATATTTTTTGATTGAATGTGATATATGGTCCTTAAAAGGAAAAGTATAAGAATATGTTTGACTATGAGATGAATGCGTTAAGAACACTTTGAGTGTGAAGTGTCTATGACTATAATGATGTTGTTGTGTTGATTGAAATGATATTGTCATGAACACATAAGGAACATAATGTGAAAATTTTTCTCAAGTGATGGATATTCTAGGTTTAAAGGAAATTCTCACCTAATTGAATCTAACGTTATATGTAGACATGGACGGTGAAAGGCTATTCTCACACACAATCTAATGAGGTATCCTAATGAAACAATTCATGAATTAAAAATACTATGTGGTATAAATTCTTAGCACCGAGTGGATATTGAATACGTGGTAGAGTAGCATTAAACAAGTCTTGGTTTATACAAGTTATCTCATGAGATGGAAGCTCCCCCGTTATGCAAGGTTGGGGTTTGTAGTCAGAATTGCCTTATCGCATGAACTGTGTGCCCTCGTAGGTTATTTAGCTAATGGATCCACCTAAAAGCTAACAAATGATGGTCTTACCTTAGACAAGTAAGACAACACTTTTCGGTGTGGGTAACACCTGCTTCAATGTTAAACTAACATGGTCTATGCCGATTAAGGCTTATTTCCACTATCACAAGAATATGAACTAGAACATGAATTCTGAATTATGGTTAGTCGATAAGCTTTAATTTGCAAGGGTAGGATTATGGGATCTTATTCATATATTGCACAAGTATGATTTGAAGGTACAAATGGTATGGTTCTCTTATCATGTGATGATTTCTGTAATGAATATGCTTATAACTTATGCTTTTGCATTGTATTTTGAATGATGCTTTAAACTAGTAAATGGCGTTCATGCAACTAACACATCCTTTTTAGCATGTTTTTATGATATTGTGCATGAAAATCATACACTTCCTGCATTTTTGTACTAACACATATTTTTCCTATATTTCCCCCCAAGTGTAAGGACCGGTTCTCAAGCAGCTCCCCACTATGTCTAGAGCTTGGATTTGCTCATTTCTCCTCGATCATGGTGAGCCCTCATGATTCGAGGATGGGTTTCAATAATTGTTGTTTCATTCTTGTACTTTCACTTTCAGATTATGCTGCTTTGGGTTGTGACCCTAATTGACTCAAGTGTTATAATAGATGGCTAATTGAGACAAGTGTAGACTTCTGTTTTCCTTTATGAAGATTTTTGGACTTAAAATTCTTTTTTAATCTTATTATTCTAACACTTTTGGTGATGATATGCTAAGTGTCTTAAATAATGCCTTTCGGGATTTTATGTGCCTTGGTATGTCTAGGGGGTACCTTTGAATCGTGACATACTTTGTATCAGATCAAAAAACTTAAAATGATTCTAGGATGATGTCTCATAAGCCAGGAAGATGATTGAAAATGGGGTGCATGTATCACATTATTAGGGACAAAGATGTTGAATCCAAGTTCCCTTCATTAGAGTTGGTCCCCATAGTGAAGGAGTTTTCGGAAGTGTTTCCTAATCACTTGCCCGGGATTCCTCCCGAATGGGAAATAAACTTTATCATTAATCTTTTTTTGGATACTAACCTCATATATATCCCTCCTTACAAGATGAGTTCGTCGGAGTTGAAGGAATGGAAAGCTCAACTCAAGGATTTTCTAAACAAAGGTTTCATTCAACAAAGCATATCTCCATGGGGTTCTCCAGTATTGTTTATGAAAAATAAGGATGAATCCTTAAGAATGTGTATTGAACATCGCCAATTGAAAAATGTCACTATAAATATTAAGTACCCTCTTCCAAGAATTGATGACTTGTTAGATCAATTGCAAGGGGCTAGTCACTTTTCATAGATAAACCTTCGTTCGGGCTACCATTAACTTAGGGTGAGAGAGGTTGACATCCCTAAAGCGACTTTCTGAACTAGGTATATGCACTATAAGTTCCTTGTGATGTATTTTGGACTAACTAATGCCCCAACGACATTTATGTACCTTATGAATAGAGTCTTCCAAAAATATATAGACATGTTCGTCATTGTGTTTATTGATGATATCTTGGTATATTCTGGAAGTGAGGATGATCACATGAACCATTTGAGGATTGTATTGCAAACCTTCAAAGATCACCAATTGTTTGCAAAGTGTAGTAAGTGTGAGTTTTGGTTGAAATCGGTGGCATTCATAGGTCACATATTATCAATAACGGGTATAGAGGTTGATCCAAAGAAGAGGGGCTCTGTAAAAAATTGGATTAGAACATTGTCGCCGACCGATATTAGCAGTATTTTGGGTATAGCCGGCTATTATAGGAGATTTGTTGAGGGATTCTCCTCTATTGCTTCTCCTTTAACGGCCCTAACCCAAAAGAAATCTAAGTTTTAGTGAACAAAAACTTTTCAGAAAGGGTTCAAAGAATTGAAGAAAAATCTTACCTCCGCTCCGATGTTGACTTTACCAGAGGGATATAAAGGATTTGTAGTGTATTGTGACACTTCACAAGTAGGTTTTGGTGGTGTTCTCATGCAATGTGGTAAAGTGTTAGCTTATGCCTCAAGGCAACTCAAGGTCCATGAAAAGAATTATCTGACACATAATCTTGAACTAGCGTCCGTACTATTTGCCTTGAAAATATGGAAACATTATCTTTATGTGGTTCATGTAGATGTGTTCACCGATTACAAAAGTCTCCAATATGTTTTTACTCAAAAAGACTTGAATCTCTGGCAAAGAAGTTGGTTAGAGCTTTTGAAAGTCTATGATATAAGTGTACTTTACCATCCCCATCAAAGCCAATGTAGTTGCGGATACCTTAAGTCTATGTACATTGGTAGTGTGACTCATGTAGATGAGGAAAAAAAGGAGTTAGTCCGAGATGTGCATAAGTTGGCCTGGTTGAGATTTTAACTAGTAGGTTATCCAAAGGGTGGTTTCATGGTCCAACATAGATTTGATTCATCCTTAGTAGTTGATGTAAAGTCTAAGCAACACCTTGATCCCATCTTAATGGAGTTGAAAGAATCCGTGCTTAAAAAATCCGTCGAGGCATTCTCCTAAGGGGGAAATAGGGTACTTAGATATCAAGGTCAGTTGTGTGTTTCAGATGTGGATGACTTTAGAAGACAAATTTGGGAACAGGCTAAGGGTTGTGATATTCAATTCATTTGGAAGGAACCAAGATGTACTGGATCTATGGGAGGTCTATTGATGGAATGGCTTTAAAAAGTGATATAACGGATTTTGTTGCCAAGCGTCCATATTCTCAACAAGTCAAGGCCGAATATCAAAATCCGGGAGTTTTTTCTCAAGATATAGGTATTCCAACTTGGAAGTGGGAGGATTTTAATATGGAATTTGTTGTGGATTCACCCGCACCCGAAGGCAATATGATTCTATTTGGGTCATCAATGATAGAATGACCAAATCAACCTACTTTATTCCCGTCAAGACTTCATATATTCAGTAGAGGACTATGCCAAGTTATATATTAAAGAGATAGTGAAGATGCATGGGGTTCCTTTGTCCATCATATCTGATAGGGGGTACTCAATTCACTTCTCACTTTTGAAAGGCTTTCTAAAATGGGGTTGGTACCAAGGTGAATCTTCGCACCACATTTTATCCCAAAATGGACGGTCAAGCAGAACATACTATATAAACCCTAGAAGATATGTTAAGGGCATGTTTCATTAACGTCAAGGGTAATTGGGATGACTATCTACCATTGATAAAGTTTGTTTACAATAATTGTTACCACTTAAGTATTTCTATTCTCTGTTTGAAGCACTTGATGGGATAGGGTGTGGGTATCTGGTTTGGTCATGTGAAGTAGGTGAATTTGCTCTTATTGGTCCCGAAATAGTTTATGATGCCATTGAAAAAGTTTGACTTATTAGAGATAGGCTAAACACATCCCTATATCTGCAAAAGTCTTATGCCGACAATAGAAAGAGAGATCTTGAATTTGAGGTAGGTGATTGGGTCTACTTGTAAATCTCACCCATGAAAGGGGTAATGAAGTTTGGCAAAAAGTGCAAACTTAGTTCCTGGTATGTGGTCTAGTATGAGATATTGAAACATGTTGGTAATGTTGCTTATGAATTGAACTTTCCTAATGAGTTGGCTCTGGTTCATCCAGTGTTCCATGTCTCAATGCTGAAGAAATATATAGGTGATCTGCTATCTATTTTTTCTATAGAAGGAATAGGGGTTAATGAGAATGCTTCTTATGAAGAGGTTTTAGTTGATATCTTAGACCGACAAGTGAAGTGGTTGAGGAATAAAGAGGTAGCTTTCGTTAAAATTCTATGGAGGAACCACCTAGTTGAGAGTGCTACATGGGAGGTCGAGGCCGATATGATATCCCGTTATCCTCATATTTTCCCTCTTACTTATATTCAAATTTAAGGTAAGTAGTTTCTCTTGAGTTGGTTGTGAATTGTGAGTTGTGTGTATTGTATGAGTTTTTGCCATGATCTTCTTTATGTGGTGTGAGTCCATGTGAAGAAGCATGTATTGCATAACTTTAGTTTTCTCATAATTTTTACGTCATTCTTTGTTGAATTACTTAACTGATATAATAATTCAATATTTGACTTATGAGGTGAATTATGTAGATGCTAAATTGTTTTTCAAGTGATATTTTGGGTCCATATTGTGATCTTGAACTTTTCATTCATTCGATAAGGTAGTTCCTCCAATGAACATGATATATGATGTATTGCATGCATATTGAGTTGGTTTGATATGCCTTTATTAGGATTAGAAGTTTCTCCGTTAAATAAACGCTTATGATGGATTGTGCATTAGAAGTTTTTGCACATTTTTAGTATGTATGCTGGTTGGGCTGTTGGTCTAGAATTTTTGTCTTTGTTTGTGTATTGGTCTTCATTCGGGGATGAATGTTCCCAAGGGGGATATAATGCAATACCCTGAAAATATAACGACCTAAGCTAGAGCCTCATATGATGTCTAATGACTAAAAAGGATTAAAATGATGTTTCCTCATCTAATGTAACTAACTTAGTAAGAAAGTGTTAATGCATAAACATGAAGAAACGACCAAGACGTCCGAAAACTAGTAAATTGGACTAGTGTGGTGTTAGGTCTTGTAGTAAGGTTTTGAATTGTGATATGAGGACTAAATCTTGTAAAAATAGTTGGTATAGGTAGAACTACATTTTAGCGTCCAAAACGTACGGCTACGTCCTCCCAAGGACCATCCTAGGGGTCCTTGAGGATGACCCAACCTTTGACCCAAAAAGTTGTCAAAAAGACAGCAGAACCTACGAAGGTCATTGACGAGCTGTCAATGGATCCACGTCCCGTAGATTGGGGTCGTGCATCAGACCTGAAATATACCTTTACTCGTCTTAAACTAGGAGTCCCTCAAAAAAAACAAAAGAGGTATGTACGGGGGCGTGAACCCATCTACGGTCTGTGGATGGGTGGCCGTAGATTCTTCCGAATTTTAAGTCTTTAGTTTTAGTTTAGGGGTCAGTGTTAATTAGTTATTTAATAAGGGTATAATAAGGGTGGTTAGTTAAATAATTAAATTTCAAAAACTAACTATAAGAACGTAACCCTAAGACTTTAAGTCATTCAACTAAACTCACAACTCAAAGACAAAAACAAAACTTCCCTCTCCCAAAATCCTCTCTAAGAACTCCATTGAAGAACAAGACCAAGGTTAAAATAGGTTTGGAAGAACTCGAATTTTCTCCATCCATTCTCAAGAAATTTATCAAGGTATGGAAGCTCTTCACTCTCGTTTTCCCCAAGAGACTATCTCAAATATTGAACTTCAAAGTTTCCCAAATTTTACGTTTTCACTCAATTTCGTGGGTCTCTTTATAAACTTGTTTCCAATTATCTAAATTGATTATTTATGATTATATATGAAGTTTTATGGATGAATTCAAGTAATCATAGTAGTTTTTGAACAAAGCTCCATAAGACCACTGAATCTCCCTTTTTTCTCAAATCTAAACCCTATTATGCTTTGATTGATGAATGAAGGATGAGAATCTAGTATGTTTCTATGTAATTCATTATTTTATTATGATGTTTCCCTATATGATGAATGAATATCATGAAGTTAGGGTTGAATATTAAAGAAAGCCTTGAAAACTATGAATGAAGGTTTTCAATTTGCTTATAGTTTAATGTTGACTTGTTAATCCACTTATGGTGGAGGTGTTTACTTATTATATATTCTTATATTGCATTATTTATCCACTTATGGTTGAGTTTCTTACTTGATTTAAGAGTTGTGGTGTTGAGTCTTGTTCCTCTTCCCTACAACCTTAATTATGATCAAGTATATTATGATATGAACATGTATGTTATGCTATGATATAAACATGCATATAATGCTATGACACGAATATGGATGTTATGTTATGATATGAATAATAATTCTACGATTTATGTTAGTATTGATATGTTGAATAAAGGCAATTCTCCAAAATACTATATGAATGTGATCCCAAAAAATATTCTCTATGTTCTTTGTTCCTTGATTGAGAGGTTGTCCTCATCTTTGAAAACCTTTGAGCTATACACTATATGAGCAGTTAAGTCCATAAAGCATTCTTTATGAACTAATGCATAACTAAAGGCTTAATGACACTTTAAAGGGAATTGTTCTTAGCACCGAGTGGATATGATTATGAGATAGGTTCCTTCATGTTAGTAGTTCGGTTCACATTATGGTGTCTCATGAGATGGAAACCCGCACGAAAGAAGTATAAGGTTTGTAGAAGAAAACTCCATATCCCATAAATATGTGCCCGCATAGGTCTTAGCTAGTGGATCCACATTATAGCTAGGTATGTCCATTTCACTCTAGACAAGTAAAACACATCTTTTCTATGTGGGGGTAAAAGATCAGATTCCATGTTGCTCACATGGTCTATATTGTTTATTTATAATATGAACTAAGATAAGAATATGAACTCTATCTAGGGATTCTTGAGGGGTACTACTTAGTATAGATAAGGGTATGGAACTTTACCTATACTTTGCATAAGTGGGTTCTTTTAGTAGTTTTTTTGTGAGTCTCTTATGTACAATGACTTATGTATCATGTTAAGGTTGGTTTAACTTATTATGACGTTAAATATGTATGTAGCTATACTTATGTCTTCTTTATGGCTTTGCTTAGTAGTTATGGGGGTATGGGACATCATATGTACACTGCACAAGTGAACTTGAAAAGGGGGTCGTGGGTGGTGTCTTTATGGTATGATGTTGATTGAACTCAAATATGTTAAGAGATGAACTATGAATATGTATAGTGTTACTTATGATCATGAAATGTCTATTTATCTTATGGTTTCCATACTTCGTACAAGTTGAATATACTAACCCGTATTTCTCTTATTTTTCTACCAAGTGTTGATTGGGGTAGTAGATTATCATTTAGAATAAGGAAGGCTTAGATTGCATTCTCCTAGACTTTGGTATGTCCTCATGTTCCGAGGACAGTATCATACCACATATGTTTCTTTCTATTTTGTAATAGACTACTTATGTACTTCCTATTATGATAAATTTCGTTTTAAAGGGATATGGTCCCTAGCTGAGACTTAAATGTTGAACTTAGATGGTTAATAAGATGACATCTAGACATTATATTTTTCTTATATGAAAGAGTATGGCATTGATTGTTTAAAAGTTTTTAGAATTGACATTATTCAATGTCTTATGCAAGGATTATATACCAACGGCTTGTAAATGACCACTTTGGGGTTGAGTACGATGTGTAACGACTTGGAGGTTCTCTCGGATCCGGAAAAAAAATTCCCTGTCCTAATCCTTCTCTTGTGTCATCAGGAAATGAATACACGAAGGGCTAACATAAGAAGAACTGAGAGTGAAAATGTGAATGAAGGGGATCCTCCTTAAGATAATTAATCTCATGTTGATCTTGTGGTTGAGAATGTGACCAGGAGGATTTTAGGTCTACTATCCAAATGTTGACCAAAGCCATGACGACTCAAGTTCAAGTCGTGACAACTCAAGCCCAAGCCATGAAAGCATAGGCCAATGGAGATTTTGGGACTCACGTGAACCCTAATATGAATTCGGCCACAAGTTAGATATTTTTCTAGAATGAACCTTCCCAAATTTCATGTCTCCAAAATGGAAAAGGATGCCCAAAAGTTTATTGACGAGGTTTATAAAGTTCTTAACATTATGGGTGTGTCTACAAGAGAATGTGGAGTTAGACGCCTACCCATTGAAAGATGTGGATCAAGATTAGTGTGAATAGTGAAATGGTGAAAGACCCGTAGGAGAGGGGCCAGTAAAATGGGAATCATTTAAATCGGCATTTCTTGATAAATTCTTCCCCCTAGAGTTGAGGGAACTAAATATGCAAGGTTTCATGAATAGTTATCAAGGAGGTATGAGTGTTAAAGAGTATGCTTTAAGGTTCACCAAACTATCCAAGTATTCTCCAACCATAGTGGTAGAATCGAAGGCTAAGATGAATAAATTTGTGATGGGTGTGTCCAACTCGGTTCAAAAAGAATGTTCTATGTCAATGCATTATCTTGACATGGATACCTCAAGTATCATGGTATATTATCAACAAATTGAGGAGTTAAAGCTGAATAAAAGGAATAAAGAGGTGAAGAGAGATATAATGGTGATTGGAATTTCTGCAATGCTAGGTTCGATGGACAAGGTCGAAAAAAGTTCACACGAAGGTTCTCCAACCAAGGTTCCTCAAATGATTCACCAAGGTTCAACAAGAATTGAATGCCTAACCTAAGCCTCAAGGAGGTAGTAATAGTGGTTCTCATGTAAATAGGCCTAACTATGCAAAACGTTGGAAGAAACATGATTGTAACCTAGCCGACATCAAATATTTTCTATGGTTTTGGTAAGTGTGGTCATCAAGTGAAGAATTTACCAACACTTACGGCCAAGAGTGGAGAAGGAAAACAAGATCTTCCAAGAGGTCCAAATCCAATAACAAAAAGCAAAACTGTGTTTATGCCCTTTGATCCCGAGATGACTAAGAGAGCTCCACGGATTTGGTGACCGGTATGTTAAAAATCTTTTCTATTGATGTATATGCCTTGTTTTACCCAGTGCTACTTTGTCCTTTGTAACACCTTTTGTGTCCATGAAGTATGAAATACTCCCCAATGTGTTAGTCGAGTCTTTATCGGTGTCTACCCCAGTTGGTGACTCGGTGGTGGTTAATAAAGTCTATAGAGTTGTCTTATTTTTTGTCCCATAAAGTTACATTGGTGGATTTTGTGGAGTTAGAAATGTTAGACTTTGATGTGATTTTACGTATGGATTGGGTGCATACATGTTATGTGTAACACTCCGGAAAATGATAGGTAGAACTAGAGCCTAAACGTAAGAATGGACATCTTAAATATGAGGTATAGGGGTAAAGACCACGAGTCAAGTGCCATAGCCAATAGGCCAAGCAAAAGACAAACGGCCAAGGCTTACCCTAGCCATTACCTACTGCCCCAACCTTCACGAGAGGGACTATGAGTCTTGGTCCTCACCATGACTCCTGAAGGTGGGCGTGGTCTTGCCTTGGCCATGAATGTTTGGCAACAAAAATTACAAGATACTTCCTCAAACTTCACGGCCATCACCACGGTCCTTGTTCTTTACCACTATGAAAGTGAGGCTCTCGTGAAGCTGCCTTAGGCAATTAACCACATTGTCGCAAATGGCAAGCCACTGCCTCAAACTCCACGGGCAGTACCATGTGTCGTGGTCCACTTCACTAGCCTTGAAGGGGACCGTGGAGAAGACTTAGGCTCAAACGCCAAGTGCCACAAAAACATAGACACTGTCTCAATCTTCATGGGAGGGACAACGAGTCATGCTCGTCACCATGGCTCGTAAAGTTGGGCGTGGAAATTGAACGATTCCATTTATGAGGGACTTTTATGTCAATTCCTTTTTAATTTAAATTAATGTGTGGGTGTTTTATATATTATTTTAAGAAATGTTTCATAAACATAAACGCACAAATAACTCTCCCAAAACCCACTTTTCTGGATGTTTCTCTCTTTACAAGTTCATTCGTTGAAGAAAATCAAAAGTTTCAATATTAGGGTTCAAGCTCCAATATTTTTACTCTAATTTCGTGGAAAAAAATCAATTAAGGTATGAGGACCTTCATTCATGTAACTTATTTCTTCATGAAGCCCTTCAACTCTAATTTCTGAATTTTGGATATTGTTCAAAAACCTTGGGTTTGTATTCTAGGCATGGTTCTTCTTAAAAATGGTTTCATTATGTTAATTTTCCTATATTATGATGATGTTTATTGACGGTTTTTATTGTGAAATTCTCCATGAATCCATGCGCTTCCCCATGACCCCAACTTTACGAAATTGTGATGGGTTTGTTCATGCAATATGAATACTTAGAATTTTATCTATGTTATTAGTGAATTAATCTTTTTTTATTCATGCTTATAGTATGAATTCTAAGGGTGATTGCAAGACATTGTTTATGACCCTTGAGGGGTAAATGGTAAGTGTTGAAACTTGATGTGTAGCCTTGAAGGCAATGTATGAAAGCATTCAATGTTTAATATTCTTATATATCAATTGTTGATCCACTTGAAATATGGAGGTTCTTAGTTTTCATGTATGAGCTTATGTTCCACTTGAATGGTGAAGATCCTATGACTAAGGTGTGAATTATGGTATTGTTGGAAGATTAGTTTCCTTTACCACTACACATGTTTATGTATGAATTGTCTTAGACGATTATATGATGATAATATGGGTGAAAGGTAGTTCTCACTTTGTTAAATCAATGAACTATTTTATGAGTTGTGTTGAAGGAAGGGTAAAGTACTCCTTCACATATGAAATTGCAATACACCTTAACTATGTATAAATTGGAAAATAATGCTTAGCACCGAGAGAATATGGAAAATAATGTAGGGACCTTCCTGGTAGTATTAGTCCGGGTCTTCTACATATTCTCTTGTGAGATGGAAACCCTCTCGCTAGCATAATAGGACGAGTTTTCAGAAGCAATCTCCCTATCCCACAACTATGTGCTCTCATAGGTCTTAGATAGTGGATCCACATTATAGGTATATATTTAGTTCTACGTTAGGCAAGTAGGCCGCCTTTTTCGGTATGGGGTTATATGACAATGAATTCCATGTAGCTCACATGGTCAATTTCGGTTAATGCTTTTATCCCTATGGAATAAGATAATGAATATGACTTGAACTATACTTATGATTTCTTGATAAGTTTACATAGTAAGAGTGAGGGTATGGAACTTCACTTTTACGTTACACAAGTAGTCTTTGAAGGGGATTATGGATTGGTTTGTATGCTATGGTAAGAGTTGAAGGTACATATTTATGATGAATGGATTGTTGTTAAGATATAAATTTCCTTATGTATATGTAATAAGCATGATATTCATTTATTTATGATTATGAATATGGTGAGCTCTAAAGTTGATATGTGTTAGTAATGTGATTGTAAATGGATAGTTAGTGTAGTTGGTATTATGGTATGACAACTATACATTGCAGAAATATGCTTTTAGGGCTACTAAGGTGATGGTTCAACTATCTTATGAAGGTTTATGTGAAATATGATGTTACAACTTGTAATATGTCTTTATGTGCATAAATGGATTTCAAACCTAATAAATGCATGATTTTCACTAAAATGTCCTTTTAAGTATATTTAATGGTTTTTATGGATGTTTCCATACTTAGTGATTTTGTACTAACCCCTTATCTTCTACATCTCCTATGAGTGTAGGTCTCTGTAACAACCCTAAAAATGGATATGATAAGTAATGCTTAATGTGTCTAGAATGCCTACGATTAGACCAGGTTCACACGGATTGATGCGCGTAGAACCAGACCTCTGAACCCTTGCTACAGCCAAGCCAACTAACTTGGGGAGTTAGTTGATCTAGGAAAGGTTGGGTCCAGCCATGTAGGGCTCTCGAATACAAAGATTTACTCGAAGGAGTCTTTACCGGACTTAAAAAGGGAAAATCTTAGGTTTGGAGGGTCTAGGGGTAAAATGGTCTTTTTCCAGGCTAAGGGTAGTATCGTAATTACCTAAATATATAATTAGTATTTAATTAATAAGGTGTATGGGCATTTTGGGGAGAGAGGGCCGAAAATTGGCTCTTAGAGTGAAGTCTTGCTCCACCCGGGTTCGAACCTAGGTGGAAGCAATGAATTAAATTTGTTTTTATTTAAGTTGGTAAATTAATGTAATTAATTAATATTTATTAATTATTGGCTGATTTAAAATAAAAGGGAAATCAGATTTTTTAAACTAGACTCCTAAGCCTAAGATGTATGTAATGAAATGATGAAACCCTAGAAGGGTTAAGTAAGAATGTGAAACACACTAAATGGCCAAGTGCATTGGCATATGATGAAATGAACATTCACGTAAAAAGGGGTGAGTAATTATAAAGAGCAATTGTGCTAATGTTAATGAATGTGGTGACAACATGATAAGAGGCTAATGTGAAAGATGAGAGCAATCTCAAATGAGCCTAAGTAAATGTTACCAAAACGTACTCACCTATGAGAGTGTAAAGTTAAATGAAGAGACCAGTCCCTATGAACACTCTAATGAAAGTATTGACAATAATGTATACTTAATACTAATGATGAGATGAGAACTCATCTAATGAGCTATGTTGTCCTCATACTAGAAGCCAGCTTCCATGACGTATGAGTTGAATGAAATGGAACATTATACTGAGCACCGATAGACTAGTTATGAGCGGTGATGCCTTCTTTCGGGAAGGGCGGAGGTTCATGTAACTCTCATTAGATGAGACTGTCCGGCATGCCGGGTATGGGTTTCCTTATATCTCCTAGTCTTCGAACCTATACTGCCAATATAGGGATCTGGCAGGGTTCAATTCCCATGTACGCTAGCATGTTTTGGGTCACTTTGGCCGGTGATTCCACTTCTTTTCGGTGTGGGGGAGACACTGGATTTCATGATGCTCACATGATCTATGTCGGTTAAAGTTAAAGTTCCCAATGAATGAATGAGGCCAGCCTCAAATGATACACAAAATGAAATGAACGATACCAAAGGTGTTAGGATAGGATAATCAAGAGGTGAGCTAGACTCAAGTAATAACACTAGGTTATTCTTGATCATTGCACAACAAACCCGATGAGAGTCTTAAACTACATCCTAGGTATAGCTGGTGTTTAGACTAGCTTATGGATGAATGAAATGATGTACGTATGAATGAATGAAGCAGACTCTGTGTTTGCTAAAGAAGGCTCCCTAGTTGAGGTCCCATAGGTTGAGCCCTCATTTTAGGAAGTCTTGACGTTAAGTCCATGATTCCAAGGTCTCATTGCATATGAATGAATGATATGAAAGATGTTATGTGCTATATGCAATATGATATGTGCTATGTGTAAGATGTTATCTGCTTTGTGCAATATGATAAGTATGATGATGCATGTTACTCTCATGGAATGACTTTCCTAATCCAAATTTGGAAAGCTCATTAACTTTCCTAATCCAAATTTGGAAAGCTCACTAACTTTCCTAATCCCAATTTGGCAAATCCACTGACTTGACTTTCCATAATCATGTTGTTAGGAAAGAGCTATTCTTACTCATGCATGTCCTTGGTGTGTGCTTGCATATGCCCATACTTAGTACAAGTGTGTACTAATCCCATACAACTCTATATTTTTAGGTGCAGGCACAGGTGGACGCTAGAGCTTACAGGTTGACGTTGCAGTTATCCGGACATGGAGCTTTCATCCGGACTTGGTAGGAGCTCATGCTTTCGAGGATGTCTACCGTTACTATCTAGCTTAGATGTAGGCTTTAGCTAGTGGAGTATGTTCCACTAGTGCTTCTTTCCGTTTTTATTTCAGACATTGTATTGGTGCCATTTTGGCAATTATACATTTAATGCAGTATTGAACTATTTCTTTCAGTTGATAATCTTAATGTTAGATGGTTGATTGTGAACATTATGAATGTAAGTAGAATGACCTTTATGAATGATAAGAAACAAAAAGTTTCAAATTTTCCGCTAAAATTAACCTAGATGAAGTAAGAATGACGTATGTAGGCTTGTCTGCGACCTCTGAGAGGTCAACGACGCCGGTCTCGTCTGGGGTCTAGATTCTGGTCGTGACAGTCTCGACCTTTGAGGTGCATAAATTCCTTCTTGAAGAAAATTTGGGTTTCTATATCCATGTTTTGGTGAGTCCTCATATTCAAGGACAATTGACTGTTGATTCTAGTTCTATCTTACTTTCTATATTTAAGCTTATATTGTACTTTCATATGCTGAGACTGTTCTGTTGATATAAGGGCTAAGTCCAAAGTTTGTATTCTTATGTTCAGATGGTTAATGAGACAAGTCTAGTTACCTATTTTCATATATTAAGAAAGCGTGACTTCTATTGTAAAGGTTATAATTTTTCTGCATTATTCTATGTCTTATATAATGATGATACGTTAAGGGCTTGTATGATACCCCTTCGGGGTCAAGTACGCCCTGTCACTCCTAGGGAAAAGCGGTTGGTATCAGGGCATAAGCTTTTGGGATAAAGTCTAGGTTGATGTCTCATGAACCACGTCTAGTATAGTCTTGTTCATGAGTGTCAAGTGCGCCACACTTATGACTGAGAGGTTATAAGATGTTTAGGAACTCTCACTTTTTTTGTTATTATTGAGTCGTTCCTAAGATTCTCAACTCTATAAAGTCCTTTCTTCTAATCCTTTTCTTATGTATATATGAGATGACTAATACAAGAGAAGCCTCAAGAAGAATGGTTGAGGATATTGCTTATGCGGGAGTTACTCCCCAAGCCAATCAAGCTACTCAAGATCAACAAGAGACTTGAGTTCTTATTGAAGAGGGAGGTATGTCTAATGTAGAAATAAGGACGTCTATTCAAACCTTGACTCATGTTTTAATGGATCAAGTCACTAGGATGCTAGGGTGCAAGTGAATCGCAATGCTAGAACAACCACTTCAAGGAAAAGGGATTTCACAAAGATGAATCCCCATACCTTTTTTCACTGCAAAAGAGGAGGAGGACCAACAAGGGTTCATTAATGAAGTCTTTTAGGTTCTTGATGTTATGGGTGTGTCTCCCCAAGAAAAGGCAGAACTTGTTGCCTATCAAATCAAAGATGAGTCTCAAGTATAGTATGAGCAATAGAAGTAGGAAAAACATATAGAGTGGTTCTGATAGATTAGGCATCATTCAAGACAGACTTCCCTGATAGGTTCTTCCCCTTTGAATTGAAGAGGGAAGAAGATGCAAGAAGTTATCAATCAGCGTCAAGAAGGTATGAGTGTGCATAAATATAGCCAAGTTCACTCAATCATCCAAGTATGCTCCTACATTGGTGGCCGACTCTAGGGCTAAAATGAACAATTTTAATTTGGCAATATTTGATCTTGTGGTGAATGAATATAGGTCGGCTATGATTATTCCAAGCATGAACGTCTCTCGTCTTGTGGTTCATGCCAAATAAATTAAATAACAAAAGCTTAAGCAAATGCATAGAGAGTTGAAGAGTTCAAGGACCGATTATGGGAATTATTACAAGGGTAGATTTGAGGTTCAAGGTAATCCAAGGTTCAAGAAAAAGTTTTACAACCAAGGCACCTCTAGCACTCCTAGAGTCCACAAAGATAAGGTGCCTAACTCTAAGCCCCAAGGGGGAAATGGTGGTAGTTATTATGTAGAGAGCTCTACTTGTACCAATTATAGTATAAAGCATGATGGTAAATCTCTTGCCAGCACGGGTGTGTTCTTTGGTTGTGGAAAGATTGGGCATTAATTAAGGGATTTGAAAACTCATGAGCCAAAGGGAGAGATGATAAGCCAAATGCCCCTAGTTGTTCTAACTCTAATGCTCCATAGAAGAATTATTTTATGCTCTCCAAACCCGAGGTGATCAAGAAAGATTTCTGTATGTTGTGACATGTATGTTACAAATTTTCTCTATTGATGTTTATGTATTGTTATACCCCGGTGCCACTTTGTGTTTTGCAACACCTTTTGTGGCCATAAAATATAAAATACTCCGTGATGTATTAGAAAAACCATTTTTGGTTTCTACCTTGATTGGTGACTCGGTAGTGGAAAAGAGAGTCTATTGGAGGCATCCTATTCTCTGTCTTACAAAGTTATTTTGGTCGATTTGGTAGAATTGACATGCTTGATAATGATGATATATTGATCATGGATTGGTTGCATGCATGTTATGCTACCATACATTGTAAAACTCGGGTAGTTAAGTTTTGATTTCCAAATGAGTCTGGAAAGGGGGGGGGGATTCTATTTCTAGAGGTTGAGTAGTCTCATATTTGAAAGATATAAAAATGGCTGCAAAAGGGTGCATGCATCACTTTTTTAGGGTTATGGATGTGGAATTCAAGGTCACTTCATTATAGACGATACCAATCGTAAAGGATTTTCCGAAAGTCTCTTCTAATGACAGGCACAAAATTCCTCCCATGTTGAAAATGAGAAAAAAGGAGTTAGTCCGTCATTTGCATAGGTTTGCCCGGTTAGGTGTCTAACTAGTTTATTCTCCGTAGGGTGGTTTCATGGTTCATCATACTTTCGAATCCTCCATATAGTTTATGTGAAGTCTAAGAAACACATTGGTCCTATTTTCATGGAATTGAAGGAATCGGTTCTCAATAAGTTCGTTGAGGATTTCTCCCGGGGGATGAGGTGTTTAGGTACCAAGGTATGTTTTATGTTCCTAATGTTGATGACTTAAGAGGAAAATTTTAGAAAAGGCTCATGGTTCATGATATTCTATTCATCCGAGAGCCACCAAATGTACCGTGACTTACGGGAGGTCTATTGGGGGAATGTCATGAAGAAGGATATAGCGGGTTTTGTGGCCAAATGCTCAAATTGTCAACAAGTAAACGTCGAACATCAAAAGCAGGGAGGTTTATCCTAAGAAATAGATATTCCCATTGGGAAGTGGGAGGATGTCAACATGGACTTTGTTACAGGTTTTTCTCATGCACGAAGGAATCATGATTCTATTTCGGTCATTGTTGATAGGATGACCAAATCAACATATTTTATTCCCGTCAAGGTTTCCTTTTCGGCGAAAGGTTATGCTAAATTGTACATCACGAAAATGGTAAGGATGCATGGATTTACTTTGTTCATCATTTAGGATAGGGGTACTCAATTTACATCCCACTTTTGGAAGGCATTCCAAAATGGGCTTGGTACCAATGTGAAGTTTTGTACCGCTTTTCATCATCAAATGGACGGTCAAGCGGAACACACCATTCAAACTCTAGAGTACATGTTGAGGGAATGTCTTATCGAGTTCAAGGGAAGGTGTATTTTCCCTTATTTGTCCCGAGTTAGTTTTTGAAGCCATTGAAAAAGTTTGACTTATTAGAGGTAGGTTGAAGATGGCTCAATGTCAGCAAAAGCTCTATGCCAATAATAGAAAGAGGGATATAGAGTTTTAGGTTGCTTATTAGGTATACATTAAGATCTCTTCCATGAAAGGAGTAATGAGGTCTGGTAAAAAGGAGAAGCTAATTCCCCGATATGTGGGCCCTTATGAGTTCTTGAAACGAGTTGAAAATGTTGATTACGAATTTAACGTTCCTAGTGAATTGGCTCTAGATCACCCAGTGTTCCATGTCTCCATGCTCAAGAAGTGTATTGCTATTTCGATATCCATTCTTCTATTAGAAGGTCTACGATTTGATGAGAACCTTTCTTATGAAATGGTCCCGAATGAAATTTTGGACCGGCAAGAGAAGAGGTTGAGGAATAAAGAAGAAGCTTTCTTTAAGGTTCTATGAAGGAGTCACTTAGTTGAGTGTTCTACTTTGGAGTCCCAGGCCTATATAAAGTCCCGTTATCATCATCTTTTTCCTTCTACTCCTTGTCAAACTTGAGGTTATCAGTTTCTTTTAAGTTTTTATTGATTAAGGAGTCATGTGTATTGTTGAGCTTTTCATGATTGCATTTATGTGTGCATGTTGTGAGAATTCATGTTTAATGTATCTTGAGTTTTCATGATTTACATGTTCCTCGTGTTTTGGTGCACTTTAGTATGACGATAGTGCATTTGACTTCATGAGATGTTGTTCTAAACATGCTTAGTAATGTTTTGATAAAAATTGAATATTGCCTCTATAATGTTTATGTTGAGCTTATTTCAGTGGAAGAAGGTAGTTCCTCCTAATATTATATTAAATGATGAGTTTTGTGCATATTTGATTGCGGATGTAGTTCGTAGTTCCTTGAGTTACATTCTTAATTTTTAGAATGAAGTTGATAATTACACCTTGGAATTTTGCACTATTCTTATGTTTCATGCTTGTTGGGACTCTAATCTCGATATTTAGCTCCCCTAGGTTATGAATTGAAGTTAATTTGGATAGTGATGATGCAATTGACCTAGCTATTGTGTTAATTACTATGGTATGATGGTATTACACCCATTGTTGGGTCGAATTGGATGGTTGATGGTAAGAACATGGATGATGGCTTGTGAAGGAGATTGGGTAAGTCTTTATGATCCTAACCTTACTTCAATTATGATTACTTGTGTTTAGTGATGAAGTTACATTGGAGTATACCTTGTGATGACATTGATAGGGTTGGTATGATGTTGAATTGAAATGTCTTGACTATGGTTTGTGAGTTGTTGACTAATATATAAATGTTATAAGGATGGTGATAACCTACCAATGTGCCTTATTATGATGTGACTATGTAAATGTTCTAACCTCACATGTATGAATTGTAATGAAAGGAAAATACTCATGAAATTCTTATTGAGCTATGATGATGATGATTATATAAGGGATAGACCATATGACCTAACTAAGCTATGATCATTAATAAAGGCATTAAAGAAATTTCAAAGGGACTCTACCTTAGCACCGAGTGAACTTGTAGATGAGGGGTGGGCCTTCCCAGGGAAGGAAGGTAGGGTTCACCATAGTCCATACGGGGTGGATAGCCTCATTGTCCAAAAAAGGCATAGAGTGATGTTTCCATGACAGCCCCTAGCTCAATAAACTATTGCCACCATAGTAATAATAGCTAGTGGATCTACCTAGATGATATGTTCATGTTTGGTACTACTTTGGCCGGTAGTCCGCCTTCCATTGGTGTAAGATTTTACAACACCGGATTCCACACTTAGATCTTATGATCTATGTCGGTTAAGGCAAGTGTTCCCGAAATTAAAATAAAGTAATGATGTGAACCCTAACAAGGGTGACTTGAGAGGTTTCCTTAGTCTAGGTAGGGGTATGGGACTCTACCTAGGCATTGCACTAGTTGACTTTGAGGGGAGTCCTAGAAGGATGTTCTTATGTTATAACAATCTTTTAAAGTAAATATTATGCTTATGTTGACTTTACATGTTGATGATATTTTATGATGTTAGTTCCATTGATGAACATACTGTTGGTCTATATTGCTAAATATGATGATGGTTACTATTGATGATATGTTATGCTGAGTTGGGTATTACTTGTGGTCCTTTGTTTGGTTACTTGATTGAGTAAGGTTATAGGGCTTTTCTTGGTCATTGGACTTGTAGGCTAAATGGTGGGTTATGAGTAAGGGTCTTGCTTATATTATGATTTTATGAACTCTTGTATGTGTTAACTTGATTATTACTTGTTGATGTTGGTATTGTGTCGTACATGTGTTTAACTTACGGATTATGTGATTATTGGCTTATATGGGTTTTTGATTGTGCATAAGGCTTTTCAAAGTACTTTAGCATGGTTTTGAACAAATGTCCTCTTTAGCATGATTTCGATTGTTTTACGTGCATATACTCATACTTAGTACAAGTGTGTACTAACACATCTCTTATGTTTACTACAAATGTAGGATTGGGCCGTTGAGCTTAGTAGAAGGCTATTTTAAGACTACTTGGTTTCTGATCTGCCAAGTTCGTTAGGTCCTCACTTTCCGAGGATGATGTCATTATCTACCTATTGGATGTTTTTTAGTCTTAAAGACACTTTGTTCATTCTCTTTTATTTTTGTACTATAATTGTAAAACCTATATGTGGCTATGACTGTTGATGTAGGAGGTATGCCCAAATTGTTATACTCTTGTCTAGATGGTTTAATATAAGACAATGTTATAGACTTCTTATGAGACTATCTTATACTATGTATGTGTAATAAAAGTAAAAGACTATGTAATCTTCTTATACGAAGGGTATATGTATACTCGATAAATATATATTATGTGTAAGCGAAAGGTCTAAGTAAACCTCAATGTACAATAAACGAAAATTTTAAATTTTCCATACTTTTAACCCATGATATGTAATGGCGATTTCTAAAAGGCTAGTCTTAGTCCTCTTCGAGGACGACGACCCCGGTTACGTCTAGGGGTTGCTCCCCGGAGGTGAGAGTAGTTTACTTTGGTCTATTGAATGATAAAAGAATCATGATAGAATTATATGTAGGCTGTCCTAAATTGATAAATGTCATATTGTATTATCATGGATTATTGTATATCGTGATTATTTGATTGAATTGATAATTATGGATATTGGTAAGAGCCTTTGTGAATTGAATTGGTTGAATTGGCTATGGATTGGAAATGTTGTGAAGGGAAGGGTGGTATGTTGACCTAACCTTCTCTATATTGTGTAGTATAGGTGTTTCAATTGTTATGTTTGGTATGGTCCACTTATAGTGGCGGTGCTTATGTGTTATACTTGTGAGTAATGTAGCTCATTAATAGTCATCAAGGAGGTATGAGTGTTAAAGAGTATGCTTTAAAGTTCACCCAACTATCCAAGTATTCTTCAACCATAATGGTAGAATCGAAGGCTAAGATGAATAAATTTGTGTTGTGTGTGTCCAACTCGGTTCAAGAAGAATGTTCTATGTCAATGCATTATCTTGACATGGATACCTCAAGTATCATGGTATATTCTCAACAAATTGAGGAGGTAAAGATGAATAAAAGGAATAGAGAGGTGAAGAGAGATATAATGGTGATGGGAATTTCTGTAATGCTAGGTCCAATGGACAAGGTCGAAAAAAGTTCACACGAAGGTTCTCCAACCAAGGTTCCTCAAATGATTCACCAAGGTTAAACAAGAATTGGATGCCTAACCTAAGCCTCAAGGAGGTAGTAGTAGTGGTTCTCATGTGAATAGGCCTAACTATGCAAAAAGTTTGAAGAATCATGATTGTAACCTAGCCGACATCAAATATTTTCTATGGTTTTGTTAAGTGTGGTAATCAAGTGAAGAATTTACCAACACTTACGGACAAGACAGGAGAAGGAAAACAAGATCTTACAAGCGGTCCAAACTCCAATAAAAAAAAAAGCAAAACAGCGTTTATGCCCTTTGATCCCGAGATGACTAAGAGAGCTCCACGGATTTGGTGACCGGTATGTTAAAAATCTTTTCTATTGATGTATATGCCTTGTTATTCCCAGTGCTACTTTGTCCTTTGTAACACCTTTTGTGTCCATGAAGTATGAAATTGTCACGACTGGAATCTAGACCCCAGACGAGACCGGCGTCGTTGACCTCTCAGAGGTCGCACACAAGCCTACTTACTTCATTCTTACTTCATCTAGGTTAATTTTAGCGGAAAATTTGAATTTTTTTGTTTCTTAACATACTTGTCATTTCATGATTGTTCACCATCAACCATCTAACATTAAGAGATAAGCAACTGAAAGAAATAGTTCAATAAGTATTAAGGGTATAATTGCCAAAATGGCACCAATACAAAGTCTGAATAAAAACAGGAAAGAAACGCTAGTGGAACATGCTCCACTAGCTCAACTCTAAAACTAAGCTAGGATGTAAAACAGTAGCATCCTCGGAAGCATGAGGACCTACCAACTCCGGATGAATGCTGAACGTCCGGATAACTGCAACAATGATCCTGTATCTCTATCGTCCACCTGTGCTTGCACCTAAAATAGTATAGTTGTATAGGGTTAGTACACACTTGTACTAAGTATGGGTATATTCAAACACACACCAAGGACATGCATGAGAAAGAATAGCTCTTTCCTAATAACATGATTTTTGGAAGTAAAGTCAGTGGACTTGCCAAATTGAGTTTAGGAAAGTTTCCAAATTTGGATTAGGAAAGTCAATGAGCTTTCCAAATTTGGATTAGGAAAGTTATGATATGAGAGTAACATACATCATCATACTTTTCACATTTTCACAGAGCACATAACATTTTCAGAGAGCACATATCATATAACATACAACCCATTTTGTATGTAGCACATAACTTCTTTAATATCATTCATTCATATGCCATGAGACCTCGGAATCATGGACTTAACATTAAGACATCCCAGAAATGAGGGCTTAACAGATGGGACCTCAACTAGGTAGTCTTCATTAGCAAACACAGAGTCTACTTCGTTCATTCATACGTACTCCATTTCATTTCTTTCATACGCCAGTGTAAACACCAGTTATACCTAGGATGTAGTTTAAGACTTTCATTAGGTTCGTTGTGCAATGACCAAGAATGACCTAATGTCATTAATTGAATCTAACTCACCTTTTGATTATCCTATCTTAACACCTTTGGTATCATTCATTTCATTATGTGCATCATTTGAGGCTGGCCTCAATCATTCATTGGGAACTTTAATTTTAACCGACATAGATCATGTGAGCATCATGAAATCTAGTGTCTCCCCCACACCGAAAAGAGGTGGAATCACCGGCCAAGGTGACCCAAAAATATGCTAGCGTACATGGGAATTTAACCCCGCCAGATCCGTATATTGGCAGTATAAGTTCGAAGACTAGGAGATATAAGGAGACCCATACCCGGCAAGCCGAACAGTCTCATCTCATGAGAGTTACGTTAACCTCCGCCCTTCCCAAAAGAAGGTATCACCGCTCATAGCTAGCCTATCGATGCTCAGTATCAAGTTCCATTTCATTCATCTCATACGTCATGGAAGCTGGCTTCTAGTATGAGGACATCATAGCTCATTAGATGATTTCTCATCTCATCATTAGTATTCAGTGTGTTAAGCTCAATACCTTCATTAGAGTGTTCATAGAGACTGGTCTCTTCATTAACTTACACTCTCATAGGTGAGTACGTATTGGTAACATTTACTTAGGCTCATTTGAGATTTCTCTCATCATTTACATTAGCCTCATATCATGTTGTCACCACATTCATTATCATTAGCACCTTTGCTTTCGTAGTTACTCACCTCTTATTACATGAATGTTTATTTCATCATATGCCAATGCACTTGGCCATTTAGTGTGTTTCACACCCTTACTTAACCCTTCTAGGGTTTCATCATTTCATTGTTCATTTCCTCATTTCATTGTTCATCTCATCATATGCCAATGCACTTGGCCATTTAGTGTATCTTACACTCATACTTAACCCTTCTAGGGTTCATCATTTCATAACATACATCTTAGGTTCACTTACTTTTGAACGTATGTTAGACTTATGTGTCTATTCATACAAGCCATGAGGCTTCATTCATACTTCGTCTAAGTGATTCATATCTTTCTATGATTATGTGATACAAGACTTATGCATCTTGTATATATGCCAAGATCTTGATTTTGATCTAAGTAGATGGCCATTATTCTTGGGCATTTTGTTCACGTATGACTTATGTATCAATACGGAAGTTTGGGCAAGGAAACCCAAGTTTGAATCACTTGGCTATCATTTACATTTTTCATTGATTTTATTTTTAATATTCATAACATTAGAACTCTAGATTAAATCCTAACATTAACATCGTATCATTAATTTTCTACTTAGTTTTTCTCTTAGGTTGGCCGAAGGGTTATGGGTTCGAACCCCCACAACCCTTTTTTATTTTTCATTAACATCACTTTGCTCATTTTCATTCAAACCAAGAGGTTGTGGGATCAAACCCCCACAGCCTCTTTGATTTTTAGTATTTAATTCGCTGTAATAGGGAGGTTGTGGGTTCGAACCCCCACAGCCTCCTTATTTTTAACTTAATTTCGCTAGAGGCTTGGGAGGTTGTGGGTTTGAACCCCCACAGCCTCCTATCTTATTTTTAATTAAATCTTCCTTAACTAGGCGCCTTGGCAGTGAGGTTGTGGGATCGAACCCCCTCACTTTGTTTCTTAATTCATTTTTGCCTTCTCCTTTTTTCCAGCCTTGAGGTCGTGGGTTCGATTCCCACGCCTCACCTTTTCTTTTCTTTATTTTCTCCCCTTTCGCGTGTGCCTGGAGGTCGTGGGTTCGAATCTCACGCCTCCCATTTATTTGTTTAATTATTTTTCTCCTCTTTCTCCTCCAATTCGCGAGTTCGATTCCACCCAACCCCATTTTCTTTTTCCCTTCTCGCGAAACCAGTAGCCAGGTTCGATTCCCCCAGCCCCCATTTCTTTTCCCTTTTTCGAGAAACCAGTAGCTAAAGGGTGAGGTCATAGGTTCGAATACTGGTGGCCTCACCTCTTTAAAATGCATTAATTTCCATATTTCTTTGTTAAGCTTTAGCCTAAATTAATATTGCATAGTTGCTAGAAATTTTAGTCATTCTTCAACTCATTTTCATCAACATTTTCACATGATTCAAAGGGTGCATTCAGAAATCATTTTAACACATTTTTAGGCGCATCTTTCATAAGTTTATTTGGCTAAAAGAGTGTTATTCAATCAACCATATTTCATCACAATGAACATCACTTTGTGCATAACTTCAACACATAAAATACAAGAAATACATGCATTTACACTTCTCCAAAAACAGTGGCTAAAACATCACTGTCCAACGCGCACACACACACCTTTTTTTTCCTTTTTGATCACACCTTGATTGTCATCTTCGTGATTTCACGCACATACACATATTCACTTTCAATACAAAAACATCATACATGCCTAAATCTATCAGCACAAAATACCCAACCTACGAAAAAATTTGGGAGCTAGTGACAAGGACATGCAACGGGGAACAACCTTAGTTTCAGAGTGAATATTTTGAATCGTAAGGGGCCTCTTGGGAAAGGGACCAAGAGAGAAGAAACCCATACCTTTTTGACGTTTAATCCACAAACAACCTGCTATCTAAAACCCTATCCAATCACGTCCAACACCGAAACTTTCACCAATTCTCGACGGAACACCCCTCCCTTTTGCCTAACGTTTTTGGTTAACTTGTTTTCTTAGAATTTTCGTGTTTGTTCTTCAAGTGTGAAGAACTTTTGTTGTTAAACAGTTCTTGAGTTTTCTTTTGTTAGGCAGAACATGAGAGAATGAGAGTTGAGAGACGTGAAAGAGAGTTCAGTGACGTGAAAGAGGTTTATTAGGATTAGGAGTGTAGGTTTGAATTTAGTCAAAGTAAGGTTTAATTTAATTAATAAAATCTGATTTATTTAGCTTAGGTGAAATGACCATTATTCCCTTACAAAAAAATCAGATTATAATTGATGATTAAATCATCAATTCGTTGCTTCAAGTGGGGCTCGAACCCGAGTGACACCCTTTTTGCGAAAATGGGTCACTTCGGGTCGACCCACCCGCATTACTCTTTTAATTTAAATTAATTAATTAATTAATTAATTCCTCAGGGTAATTACAGTATTATCCTTGGCCTGGAAAAGACCATTTTACCCCTGCACCCTCAAAACTTAAAATTTCTTCTTTTAAGTTCGGTAAAGACTCTTTCGATTAAATCTTCGTTTTCGTGAGCCTCACATGGTTGGTTCCAACCTTTCCAAGCTCAATTAAATCCCAAGTTAGTTGTCTTGGTCGTAGTAAGGGTTCTGAGGTCTGGTTCTACGCGTATCAATCCGTGTGAACCTTGGTCTAATCGCAAGCATTCTTGACACCTTAAGTATTTATCTTATTCTTTTTTCGGGTTGTTACATTATCCCCCCCTTAGGAACATTCGTCCCCAAATGACACTACCACTAGATATCGTAATGCCAGTCAGATCATAACAAAATCACTATGCACAGTCAAGCAATAGCAACAAAATACGGATAGATAAGGAAACATAGACTTAAGAATAGGAAGTCTAACCTCAAGAGCTGAAAAGATGAGGGTAGCGGGATCTCATGTCGAACTCAGCCTCCCACGTAGCACCCTCAACAAGATGATTTCTCCACAATACCTTCATTGTGGCAATCTCCTTGTTCCTCAGCCGCTTGACCTGTCTGTCTAAGATCTCAACAGGTACCTTCTCATAAGACAAGTCTTCACCAACCCCAAAACCTTCAACAGGTAGAATCGATGCTGGATCACCTAGGCACTTCTTCAACATAGAGACATGAAAGACTGGATGAACAGAAGCTAGCTGCGCAGGCAATGCTAACTCATAGGCCACCTCAACCACACGCTCTTGGGGGTCCTCTGAAGTCTTAGACCCTGTGAAAATAGAAGGATTCATCCTCGTGAAGTCTCTCAGTCTGTCAGCCATGCTACGAACCGGTGGGTTCTCCCTTAGAACATCCTGCCGGTTGGCCTGGGAAGTCATAGCCTGGGCCATCTGGGCCAGAGATGCCCTCACCTCAGCATCAGTCAACCCAGCTGGTTTAACTGGCATGGCCACTCCTTCAGCTGGAGCCTGGGGTGGATCCTGATTACCCCCAGCAGCTGCTCCTCCTCTCCTCTGACCATTAGCTCTCCTAGTGTTCATTCTCTGAAAAACAACAAGGATTGATGTTAGACACGCTCATAACACCAAGAACTCAGACATTAGGAAAAGCATGATAAGATCAGAAGAAGGGAAATTTTCCTACGCATCATGCAGTCTCTAATCTAGGATAGTGGTGCACTTCACTACCGTGACTTAGAAACTACTCAATGTGGTTGATGTGAACTCATTATTATCGGAATTTAACCTAGTGCTCTGATACCAACTTTGTCATGACTGGAATCTAGACCTTAGACGAGACCGGCGTCGTTGACCTCTCAGAGGTCGCAGACAAGCCTACTTACGTCATTCTTACTTCATCTAGGTTAATTTTAGCGGAAAATTTGAAACTTTTTATTTCTTAACATACTTGTCATTTCATAATTGTTCACCATCAACCATCTAACATTAAGAGATAAGCAACTGAAAGAAATAGTTCAATAAGTATTAAGGGTATAATTTCCAAAATGGCACCAATACAAAGTCTGAATAAAAACAGGAAAGAAACACTAGTGGAACATGCTCCACTAGCTCAACTCTAAAACTAAGCTAGGATGTAAAACAGTAGCACCCTCGGAAGCATGAGGACCGACCAACTCCGGATGAATGTTGAACTTCCGGATAACTGCAACAATAATCCTGTAGCTCTATCGTCCACCTGTGCCTGCACCTAAAATAGTATAGTTGTATAGGGTTAGAACACACTTGTACTAAGTATGGGTATATGTAAACACACACCAAGAACATACATGAGAAAGAATAGCTCTTTCCTAACAACATGATTTTTGGAAGTCAAGTCAGTGGACTTGCCAAATTGAGATTAGGAAAGTTTCCAAATTTGGATTAGGAAAGTCAATGAGCTTTCCAAATTTGGATTAGCAAAGTTATGCCATGAGAGTAACATACATCATCATACTTTTCACATTTTCAAACAGCACATAACATTTACACATAGCACATATCATATAGAATACAACACATTTTGTATGTAGCACATAACTTCTTTAATATCATTCATTCATATGCCATGAGACCTCGGAATCATGGACTTAACATTAAGACATCCCAGAAATGAGGGCTCAACAGATGGAACCTCAACTAGGGAGTCTTCATTAGCAAACACAGAGTCTGCTTCGTTCATTCATACGTACTCCATTTTATTTCATTCATAGGCCAGTGTAAACACCAGTTATACCTAGGATGTAGTTTAAGACTTTCATTAGTTTCGTTGTGCAATGACCAAGAATGACCTAATGTCATTACTTGAATCTAACTCACCTTTTGATTATCCTATCCTAACACCTTTGGTATCATTCATTTCATTATGTGCATCATTTGAGGCTGGCCTCAATCATTCATTGGGAACTTTAACTTTAATCGACATAGATCATGTGAGCATCATGAAATCCAGTGTCTCCCCCACACCGAAAAGAGGTGGAATCACCGGCCAAGGTAACCCAAAAACATGCTAGCGTACATGGGAATTTAACCCCGCCAGATCCCTATATTGGCAGTATAGGTTCGAAGACTAGGAGATATAAGGAGACCCATACCCGGCAAGCTGGACAATCTCATCTCATGAGAGTTACGTGAACCTCCTCCGCCCTTCCCGAAAGAAGGCATCACCGCTCATAGCTAGCCTATCAGTGCTCAGTATAAAGTTCCATTTCATTCATCTCATACGTCATGGAAGCTGGCTTCTAGTATGAGGACATCATAGCTCATTAGATGATTTCTCATCTCATCATTAGTATTAAGTGTGTTAAGCTCAATACCTTCATTAGATTGTTCAAAAAGACTGCTCTCTTCATTAACTTACACTCTTAGGTGAGTACGTATTGGTAACATTTACTTAGGCTCATTTGGGATTGCTCTCATCATTTACATTAGCCTCATATCATGTTGTCACCACATTTATTATCTTAAGCACCTTTGCTTTTCGTAGTTACTCACCTCTTATTACGTGAATGTTTATTTCATCATATGCCAATGCACTTGGCCATTTAGTGTGTTTCACACCCTTACTTAACCCTTCTAGGGTTTCATCATTTCATTGTTCATTTCCTCATTTCATTGTTCATCTCATCATATGCCAATGCACTTGGCCATTTAGTGTATCTTACACTCATACTTAACCCTTCTAGGGTTCATCATTTCATTACAGACATCTTAGGTTCACTTACTTTTGAACGTATATTACACTTATTTGTCTATTCATACAAGCCATAAGGCTTCATTCATACTTCGTCTAAGTGATTCATATCTTTCTTAGATTATGTGATACAAGACTTATGCATCTTGTATATATGCTAAGATTTTCATTTTGATCTAAGTAGATGGCATTATTCTTGGATATTTTGTTCACGTATGACTTATGTGTTTGAATCACTTGGCTATCATTTACATTTTTCATTGATTTTATTTTTAATATTCATAACATTAGAACTCTAGATTAAATCCTAACATTAACATCGTATCATTAATTTTCTACTTAGTTTTCTCTTGATTGTCATCTTCGTGATTTCACGCACATACACATATTCACTTTCAATACAAAAAATCATACATGCCTAAATCTACCAGCACAAAATACCCAACCTACGAAATCATTTGGAAGCTAGTGACAAGGACATGCAACGGGGAACAACCTTAGTTTCGGAGTGAATATTTTGAAACGTAAGGGGCCTCTTGGGAAAGGTAGCAAGAGAGAAGAAACCCATACCTTTTTGATGTTTAATCCACACACAACCTGCTGTCGAAAACCCTCTTTAATCACGTCCAACACCGAAACTTTCACCAATTCTCGATGAAACACCCCTCCCTTTTGCCTAAAGTTTTTGGTTAACTTGTTTTCTTAGAATTTTCGTGTTTGTTCTTCAAGTGTGAAGAACTTTTGTTGTTAAACAGTTCTTGAGTTTTCTTTTGTTAGGCAGAACGTGAGAGAATGAGAGTTGAGAGACGTGAAAGAGAGTTGAATGACGTGAAAGAGATTTATTAGGATTAGGAGTGTAGGTTTGAATTTACTCAAAGTAAGGTTTAATTTAATTAATAAAATCTGATTTATTTAGCTTAGGTGAAATGACCATTCTTCCCTTACAAAAAAATCAGATTATAATTGATGATTAAATCATCAATTTGTTGCTTCAAGTAGGGCTCGAACCCGAGTGACACCCTTTTTGCGAAAATGGGTCACTTCGGGTCGACCCACCCACATTACTCTTTTAATTTAAATTAATTAATTAATTAATTAATTTCTCAGGGTAATTACAATATTACCCTTGGCCTGGAAAAGACCATTTTACCCCTGGACCCTCAAAACTTAAAATTTCTTCTTTTAAGTCCAGTAAAGACTCTTTCGATTAAATCTTCGTTTTCGTGAGCCTCACATGATTGGTTCCAACCTTTCCAAGCTCAATTAACTACCCAAGTTAGTTGGCTTGGTCGTAGTAAGGGTTCTGAGGTCTGGTTCTACACGTATCAATCCGTGTGAACCTTGGTCTAATCGCAAGAATTCTTGACACCTTGAGTATTTATCTTATTCATTTTTAGGGTTGTTACAGAAATACTCCCCAATGTGTTAGTAGAGTCTTTATCGGTGTCTACCCCAGTTACTGACTCGGTGGTGGTTAACATAGTCTATAGAGTTGTCTTATTTTTTGTCCCATAAAGTTACATTGGTGGATTTTGTGGAGTTAGAAATGTTAGACTTTGATGTGATTTTACGTATGTATTGTGTGCATACATGTTATGTGTAACACTCCGGAAAATGATAGGTAGAACTATAGCCTAAACGTTAGGATGGACATCTTAAATATGAGGTGTAGGGATAAAGACCACGAGTTAAGTGCCATAGCCAAGAGGCCAAGCAAAAGACAAAATTCCAAGGCTTACCCTAGCCATTACCTACTGCCCCAACCTTCACGAGAGGGACTATGAGTCTTGGTCCTCACCATGACTCCTGAAGGTGGGTGTAGTCTTGCCTTGTCCATGAATGTTTGGCAAAAAAAAATTACAAGCTACTGCCTCAAACTTCACGGCCATCACCACGGTCCGTGTTCTTTACCACTACGAAGGTGAGGCTCTTGTAAAGTTGCCTTAGGTTATTAACCACACTGTCTCCAATGGCAAACCACTGCCTCAAACTCCACGGGCAGTACCATATGCCGTGGTCCACTTAACTAGCCTTGAAGGGGACCGTGGAGAAGACTTAGGCTCAAACGCCAAGTTCCACAAAAACATAGCCATTGTCCCAATCTTCATGGGAGGGACAACAAGTCGTGGTCCTCACCATGGCTCGTGAATATGGGCGTGGAAATTGTACGAGTCCATTTATGAGGGACTTTTAGGTCAATTCCTTTTTAAGTTAAATAATGTGGGGGTGTTTTATATATATTATTTTAAGAAATTTTTCATAAACATAAACACCCAAATAACTCTCCCAAAACCTACCCTTCTCAATGTTTCTCTCTTTACAAGTTCATCCGTTGAAGAAGATCAAAAGCTTCAAGATTAGGGTTCAAGCTCCAAGATTTTTACTCCAATTTCGAGGGGAAAAAATCAATTAAGGTATGAGGACCTTCATTCATGTAACTTATTTCTTCATGAAGCCCTTCAACTCTAATTTCTGAATTTTTTATATTGTTCAAAAACCTTGGGTTTGTATTCTAGCCTTGGTTCTTCTTTAAAATGGTTTCATCATGTTAATTGTCCTATATTATGATGATCTTTAATGAGGGTTTTTATTGTGAAATTCTCCATGAATCCATGCGCTTCCCCATGACCCCAACTTTATGAAATTGTGATGGGTTTGGTCATGCAATATGAATACTTAGAATTTTATCTATGTTAATTTAGTGAATTAATCTTTTTTTTTTCATGCTTATAGTATGAATTCTAAGGGTGATTGCAAGACATTGTTTATGAACCTTGAGGGGTAAATGGTAAGTGTTGAATCTTGATGTGTATCCTTGAAGGCAATGTATGAAAGCATTCGATGTTTAATATTCTTATATATGAATTGTTGATTCGCTTGAAATATGGAGGTTCTTAGTTTTCATGTATGAGCTTATATTCCACTTGAATGGTGAAGATACTATGACTAAGGTGTGAATTATGGTATTGTTGAAAGATTAGTTTCCTTTACCACTACATATGTTTATGTATGAATTGTCTTAGACGATTATATGATGATTGTATGGGTGAAAGGTAGTTCTCACTTTGTTAAATCAATGAGCTATTTTATGAGTTGGTTGAAGGAAGGGTAAAGTAATCCTTCACATATGAAATTTCAATACATCTTAACTATGTATAAATTGGAAAATAATGCTTAGCACCGAGAGAATATGGAAAATGAGGTAGGGACCTTCCTGGTAGTATTAGGCCGGGTCTTCTACATATTCTCTCGTGAGATGGAAACCCTCTCGCTAGCACAATAGGAGGAGTTTTCAGAAGCAATCTCCCTATCCCACAACTATGTGCCCGCATAGGTCTTAGATAGTGGATCCACATTATATCGATATATTTAGTTCTACCTTAGGCAAGTAGGCCTCCTTTTTGGGTATGGGGTTATATGACAATGAATTCCATGTAGCTCACATGGTCAATGTCGGTTAATGCATTTATCCCTATGGAATAAGATAATGAATATGACTTGAACTATACTTATAATTTCTTGATAAGTTTACTTAGTAAGAGTGAGGGTATGGAACTTCACTTTTACGTTACACAAGTAGTCTTTGAAGGGGATTATGGGTTGGTTTGTATTCTATGGTAAGAGATGAAGGTACGTATTTATGATAAATAGATTGTTGTTAAGATATATATTTCCTTATGTATATGTAATAAACATGATTATTCATTTATTTTTTATTATGGATATGGTGAGGTCTAAAGTTGCTATGTGTTATTAAAGTGATTGTAAAATGGATACTTAGTGTAGTTGGTATTATGGGATGACAACTATACATTGCAGAAATATGCTTTTAGGGCTACTAAGGTGATGGTTCTACTATGTTATGAATGTTTATGTGAAATATGATGTTATGACTTGTAATATGTCTTTACGTGCATAAATGGATTCCAAACTTAATAAATGTTTGATTTTCACTAAAATGTCCTTTTAAGCATATTTAAAGGTTTTTATGGATGTTTCCATACTTAGTTCTTTTGTACTAACCCCTTCTCTTCTACATCTCCTATGAGTGTAGGTCCCGACCTTTGAGGTGCATAAATTCCTTCTTGAAGAAAATTTGGGTTTCTATATCCATGTTTTGGTGAGTCCTCATATTCAAGGACAATTGACTGTTGATTCTAGTTCTATCTTACATTTTATGTTTAAGCTTATATTGTACTTTCATATGTGGAGACTTTTCTGTTGATGTAAGGGCTAAGTCCTAAAGTTTGTACTCTTATGTTTAGATGGTTAATGAGACAAGTCTAGTTACCTATTTTCATATATTAAGAAAGTGTGACTTCTATTGTAAAAGTTATATTTTTCTGCATTATTCTATGTCTTATATAATGATGATACGTTAAGGGCTTGTATGATACCCCTTCGGAGTCAAGTACACCCTGTCACTCTTAGGGGAAAGCGGTTGGTATCAGGGCATAAGGTTTTGGGATAAACTCTAGGTTGATGTCTCATGAACCACGTCTAGTAGAGTCTTGTTCATAAGTGTGAGTGCGCCACACTTATGACTGAGAGGTTATAAGATGTTTAGGAACTCTCACTTTTTGGTTATTATTGAGTCGGTCCTAAGATTCTCAACTCCATAAAGTCCTTTCTTCTAATCATTTTCTTATGTATATATGATATGACTAATACAAGAGCAGCCGCAAGAAGAATGGTTGAGAATATTGCTTATGCGGTACTTACTCCCCAAGCCAATCAAGCTCCTCCAAATGAGCAAGCTACTCAAGGATCAACAAGAGACTCGAGAGAGAGGTATGTCCTATGTAGAAATAAAGACGTCTATTCAAACCTTGACTCATGTTTTAGCGAATCAACTCACTAGGGATGCTAGGGTGCAAGTGAATCCCAATGTTAGCACAACGGCTTCAAGGATAAGGGATTTCACAAAGATGAATCCCCATACCTTTTTCGCTGCAAAAGAGGAGGAGGACCAACAAGGGTTCATTGATGAAGTCTTTTGGGTTCTTGATGTTATGGGTGTGTCTCCCCAAGAAAAGGCAGAAATTGCTGCCTATAAAATCAAAGATGTATCTCAAGTATGGTATGAGTAAGAGAAGGAGGAAAAACATATTAGAGCGGTTCCGATAGATTAGGCATCATTCAAGGCAGACTTCCATGATAGGTTCTTCCCCTTGGAATTGAGGAGGAAAGAGGATGCAAGAATTTATCAATCTGCGTCAAAGAGGTATGAGTGTGCAGAAATATAGCCAAGTTCACTCAATCATCCAAGTATGCTCCTACATTGGTGACCGACTCTAGGGCTAAAATGAACAATTTTTCTGTGGGAATATTTGATCTTGTGGTGAATGAATATAGGTCGGCTATGATTATTCCATGCATGAAACTTCTCTCGTCTTGTGGTTCATGCCAAACAAATTGAAGAACAAAAGCTTAAGAAAATCCATAGAGAGTTGAAGAGGTGAAGGACCGATTATGGGAATTCTTCCAAGGGTAGATTTCAGGTTCAAGGTAAGCCAAGGTTCAAGAAAAAGTTTTACAACCAAGGCACCTCTAGCACTCCAAGAGTCCACAAAGATAAGGTGCCTAACTCTAAGCCCCAAGGGGGAAATGGTGGTAGTTCTTATGTTGAGAGATCTACTTGTACCAATTATGGTATAAAGCATGATGGTAAATCTCTTGCCAGCACGGGTGTGTGCTTTGGTTGTGGAAAGATTGGGCATGAATTAAGGGATTTTATAACTCGAGCAGCCAAAGTGTAAGACCTTGAAAATGACTTAGGTGAACCTAGAGCCTAACGTGGTTTTAATGATGGTCTAAGGTCCTAAAATGGTCTATAAATTGTTTTTTAGGCAGTAGCTAAGAGTTTAGGTGCATTGGAAGTCAAACGTCAAGGGTTGACCAAGAGGTTCGACGACTAAGTCACCTAAATGTCTTGTATGTGATTCTATGTGATTATATGTTATGCATGAGATTATATGGTTCTTAAATGTGTTTATATGATGATTATAGTCAGCATGTCAAGTTTCGTGAAGTTTGGAGGTCAAACGTTCAAGAACGTCCATGACGTTCGAAAGAGGTGTCTAGAAATGACCTTGTGTGTCTAAGCATGTTTCGTCGAGTTTAACGTGTTCGTTTTGGATGAAACTCATGTGGTAAGTCCTAAACTCGTATACAAACATATTTGGGGTGGAAACGTCCGGGTATGACTCCACATAGGACCCTCAAAGGGGCCCTAAGGGAGGACCCCAACATAGAGACCAACACTGCCATGCAGTGGCCAAACGACGGACCAGTCGACAACCCATAGATGGGTCTCGTCGGTTGGGACATGTAGCCTAAAGGTTGGGGAATCTCTGAAGTTAACCACGAGACCCCATCTAAGGTACGTGGCCTGACCAATGATCCGTCGATGGTCACGTCGATGGTCATATCGATGATCCGTCGATGGATAGTCTGCAGTTTTTCTGTTAAGACTTGGGGGTTTTGGGAAATTCACCCCAAGTCTTATAAAAGGTGGGGATGGTTGTTTTAGGTGTTTAAGGATATTTTAAGAGTATATAAATCATTAAACTCTCATTATAACCCTAGCATCTAAATCAAATCCCCTTCCCTTCTAAAGTTTCTCCAAAAACTTCCATGAGAGTTCAAAGTGAAGATGAAGCTTGAAGATGGATCTTCAATGTAGTTTCTTAATCAATTGGCATTGGATTCTTCAAATAAGGTATGAGAGTTCTTCATCTAAGGTTTGCTATCACCTTAGAGGCAATTTCAAAGATGTTTCAAAGTGATTTAAAAAAGAATGAAAAGTCCAATTTCTACTTTAAATCATGGGTTCTTGCATGAAAGGTTTTCAAACATTAAGATATGATTTTATTAATGTTAAATTGATGTTTTTCAATGAAATTCTCCATGAACCCATGATCTTCTCAATTCTCTAATTTTCACTATAATATGGGTGAATTGACTATGCTTTGAGATTGAATAATTCATGTATAGATTGATGTGGGCTTTTGAATGATGTATAGATTATGTATGAATGGTGTATAGTCTGTTTCAATTTGATTAATTGAGTAATGAATACTCTTAGATCTATTGACTATTAGGCTTATTGAATTGATATGAACTTGATGCTTGTAGATTCTAGTGTAGTTTCTTATGGTCTTTCTAATGATATATGGATTGTATTCAATTGATATGTAATTGGTTTTAGAATTATAATTGTAGATTTAATTGACCTAGAATCATTGATTATTATGATCTATGCTTTGAATTGATGTACATGGCCATGGCTAAGGGCCTTATGGTATTGAATTGAATGGTTTGGCTTTGGATTGAAGTGGTGAGATCAAGTGGGTGGTATGATGCCCTAACTCTCTTATTATTGTGTATAGTCATTGTAATTTATCTTTTGGATTATATGTGATTTGTATGGTCCATTTATGGTGGCGGTGTTATGTTAATTGATGTGTCCTTGTCGGCGTTACTTTAAGTATATTGATGATCATGGCCTTGTCGGCACTACTTGAACTTATATGGCTATTTGTGTAGTTGATTTAGTGATGTATAATCATATCTACCTATATGTGGTAATCATGCTATGCTTTGACTATGTGTTTAGGGTGTAGTCTTAGAGTTGATACATGGTTATTCCTAAAGTGGTTAGATGAGCCTAAAATAGTTAAGTTTATGATGTTAAGGTAATGAATAGGTTGGGTAAATAAGGTTAAGGGTCATTCCTAAGTGTATAAAGAAAGATAGACTAAATGAGTAAAAATGGAAGTATGTTGTGTCTTGCTTAGGTAGACTTGTGTCCCTTACTTGATGCTTATGTGAATATGTGATGTCTTGACTTAGGAACCTAAAGGGTCTTAGTATTGAATAAATGAATATAGGTGAGACCTGCATAATGATACGAAGGTCATTTATGTGGAAGCTTAAACCAAGTGGTAAGGTTATAAATCGTGAAGTAGCTAGCCATAATGGTATCCTTCATGTAATTAGTAATGGACGTAAGGTTGATTGGCTGGAACGGCATCATATCTTACCTTGGGAAAGTCGCGATGAGCTTCTTGTAGCCATAGTAAGATAGCCTAATGGACCACTTTGGTAGGGTAAATGTAATTGGGTTATGAACTAGATATGAGACTCATTTATATGAACCTTAAGGTGAATTGATCTATGAGAACTTAGGCTAACACCGAGTCAGTATGGTAAGGGAAAGTTGTTCTAGTTAAGTATGTTACTAGAATACAAAGCATGCCCTTCATATTCCTTAACCATGTGCCTACATGGGATGTCCAAGTTCCACCATTGGCAAGTAGAACACCTCATCGGAGTAGGATAGAACTCCGTATTCCATGCTTTGCTACCATGGTCTATTATCGGTTATTGTCTATTCTCATCATATGATATACTCATTAGCATTAGAGAAGTTCTATGAAGTTTAGGTGGTGGTATGAGACACTATCTAGACATTGCACAATAGGCTTTGAACATGTTAGTGAGAGTCCCTAGGTCTTCTTTAAGACCATTACTTGAATGTCCTTATGTGATGAATGTCTCTTAAATGAACTTAGTAATGTAATGACTTAAGATAGGAAAGCTTGTTAATTGTATATGTTCCTTTATAGAGTAATTAAGGATTGTCTAGTTAAGGTGTGAAGGAGGATCTTATGTTTTGTATGTTGATGTATTGTAGGTGTGTATGTGTTTCATTATGAGTAATCTTAAGGATCGTTTAGGCACATCTAGAGAGGGTGTATGGGCGGTCTCTCTTTGTTTGACTTAAGTGAATCTTAGGATAGCTTTAGTGAGAAGACGACATGCCAAAGGATGTTAAATGTGAAGCTAGGGAACTTCACTGTACAGTGAAGGTGGCTTCACTGTAACAGTGAAGTAGTCACTATAATGTTTTTCTTAAATTGTGATAATTGCTTAAGTGATTTTCTTATGTATTTCTTATGTGATAAATGATGTTATTATGATTATATTATGAAGTTTTAAATCGAAATTCATGGAAAGCGTGTTATTAACTAAATATCCCTTTTTCATGGTTTTCGCATGGCTTCCGTACTTAGTACATCTAATGTACTAACCCCTTCTTTACCTTTTTGACTAAAGTGTAGGGAATTGAATTTCTTTATGTACCATGGATGACAAATAGGTTTCTAAGAGTTGAACATGGAGTATTGGTGAGTCCTCATAGATTCGAGGATAATAGTCACACGTTTGGTCATGTCTTTATGTTTAAGTCTTTATGTTATATCATGTATGGAATTAGTCCCAAGTCTTGTATACTCTAAATTTTAGATGGTTCAAGGGTTGTAAAGGTTTAAAGTTTTAAATGAAGTCTTCCGCTTATATATTGTTTATGAAAAGAAAGTTTTTAATTCTTATGCATTTTTAGTATGTTATTATGCGATGAACGATACGAGGGGCTTGTATGAGACCTCCAAGAGGTCGAATACGCCGGTCGCAATCCAAGATTGCACCCTAACTTCTAGGGTGTACTTGAGGGTCGTGACAAGCTTGGTATCAGAGCATAAGGTTTGGGTGTGTCGTAGTTGTCCTATGAACCACATCAAATAGAATCTTGTTTATAATGTGAAGCGCGCCACATTATAAATAGGAGACTATTGGGTGCTAGGAAAAGTTTCACTTCTTCATTTATCTAATCGTGCCTAAGAGCCTTGTCTATGGTGTCTTTGCTTTGTCTTACTATGTGTTGGTCATGTGAGTGTGACCTTATGAAGATTGGGTTGACGGAGAGAAAAAATGAGGTGTGGCTTGTTAGGTGAGGTGTGAAAGATGGTGTTGATGACCTAGAATTGGTTTAGTTACCTTTTGAAGGGTAGTGTAGTTGAAAAGAATGGTAAGGTATAGAGTTGGAATGCGAAAGAGTAATGGTGAGTTTCTCTTAGTAAGGGGGATGTAATGGCTAGATGGTTGAACCTAGAGTCTTTAGTTTCATGAACTAGATTTTGGGTGAGAAAGTAATAGTAAGGTTTGAGGTTCCTTGAAAGTTCCTTGAGGTAGATGTTATGTTTACCTTAGAATGGGTTTCCTCTAAGTGGGGGAGTATGGTGAAGAGTATGCTTGTTGGGGAGTGAGGTACCCTAAACTTTTCTATATGTGTTTATTCAAGCCTAAAACAAAGAGTTCTTGGTGACTTGATTTGTATAGGAGTTATTGTGGAACATGGGTTTCCAAACATTCTCCTTATGATATGTATGCTCGTTTGAAATTGAATTTCATAAATTCTTGCATTATGTGTTTTATTAGGCCATGACTATGTTGTAAAAGGTGTTTATATGATGTTACCTTGCATATTAGCATGTGTATATCACGAATTGCCTAAAAGTTGCATTTTTGGGAAAATTGCACAATTCACTGTAGCATGGGTCACTGTCCACTGTGAAGTTTTTCAACAATTGACTTATTGATTCTTTGATCTAAAATTGTTGATATATAGTTAGAACTGATATATATGAGCATGCTAATGAATATAAAATGAGTTTTTACTATTTGGAGTTAAGGATGATGAGTTTTGTAGCATAATGAGTTACAGATTCCTATTCTAGTTGCTTGTTGTGTTGTAATTCTCTTTATTGTGTGAAATTGATGTTTTCTCTTTGATTGTGTTCTATATTTTTTAGTTATGAGTTACATACTGAATCCTTACTCTTGGAAGTGTTCGGAGAGTGGCAAGTGTCATTCGAGGACGAATGTTGTCCAAGTGGGGGAGAATGTAAGACCCCGAAAATGACTTTGGTGAAAGTAGAGCCTAACGTGGTTGTTATTATGTTATAAGATCCTAAAATGGTCTATAAAGTGTTGTTGAGGCAGTAGGTAAGAGTTTAGGTGCATTGGAAGTCAAACGTCAAGGGTCGACCAAGACGTTCGGCGACTAAGTCACCTAAATGCCTCGCATGTGATTCTATGTGATTATGTGTGATGCAATATATGGTTCTTAAATGTGTTTATATGATGATTATAGTCAGAATGTCAAGTTTCGTGAAGTTTGGAGGTCAAACGTTCAAGAACGTCCATGACGTTCGAAAGAGGTGTCTAGAAATGACCTTGTGTATCTAGGCATGTTTCGTCGGGTTTTACGTGTTCGTTTTGGATGAAACTAATGTGGTAGGTCCTAAACTTGTATACAAACATATTTGGGGTGGAAAAGTCCGGGTACGACTCCACATTGGACCCTCAAAGGGGCCCTAAGGGAGGACCCCAACTTAGAGACCAACACTGCCAGGCTGTGGACAAACGACGGACCAGTCGACGACCGGTCGACCAGGAGACGGCCCGTCGATGGGTCTCGTCGGTTGGGACATGTAGACTGCAGGTTGGGGAATCTTTGAAGTGAACCACGAGACCCCATCGACGGGATGTGGCCTGACCAACGGTCTGTCGATGGTCACGTCGATGGTGCTGGAAATTTGCAGTTTTTCTGTTAAGACTTGGGGTTTTTTGGGAAATTCACCCCAAGTCTTATAAAAGGTGGGGACGGCTGTTTTAGGTGTTTAAGGGTATTTTAATAGTATATAAGTCATTAAAATCTCATTATAACCCTAGCATCTAAATCAAAACTCGTTCCCTCCTAAAGTTTCTCCAAAAACTTCCATGAGAGTTCAAAGTGAAGATGAAGCTTGAAGATGGATCTTCAATGGAGTTTCTTCATCAATTGGAATTGTGTTCTTCAAGTAAGGTACGAGAGTTCTTCATCTAAGGTTTGCTATCACCTTAGAGCCAATTTCAAAGATGTGTTCAAAGTCATTTAAAAAAGAATGAAAAGTCCAATTTCTACTCTAAATCATGGGTTCTTGCATGAAAGGTATTCAAAAGTTAAGATATGATGTTATTAATGTTAAATTGATGTTTTCCAATGAAATTCTTCATGAACCCATGATCTTCTAAATTCTCTAATTTTCACAAAAATATGGGTGAATTGACTATGCTTTGAGATTGATGAATTCATGTGTAGATTGATGTGGGCGTTTGAATGATATATATTATGTATGTACGATGTATAGGCTATTTCAATCTGATTAATCGAGTAATGAATACTCTTAGATCTATTGACTATTAAGCTTATTGAATTGATATGAACTTGATGCTTGTAGATTCTAGTGTAGTATCTTATGGGCTTTCTAATGATATATGGATTGCATTCAATTGATATATAATTGGTTTTATATTTATAATTGTAGACTGAATTGACTTAGATTCATTGATTATTATGATCTATTATTTGAATTGATGTTCATGGCCATGGGTAAGGGCCTTATGGTGTTTAATTGAATGGTTTGGCTTTGGATTGAAGTGGTGAGATCAAGTGGGTGGTATGCTGATACGCTCAAACTTACTTCTCAAATAAGAAGTAAAGCGGTCGTATCAAGTAAAGAACCCAACTAATGAGGTTGGGATCGATCCCACAAGGAAAATAGTTCAGACTTAACTTTATTTTATTATTACTATTATTTAGCCAACTGTTTTCCAATAAACCAAAAGACAAAAAGGGGGGTTTTATTTCTAAATTAATGAAAATAATTAACTAAATAAGAATGAACAACTAACAATTTTAACTTTCGGAGTTTTAATCAAATTGTAAAATTAACTAGGGCTTTAGTGTTCCCCAAAGGTTCCTAACTTGGTAAATCTAACTATAACATCTCTATCCTGATATCTTGCATGTAAAGTGATAAGTTATGTATCTCTAAATCCTTGGTCCGGCATCTAGAGAATTTCACTCCGCACCTTGGTCCGGCTACGTGTGTTGCTATACTAACCCTTATCTTTACCTCATATTAAACATCGTATTCGGTATTTGACTAAGCTATTAACTCGTACCAACCAATACTAGTCTATTAGATAGTCTACACTAAATCTATGTTGATAATTCTTTTCCTATTATCTACCTCCTTGGTCCGGCAAGTAGCATTAAGGCGAGTTCTAACGTTGGCCACCGTTAAAAAGAATTCTAAACGAAAGAATTATCAATACATGCAAGACACCACTCTAGAAATTGTTATTGAAGTTAGATTTCTACCTTGTTATTCACCCATGGTTCCCACAACCCTAGCTATGAGGTTTAGTTACCCATGTTTGTAATTACACAATTCATATCGTTAATGGAAAAGTTCATGCACTTACTTTTATGAAAACGAATAATTTCCCAGAATTCAACTTGATTAATCACCGAAATCCACAACAATCAATTTCCGGAAAATATCTTAATTTCCAAAATCAAGAGTTTACTAATATAATCGAAGAACTATAAACTAAAAATTATCCAGAAAGTCTCACCTCAAAAACGAGGTTTTTCCAACTATTTATAAGAAAAAATAAAAACCTAATCAAATAAGGATTCTATTTACTAAAAATCTGTCCAAACGCGTCTGGGTCGACGGACCACGTGACGGACCGTCATGGACACGACGGACCGTCATAGCCTCCGTCGTCCCATACTTCACATCTTCTCACGTTGCTTTCTTCATTCCCCCCGACGGACAGGTATGACGGACCGTCGCAAGCATGACGGCCCGTCGAGGGTCTTCGTTCCAATACACTTGAACTTTGGAATTTTGGGTACTGGGATTACTCTCTGATAATTACGACGAACATGCAGGACGGACCGTCGTATCTGTGACGGTCCGTCACGAACTTCCGTAATCCCACACTTGGTCAGACTTCCCCAAATTTCCTTCAGCAACTTCTTCCTTCACTACGATGCCACCTACGGACCGTCACAGCCGCGACGGACCGTCATAGGCTCCGTAGGTGGTCTCTTCTGCAATTCTTTCTCAAAAACTCCCGCGTTCTTCCTTAGACAGATTTTCTGCAAACAAAGATAAACTTATATCAAAATCAACACAAAAAGGCTCTCGACACACACTAAACTTAAGGAAAAAGTATTAGAAATACCGTGAAACCACGGTACATCAACACCCTCAACTTAAATTCGTTGTTTGTCCTCAAGCGACGCACTATGACTCACTACAAATTCTTTGTACAAAAGTATCCATATTTTAATTTCCGCAATCATTTGGCTATCAACCTCGATTATTCTCATTATGTTCATGCATGGTCTCACTATTAGGCATTGATTTGTGTAGAATCAAACCATAACCCAGATTTACTACGCAATGATGCCTATCCTCTTCAATTTCTCACCGAGATGCTAATATTTCTGGTATTACAACTCCTGTCCTTACTTCAAATAACATCCTCATTTTTCACACAATGATTTTAGTTTGAGTATAAGGATCACGTTTCGACACTCACTCTCAGAACAAATTCACCACTCATTTATACATATTGCCATAGGCTTGCCCTTATTTTCACTACTTCAAATTCCTCATACGCACTTAGGATCACAATAGGACTTTTTTAGATTGTAACTTAGGCTCAGGGTCAGGTAGGGTGTATTTAGATATACTTTAGTGACTTGTTGCCCTCCTTGACATATCATTCTTATTTCGCCCTATTACTCAATTTTCTTTTCACTTTGCTGTTTTCCCTTTCTTATCCTTATGTGTAAGTGACTTTTCTCTTTTCTTGTGTTTATTTTGCTTTTGGTTATTCTTAAAATTTTTTTTTTTTTTTTAGTCACTTCTGTTTTATTCTTTCTTTCTCTTCATTCTTTCAACCCCACTTTCCGTGGTTTTCCTTATAGCAGCCACCCTCAACTCATGATTTTGCCATGAGTCAAGGTTCACAATACCCATGGTTGGGTCAGGGCCAAAACAAGGTTGCTTTCTGCATTAGCCACCCTCAACTTATGCTTTTGGCATAAGCTGAGGTGCACATGTCCAAGGAGGGACCAGGGCCAACACATTGCTCCCAGAGAAGATCATTTGGGGTAAAAAAAAAATCTAGTTTAGGCTCAATTCATTTGGATCAAAAAGGGATTAACTTCATTTGGTTTTCTGTTATTTTTAGGCTCAAGATTGACTATTTCGAACAAGGGCCTATGATCCTTTCCTAAGTGATTGTTTTGACTCACTTTCAGTAGGACTAACCAGGCAAGTTCTAGCTCAGTATTAATGGTGGTCATTCGACTTTACCTCACACTCACATGACATTCCTTGCATTCCCAGAGTATTAGACACCTAGTTCAAATCTTAGATTCAGGATCATGCAGAAGTGTATCCTTGTTTCATGTTTCAAACCACACAATTATCACTTACTATGCCTAGTCATGCAAATGATTATCGAGATATCATATTTATATTAGCCATCATGCTTCAGATTTATACTGTGTACATAAGATATGACATGCCGGTTCAACAGTAAAAGTAATCAGTCTTTTGGGGAAAAAGAACACAGGCAAGAAAACCCCAAAAGAGGATCGTGAACTTGGGCTACTCAGAATTCACCCAAGTGTTCACTTTCCATTTACCCCACCCCCTACAAAAAAAATATGCAATTGTCCCCAATGCATAGAAAAGTTAAACTACGTAAAAGGGTAAGTGAAGCAAACCTGAGGCGCTAAGCGCCGGTGATCAGCAAGCTGGTGGGTTCGGTTCCCCGGAACCTGCTCCCTGCGTAGTCTGGACATCCTCAGTAATGTCCGCAGCATCCACAGCACCATCAGTAGCGCCTCCCACAGAATCTACAATTTTGGAGCTAGACGCCCCGGCAGCTACTTCTACAGCCCTCAACCTACGGGCCTCCTCATCGGCAATCGAGGCTCTCCTCGCAGATTCCATCTCACGGCGCTCCTTCTTCCTTGCCCTAGCCTCATCCTCCTCTCGACCCCTGCGTCTCTTGACATGCTCTTGTGGGGGAGGTGGTGGAACATCAGAAGTGGTAAACAGGGCGGCCATCACGGTGTCATCGGCAGGCTCCGCAGAAGGGGCCTCAGACTCAGGCACCCTCGCCTCTAAAATCATATCAAGATCCGCCCGCAGACTCTCAACCGCAGCCTGGAGAGTCGACATGTCCACCGGAGGGGCTGGTCGGGCTAGTACTCGTAATTCAAATGCGTCTAAGCGTTGGTGTACCCCGGCGATCTGCCTCTCTGTGTGCTGTATCATCTTGCGCTCCATGCGCTCCTCTGCCTCAGCAATAGTCTTCTGCATCCACGGCTGAATGTGATGCAAAAGAGTAGCCATCTGTGCCTCAAGTTTCTGAACCCGAGCTAGTGGGACCAGAGTGGCAGAAGGAGCCCAGCGAGAGGAGCTCGGGGCAGTGCTACTACCCGAGATAGACTCGACCGGAGTAGTGTCAGTGTGTACAGAAGCAGCACGGGAAGCATCATGAGCATGCTCTACGGTGTCGGCCAGGTTCTCACCAAATGGGGCCACCTCTGGACGGGGCCCTCTGCGTGGGGCCAACACATTGGCCTCATCCCTGATGAGGCCGATGTCAACATTTCCTGGCGGGGTCTTGAGCTGGTCAATGTGCCAAATGGGCACACCTGCTGATCTGCACAAAGAGAAAATCATGCAAGGGAAAGGGTAAGTTGTGGTGACCTTGAAGGCCCTCTCGTGCATGACCGCTTGGAGAAGCCAAGCGAAATCGACCTCGAACCCTGCCATCATAGCAGCCATCAGCACTGCACGATCCCAGGTGACTATGTTATCCGCAGCAGTGGGGGAGAGACAATGGCGGACGATCAACCAGAGAAACTTGAACGCCCACGTGCGTAAACGCGATCTTGTTTAGGTGACATGATAGGTAGTACCTGGCACGACGGAGTCATGCGACGGTCCGTCACAGGCGTGACGGTCCGTCGATGTATCCGTCAGTGACTGATGTAGAGTAACTTGTCTGCAGTACTTCCTGTAGATGTGCTACCTGAAAATTTACAACCAATAAATAGAAAATGCTACTGTTACTAGAAAGAGAAAAACACAAAAACTATAAACGTGATTAGATGATAACTATTGGGTTGCCTCCCAACCAGCGCCTGATTTAACGTCGCGGCACGACTGAGGACACTTGATTACTCAGACTTCATGAAGATAATATGCCTCAACCACCTCATTCGCCGATTCCGCATGACCAATATAGATTTTGAGACGTTGTCCGTTCACCTTAAACCGCAGACCTTCCTTGTTTTCCAACTCAACAGCTCCATGACGGAATAATTTGGTGATCAAGTACGGTCCAGTCCATTTAGACTTTAGCTCTAACTCGTGATCGTAGGGAAACAAGGGTTCTCTTCCGCTCCGTGTATTTGGCATACAAGGACGTCAAACCTAAAAAAAAAAATCAAAAACAACAGAAAAAGTAAAATCAGGAAAATATTAACTAAATTTTAGTAATAAATTAAAGTTAATCTAAAAGCTACTTTCCCCGGCAGCGGCGCCAAAATTTGATACGCTCAAACTTACTTCTCAAATAAGAAGTAAAGCGGTCGTATCAAGTAAAGAACCCAACTAATGAGGTTGGGATCGATCCCACAAGGAAAATAGTTCAGACTTAACTTTATTTTATTATTACTATTATTTAGCCAACTGTTTTCCAATAAACCAAAAGACAAAAAGGGGGGTTTTATTTCTAAATTAATGAAAATAATTAACTAAATAAGAATGAACAACTAACAATTTTAACTTTCGGAGTTTTAATCAAATTGTAAAATTAACTAGGGCTTTAGTGTTCCCCAAAGGTTCCTAACTTGGTAAATCTAACTATAACATCTCTATCCTGATATCTTGCATGTAAAGTGATAAGTTATGTATCTCTAAATCCTTGGTCCGGCATCTAGAGAATTTCACTCCGCACCTTGGTCCGGCTACGTGTGTTGCTATACTAACCCTTATCTTTACCTCATATTAAACATCGTATTCGGTATTTGACTAAGCTATTAACTCGTACCAACCAATACTAGTCTATTAGATAGTCTACACTAAATCTATGTTGATAATTCTTTTCCTATTATCTACCTCCTTGGTCCGGCAAGTAGCATTAAGGCGAGTTCTAACGTTGGCCACCGTTAAAAAGAATTCTAAACGAAAGAATTATCAATACATGCAAGACACCACTCTAGAAATTGTTATTGAAGTTAGATTTCTACCTTGTTATTCACCCATGGTTCCCACAACCCTAGCTATGAGGTTTAGTTACCCATGTTTGTAATTACACAATTCATATAGTTAATGGAAAAGTTCATGCACTTACTTTTATGAAAACGAATAATTTCCCAGAATTCAACTTGATTAATCACCGAAATCCACAACAATCAATTTCTGGAAAATATCTTAATTTCCAAAATCAAGAGTTTACTAATATAATCGAAGAACTATAAACTAAAAATTATCCAGAAAGTCTGACCTCAAAAACGAGGTTTTTCCAACTATTTATAAGAAAAATAAAAACCTAATCAAATAAGGATTCTATTTACTAAAAATCTGTCCAAACGCGTCTGGGTCGACGGACCACGTGACGGACCGTCATGGACACGACGGACCGTCATAGCCTCCGTCGTCCCATACTTCACATCTTCTCACGTTGCTTTCTTCATTCCCCCCGACGGACAGGTATGACGGACCGTCGCAAGCATGACGGCCCGTCGAGGGTCTTCGTTCCAATACACTTGAACTTTGGAATTTTGGGTACTGGGATTACTCTCTGATAATTACGACGAACATGCAGGACGGACCGTCGTATCTGTGACGGTCCGTCACGAACTTCCGTAATCCCACACTTGGTCAGACTTCCCCAAATTTCCTTCAGCAACTTCTTCCTTCACTACGATGCCACCTACGGACCGTCACAGCCGCGACGGACCGTCATAGGCTCCGTAGGTGGTCTCTTCTGCAATTCTTTCTCAAAAACTCCCGCGTTCTTCCTTAGACAGATTTTCTGCAAACAAAGATAAACTTATATCAAAATCAACACAAAAAGGCTCTCGACACACACTAAACTTAAGGAAAAAGTATTAGAAATACCGTGAAACCACGGTACATCATATGCTTCCCTAACTCTCTTATTATTGTGTATAGTCATTGTAATTTAGCTTTTGGATTATATGTGATTGGTATGGTCCACTTATGGTGGCGGTGTTATGTGAATTGATGTGTCCTTGTCGGCGGTACTTTAAGTATATTGATGATCATGGCCTTGTCGGCACTACTTGAAATTATATGGCTATTTGTGTAGTTGATTTAGTGATGTATAATCATATCTACCTATATGTGAAAGTATGTGTTAGAGTATTGATACTATATAGGTAATCATGCTATGCTTTGACTATGTGTTTAGGCTGTAGTCTTAGAGTTGATACATGGTTATTCCTAAAGTGGTTAGATGAGCCTAAAATGGTTAAGTTGATGATGTTAAGGTAATGAATAGGTTGGATAAATAAGGTTAAGGGTCATTCCTAAGTGTCTAAAGAAAGATAGGCTAAATGAGTAAAAATAGAAGTATGTTATGTCTTGTTTAGGTAGACTTGTGTCCCTTACTTGATGCTTATGTGAATATATGATGTCCTGACTTAGGAACTAAAGGGTATTAGTCTTGAATAAATGAATATAGGTGAGACCTTGAATAATGATACGAAGGTCATTTATGTGGAACCTTAAACCAAGTGGTAAGGTTATAAATCGTGAAGTAGTTAGACGTAATGGTATCCTTCATGTAATGAGTGATGGAATTAAGGTTGATTAGCTGGAATGCCATCATATCATACCTTAGGAAAGTCGCGATGAGCTTCTTGTCGCCATAGTAAGATAGCCTAATGGACCTTGCTTTGATAGGGTAAATGTTATTGGGTCATGAACTATATATGGGACCTATTTATATGAACCTTAATGTGAATTGATCTATGAGAACTAAGGCTAGCACCAAGTGAGTATGGTAAGGGAAAGTAGATCTAGTTAAGTATGAGACTAGAATACAAAGCATGCCCTTCATATTCCTTAACTATGTGCCTACATGGGATGTCCAAGTTGTACCATTGGCAAGTAGAACACCTCATCGGAGTAGGATAAAACTCTGGATTCCATGCTTTGCTACCATGGGCTATGTCGGTTATTGCCTATTCTCATCATATGGGATACTCATTACCATTAGAGAAGTTCTATGAAGTTTAGGTGGTGGTATGAGACACTATCTAGACATTGCATAATAGGCTTTGAAGATGTTAGTGTGAGTCTCTAGGTCTTCTTTAAGACCATTACTTGAATGTCCTTACGTGATGAATGTCTCTTATAAAAACTTAGTAATGTAATGACTTAAGATAGGAAAGCATGTTAATTGTATAAGTTCCTTTCTAGAGTAATTAAGGGTTGTCTTATTAAGGTGTGAAGGGGGCAAGGGAATGGTCACTTCATTTCTTACTTAGATGAGTCTTAATAATGATTCTGGTTAGTGAATATGTTTGATTATGTGGACATGATCCTAACTTAGGTAAGTCTTAAGGACTATATAGGTAATCTTGAAGAGGTTAATCATGGACGTTATCTTCTTGAGTTACTTGAGTAGGTCTTTAGATAACCTTTGAAAGGAGAATGTCTTGTTTGATGTATACTATTGTGTTAAGTAAGAATGATTCTATCCTAGGTGGTCTATAGGATCCCTTGGGTGTGTGTGATAGGGATTGTATGGGCGGTCGCTCCACACTCACAGAAGTGAACCTTGAAATCACCTTCGGTAGGAGGATCTTATGTTTTGTATGTTGATGTATTGGAGGTGTGTATGTGTCTCATTATGAGTAATCTTAAGGATCGTTTAGGCACATCTATATAGGGTGTATGGGCGGTATCTCTTTGTTTGACTTAAGTGAAACTTAGGATAGCTTTAGTGATAAGACGACATACCAAGGGATGTTAAATGTGAAGCTAGGGAACTTCACTGCACAGTGAAGGGGGCTTCACTGTAACAGTGAAGTAGTCACCGTAATGTTTTTCTTAAATTGTGATAATTGCTTAAATGATTTTCTTATGTATTTCTAATGTGATAAATGATGTTCTTATGCTTATATTATGAAGTTTTAAATCGAAATTCATGGAAAGCGTGTTATTAACTAAATGTCCCTTTTTCATGGTTTTCACATGGCTTCCATACTTAGTACATCTAATGTACTAACCCCTTCTTTACCTTTTTGACTAAAGTGTAGGGAATTGGATGTATTGATGTACCATGGATGACGGATAGGTTTCTAGGAGTTGAAGATGAAGTATTGGTGAGTCCTCATCTATTCGAGGACAATAGCCACATGTTTGGTCATGTCTTTATGTTTAAGTCTTTATGTTATGTCTTGTATGAGATTAGTCTCAAGTCTTGTATACTCTAAAGTTTAGATGGTTCAAGGGTTGTATAGGTTTAAAGTTTTAAATAAAGTCTTCCGCTTATATATTGTTTATGAAAAGAAAGTTTTTAATTCTTATGCATTTTTAGTATGTTATTATGCGATGAACGATACGAGAGGCTTGTATGAGACCTTCGAGAGGTCGAATACGCCGGTCGCAATCCAAGATTGCACCCTTAACTTCTAGGGTGCACTTGATGGTCGTGACACAAAGGGAGAGATGATAAGCCAAATGCCCCTAGTTGTTCTAACTCTGATGCTCCATAGAAGAATTATTTTATGCTCTCCAATCCCGAGGTGATCAAAAGAGCTTTGTGTATGTTGTGACTTGTATGTTACAAATTTTCTCTATTGGTGTTTATGCATTGTTAGACCCCGGTGCCACTTTGTGTTTTGCAACAACTTTTATGGACATGAAATTTGAAATACTCCGTGATGTATTAGAAAAACCATTTTCGGTTTCTACCTCGGTTGGTGACTCGGTAGTGGAAAAGAGAGTCTATTGGAGGTGTCCTATTTCTTTGTCTTACAAAGTCATTTTGGTCGATTTGGTAGAATTGACATGCTTGATTTTGATGATATATTGGGCATGGATTGGTTGCATGCATGTTATGCTACCATATATTGTAGAACTCGGGTAATTAAGTTTTAATTTCCAAATGAGTGTGGAAGGGGGGGATTCTATTCCTAGAGGTTGAGTAGTCTCATATTTGTAAGCTATAAAAATGACTGCAAAAGGGTGCATGCATCACATTTTTAGGGTTATGGATGTGGAATCGAAGGTCGCTTCATTAGAGTCGGTACCCATCGTAAAGGAATTTCCAAAAGTCTTTTCTAATGACAGGCACAAAATTCCTCCCGAGCGGGAGATAGATTTTGGAATTGACCTTTTGCAGGATACTAAACCCATGTATATCCCTCATTACCGATTGGCTCCGGCCGAGCTAAAAAATTTAAAGGAGAAACTCAAGTATTTGCTAGATAAAGGGTTTATTCAACCAAGCATATCTCTATGGGGTCTCTGGTTTTGTTTTTAAAGAATCAAGATGGGTCCCTTAGAACGTGTATCGACTATCACCAATTGAGCAAGGTCACAATAAATAATAAGTATCCACTTTCTAGAATTGATGATTTATTTGATTAACTTCAAGGGGTAATCACTTCTCCAAAGTAGATCTTTTTTCGGGTTACGATAAACTAAGTGTAAGAGGGGTAGACAATCCTGAAACAACATTTTGAACTAGATATGGTCACTATAATTTGTTTTTGATGTATTTCAGTCTAACAAATTCCCCGCCGACATTCATGGATCTAATGAATAATGTGTTTAAGAAATTTCTTGATACTTTTGTTATTGTCTTTACTGGTGACATTTTGGTATATTCAAGGAGTGAGGATAATCATATGAAACATTTTACAATTGTGTTGCAAGTCCTCAAAGATCACCAATTGTATGCTAAGTTTAGTAAATATGAGTTTTTTTTGTAAGTCGGTTGCTTTCCTTGGGCATATTATTTCGGGCATGGGTATAGAGGTAAATCCCAAGAAAATAGAGGTGGTAAAGGGTTGGGCTAGTCCTTTAACTTCTACTTATAGGAGATTTGTCAAGGGGGTTTTCTCCATTAATTCTAAATTGATGACCTCAACTTAAAAGAAAGCAAAGTTTCAGTGGTAGGAGACTTGTGAAAAGAGATTTCAAGAATTGAATCTCCGATAAAGAATATGATTAGAGCTTATGAAATACTATGATATGAGTGTCCTTTACCACCCTGAAAAAGCCAATGTTGTTGTGCATTCTTTTAGTCGAATGTCTATGAGTTTTCTGGCCCATGTTGAAGATGAGAAAAAGGAGTTAGTCTGTCATTTGCATAGGTGTGCCCGCTTAGGTGTCTAACTAGTTCATTATCCATAGGGTGGTTTCATGGTTCATCATACTTTCTAATCCTCCATATAGTTTATGTGAACTCTAAGAAACACCTTGGTCCTATTTTCATGGAATTGAAGGAATCGGTTCTCAATAAGTTCGTTGAGGATTTCTCCCGGGGGATGAGGTGTTTAGGTACCAAGGTATGTTTTTTGTTCCTAATGTTGATGACTTAAGAGGAAAATTTTAGAAAAGGCTCATGGTTCATGATATTCTATTCATCCGAGAGCCACCAAAATGTACCATGACTTACGGGAGGTCTATTGGGGGAATATCATGAAGAAGGATATAGCGGGTTTTTTGGCCAAAAGTTCAAATTGTCAACAAGTAAAAGTCGAACATCAAAAGCTGGGAGGTTTGTCCTAAGAAATAGATATTCCCACTGGGAAGTGGGAGGATGTCAACATGGAATTTGTTACTGTTTTTTCGTGCACGAAGGCATCATGATTCTATTTGGGTCATTGTTGATAGGATGACCAAATCAACCTATTTTATTCCCGTCAAGGTTTCCTTTTCGGCGAAAGATTATGCTAAATTGTACATTAAGGAAATGGTAAGGATGCATGGGTTTCCTTTGTTCATCATTTAGGATAGGGGTACTCAGTTTACTTCCCACTTTTGGAAGGCATTCCAAAATGGGTTTGGTAGCAATGTGAAGTTTTGTACCACTTTTCATCCTAAAATGGACGGTCAAGCGGAACACTCCATTAAAACTTAAGAGGACATGTTGAGGGAATGTGTTATCGAGTTCAAGGGAAGGTGCATTTTCCCTTATTTTTCCCGAGTTAGTTTTTGAAGCCATTGAAAGAGTTTGACTTATTAGAGGTAGGTTGAAGATGGCTCTATGTAAGCAAAAGCTCTATGCCAATAAAAGAAAGAGGGATATAGAGTTTTAGGTTGCTTATTGGGTCTACATTAAGATCTCACCCATGAAAGGAGTAATGAGGTCTGGTAGAAAAGAGAAGCTAATTCCCCGATATATGGGCCCTTGTGAGTTCTTGAAACGAGTTGAAAATGTTGATTACAAATTTAACATTCCTAGTGAATATGCTCTAGATCACCCAGTGTTCCATGTCTCTATGATCAAGATGTGTATTGATGTTTCGATATCCATTCTTCCATTAGAAGGTCTACGATTTGATGAGAACCTTTCTTATGAAACAGTCCCAAATGAAATTTTGGACCGGCAAGAGAAGAGGTTGAGGAATAAAGAAGAAGCTTCCTTTAAGGTTCTATGAAGGAATCACTTAGTTGAGAGTGCTACTTTGGAGTGCAAGGCCTATAAAAAGTCCCGTTATCGTCATCTTTTTCCTTCTACTCCTAGTCAAACTTTAGGTTATCAATTCCTTTTATATTTTTATTTATTCGGGAGTCATGTGTATTGTTGAGCTTTTAATGATTGCATTTATGTGTGCATGTTGTGAGAATTCATTTTTAATGTATCTTTAGTTTTCATGATTTGCATGTTCTTCGTGTTTTGGTGCACTTTAGTATGACGATAGTGTATTTGACTTCATGAGATGTTGTTCTGAACATGCTTAGTTCTATTTTGATAAAAATTTAATATTGACTCTATAATGTTTATGTTGAGCTTATTTTGGTGGAAGAAGGTAGTTCCTCCTAATATTATATGAAATTATGAGTTTTGTGCATATTTGATTGCGGATGTAGTTCGTAGTTACTTGAGTTACATTCTTAATTTTTAGAATGGAGTTGATAATTACACCTTGAAATTTTGCACTATTCTTATGTTTCATGCTTGTTGGGATTCTAATCTCGAATAGTTAGTTCACCTATATGTGTTTAAAGTGTTATTCAGAACAAATTTCCTAAGGGGGAGATATTGTAACACTCCGGAAAATGACACGTTGAAATACAAACTAAACGTAAGGATGAACTTCTTAAATATGAGGTATAGAAGTTAAGACTGTAAGACCCACAAAATGAGTTAGGGTGTCTAGAGCTTCACATGTGACTATAAGCTTGTTAATATGTTAATTAAGTGTTTTTTAAAGTATGCATGATTTATTTGAAGTCATTTGGAAGTCAAATGTCCAAGAATGTCCAAGAATTTCGAAAGTTAGCCCCTGAGATGTGCATGTGTGTCTTGAGTTTGCCTATCATGTTTGAAGGTGTTGCGAGTGTTTGTTTTGGGTGAAAATGATGTGGAAGGTCCTTGACATGTTAAGGTATATATTTACATTGGAAACGTTTGGGTACGACTCCACAAGGGCCCCGAAAGTGGCCCTCAAGGAGGACCCAAAGGCTGTCGAGACACTGCCTAGTGTCAATCGACAGAGCCAAAGGACGCCTCGTCATTTTCCCTACGCTCCGTCGATTGGAGGGGAGGCGCGTCATCCAAGACTTAGCCTGATGAAGGCTCAAGTCAGTTGACAGGCCCCAGACCCAAATGACGGCCTGCAATACGGTCCATCAATGTACCTACTAGGCATCTTTTGAGACCGTCGATGCAGGCTGCAATTAACTGCAATGCACGTTGTCTCATTATGGAGGTGAATGGGAAATTCACCCCACGTCCTAACCTAAACCTAGTTGGTTTATTTGGTTATTTTTGGGTGTATTTAATTGATTAAAAACGTGACAACCTCATTCCCAATCATCAATTCAAAATTAGAATTTCCTCTCCCAAAATATCCTCTTTAAAAACCTCCATTGGAGATGAAGCTCAAGAACAACTTCTAGATTGGATTGTGATGGTTCAAGTTTTCGTGGCTTTCTTATATAATGAGGTATGTTGATCCTTCATCTCTAGTTAATCTTCCATCTAGAGAGTTCTTTTCAAAGTTTTCGAAGGCGTTTCATGATCAAATTGTGTATTCTTCAATCTAGCATGGGTTCTTTCTCAAATCAATTTCAAAAGTATAATGTTAATGAATTAATGATTAACTACTTATTTGAATGTGATTTTCAATCCAATTCCATGTTGAACCCATGATCCCTTTCAAACTCGATTTAGCCTATGTTTGGGCTTTGTTATCTTGATCTTATCTAAATTGAATTATGATTCAATAATGTTAAAGGGCTTATATCTACTGCCTAGTATGTGTATTGATGATGAATTGTTGATGAGTGATCCATGAGGATCAAGATTTGAAGGTTTGCATAAGACTAGCCTATAATGTAGTATCTTGTGATCTTGATGCTAGAATGATTGTTATGTGACTGGATTATGATGAATTGTCTTAGCTACTGCCTACATTGTAATTTGATGATGAATTCTGTGTTATTGGTCCAATGTGGATTGATTCTTGAAGACTTGATCTCTACTTCTTATGATTGTTAATGTAAGGTCTTCACTTTAATATTGACTCTATAGTGCATGAATGTAGGATTTCGTTTATGTAAAGATAATTGTAGCTACTGCCTTATATTGATATTATTGATGAATTGTGGGTATGAATCCTTGATGATGTAGCTTATTCATGATTTCATTTATTTTGAAGTACATTAAGCTACTTCCCTACACTTGAATTGTTGATGAAAAAGGTGTATTAATCAATTATTATCAAAGGGTGATGAATTGGTAAGAATGGCTCTTCCCCTCTACTTTTGTAACATTCCGAAAAGTCGAGACCTAATCTAGAGCCTAAGATGAGTGTCTAAGGGATTAGATATTGTTTTAAGACCTAAAATAATGTTTATAAGGCATCCGAGAAGTTTTAGAGCCAAGACATCAAGTAACGTCCATGACGTCCGGAAACTAGCTTAATTGAACTAGTTGATGTCGCTATGTTTGGGGATGGTTTGAGAGGGTCAAATGGAGTCTAAAACTAGTAAAAAGACTTTGGTTAGGTATATTGTGGTATAGAGGGTCTAAACATCCAATAACGATGCCCCAAGGACCAATCTAAGGGTCCTTGAGGAGGACCCCAACATAGGTGGGTACGCTGCCAAAGCAGCCTGCGTGAGTCAAGATTCAAGGGGTTGCTGTGCGACGCGCATCCCACACGGACCCTACTGCCTCAGATCACTTTTTCAAAAATAAAAATGGGAATTAGCCTCGCGACACGGAGCCACTTTCCATATTCGGTAAAATTATATTTTTGGCATTTTGACTTCACAAAAGACCCATTTAAGTGAGGAGTCATTTGTGTAATTTAGGGGGTGATTATATATAGCCTAAGGGTCATTTGAAGTATTTTTTCACTCACACAAAACAAATCCCCAAAACAAAACCCAAAATCTCTCGTCTATCTCTACTTTCTCTATCCCCAAATTCCTCCATTGAAGAAGGAAAAAAGCTTGAAGAAGAAGGTCAATTTCTCTAGGATTTCACTTCCATTTTGTGGATTAATATTCATTAAGGTATGGGTTCTTCACTCTTGGGATTCCTTTCCCCAAGAGGTCCTTTCAAAGTTGATTTCTAAATTACCCAATTCCATGGGGTTTTCCAATTCTAATGGGTTTTCTTCTAAACTTCAAATTGATCATAAATTGTGATTTCTTATGACTAATTGAGTGTAGATTGTTGGTTAATTGATATTAATTGATGCAATTTCATGTACATCATGTCCCTTTCCCCAAATTCCCCAAATATTGGATCTTGGTCACAAATTGATGGGAATCGAAGGATGATTTGATTATTAGACTTGTTTTATCTATTCTGATTCATGTATGGATTTACTAGGGTAATGTATTGTTGGGATTTGATCTAATTCTTGATGAATTCATGATGAACCCTATTCCCCTAACCGCAGGTTATGAATTGAAGTTAATTTGGATAGTGATGATGCAATTGACCTAGCTATTGTGTTAATTACTATGGTATGATGGTATTACACCCATTGTTGGGTTGAATTGGATGGTTGATGGTAAGACCATGGATGATGGCTTGTGAAGGAGATTGGGTAAGTCTTTATGATCATAACCTTACTTCAATTATGATTACTAGTGTTTAGTGATGAAGTTACATTGGAGTATACCTTGTTATGAGATTGATAGGGTTGGTATGATGTTGAATTGAAATGTCTTGACTATGGTTTGTGAGTTGTTGTATAAGATGTAAATGTTATAAGGATGGTGATAACCTACCAATGTGCCTTATTATAATGTGACTATGAAAATGTTCTAACCTCACATGTATGAATTGTAATGAAAGGAAAATACTCATGAAATTCTTATTGAGCTATGATGATGATCATTATATAAGGGATAAACCTTATGACCTAACTAAGCTATAATCATTAATAAAGTCATTAAAGAAATTTCAAAGGGACTATACCTTAGCACCGAGTGAACTTGTAGATGAGGGGTGGGCCTTCCCAAGGAAGGAAGGTAGGGTTCACCATAGTCCTCACGGGGTGGATAGCCTCATAGTCCAAAAAAGGCATAGAGTGATGTTTCCATGACAGCCACCTAGCTCCATAAACTATGTTTCCACCATAGGAATAATAGATAGTGGATCCACCTAGATGATATGTTCATGTTTGGTACTACTTTGGCCGGTTGTCCGCCTTCCATTAGTGTATGATTTTACAACACTGGATTCCACACTTAGATCTTATGGTCTATGTCGGTTAAGGCAAGTGTTCCCAAAATTAAAATGAAGTAATGATGTGAACCCTAACTAGGGTGACTTGATAGGTTGGCTAAGTCTAGGTAGAGGTGTGGGACTCTACCTAGGCATTGCACTAATTGGCTTTGAGGGGAGACTAGAAGGATGTTCTTATGTTATAAAGATCTTATAAAGTAAATATTATGCTTATGTTGACTTTACATGTTGATGATCTTTTATGATGTTAGTTCCATTGTTGAACAAGATATTGGTCTATATTGCTAAATATGATGATGGCTACTATTGATGATATGTTATGTTGAGTTGGGTATTACTTGTGGTCCTTTGTTTGGTTACTTGATTGAGTAATCTTATAGGGCTTTTCTTGGTCATTGCACTTGTAGGCTAAATGGTGGGTTATGAGTAAGGGTCTTGCTTATATTATGATGTTATGAACTCTTTTTTGTGTTAACTTGATTATTACTTGTTGATGTTGGTCTTGTGTCGTACATGGGTTTCACTTATGGATTGTGTGATTATTGGATTATATGGGTTCTTGATTGTGCATAAGGCTTTTCAAAGTACTTTAGCATGGTTTTGAACAAATGTCCTCTTTAGCATTATTTCAATTATTTTACATGCATATACTCATACTTAGTACAAGTGTGTACTAACCCATCTCTTATGTTTACTACAAATGTAGGATCGGGTTTTTGAGCTTAATAGAAGTCCATTTTAAGACTACTTGGTTTTTTATCTTCCAAGTTCGGTAGGTCCTCACTTTTCGAGGACGATGTCATTATCTACCTATTGGATGTTTTTTAGTCTTAAAGACACTTTGTTCATTCTATTTCATTTTTGTACTATAATTGTAAAGCCTATATGTGGCTATGATTGTTGATGTAAGAGCTATGCCCAAATTGTTATACTCTTGTCTAGATGGTTTAATATAAGACAATGTTATAGACTTCTTATGAGACTATCTTATACTATGTATGTGTAATAAAAGTAAAAGACTATGTAATCTTCTTATACGAAGGGTCTATGTATACTCGATAAATATATATTATGTGTAAGCGAAAGGTCTAAGTAAACCTCAATGTACAATAAACAAAAATTTTAAATTTTCCGTACTTTTAACCCATGATATGTAATGACGATTTCTAAAAGGCTAGTCTTAGTCCTCTTCGAGGACGAAGACCTCGGTTACGTCTAGGGGGTGCTCCCCAAAGGTGAGAGTAGTTTACTTTGGTCTATTGAATGATAAAAGAATCATGTTAGAATTATATATAGGCTATCCTAAATTGATAAATCTCATATTGTATTATCTTGGATTATTGTATATTGTGATTATTTTATTGAATTGATTATTTTGGCTATTGGTAAGAGCCTTTGTGGATTGAATTGGTTGAATTAGCTATGGACTAGAAATGTTGTGAAGGGAATGGTGGTATGTTGACCTAACCTTCTCTATATTGTGTAGTATAGATGTTTCAATTGTTATGTTTGGTATGGTCCACTTATGGTGGCGGTGCTTATATGTTATACTTGTGAGTAATGTAGCCTCATCAGCATTACTTTATGAATTTTGAAAGAATGTGTCCTCGTCGGCATTACTTTATGAATTATTCTATTGTCAGGTTATATCTTGATATGTGATTATTATAAAGGTTTCTATGAGCTATGTTGATGAGACTATAGAAGTGTGTAGGATATCTTGCAAGTATACTTAGTTGTCCCTATGTTCTTCTTGAATGATATGCTCTATGTGATATTGTAAAGCATGTGTGTCTTGTATTGGTAGACTTGTGTCCCTTACTTGATAAATGAAGAATATGAATATGATTCTTGACTTATTATGATAAAGCACCTTTGTCATCAATGTAGATGTCTAATTGAATGTGACCTTGAACATGGAGAAGAGGGTCATTTATGTGGAACCTTCAATCTAGTTAGGAGGTTATGATCTCCTTGAAGTTGAAAGTCGTAATTGTATCCTTATTGTGTGAATGTGGACTTAGGGGTGGTTGGCTGGAACGGCATGAAATCATCCTTAGGAATGTCATTGAGCTATCCTCTTAACCATAGTAGGCAGCCCCAAGGGACCCTCTTTGGTAAGGTGTATTATTATTTGGTTATGAACAAGATATGGTATCTGTTCATATGATCCTTTATTGAATTACTCTATGAGAACAAAGTCTAGCACCAAATAAGTATGGTTGGGGAGTGACTCTTCTTTAGATTAGACTAGAGTACAAATAAACGCTTGATATTACTTGACCATGTGCCTACATGGGATGTGTTTTAGTTCTACCATTGGCAAGTAGAACACCCTCCATCGGAGGAGGGTTGACTCCAGATTCCATGCCTAGCTAGTTTGGTCTATGTCGGTTATTGCCTATTATCATCATGTTGGATACATGCAAGTATTGGATAAGTACTATAAAGTTTAGGTAGTGGAATGGAACGCTATCTAGACATTGCACGACTAGCGTTTGAAGATGTTAGTATGTGAGTTCTCTAGGTATTCTCTAAGACCATTATGTGAAGGTCCTTAATTATTGATTTCTCTTAAATGGTCTAATGAATATAATGACTTAAGTAAAGTTATGTTAATGAGAAGGTATTTATGTAGAGTAGCTTTGAGGATTGCTTAGGTAGGCTTGGAGAGGGTGTATGTGCATTCTCTTTATTTTTACTTAAGGGAGTCTTAGAGTAACTCTAGTTAGGGAGTTTAACTAATGAAATGGGAATAATCTTATCTTAGGTAGTCAAAAGGATCTCTTTGGTGTGTGTGAAGGGATTGTATGGGCGTTCTCTTCACAACTCACTCAAGTGATTCTCGGAATTACCTTTGGTAGGGGGTCTCATGTTTATATGTTTTGAAGTGTTCTTGATGTTATGTTGTGGAATGCGACTTATATGTGAAGTTGGTGTTATATGTGGTTCTTATGCTTATGTTATGAAGTTTTACTCAAAAAGATCATGTTTTATTCAAATGTTCGTTTATCATGATTTTATACATTACACCATACTTTGGTGCATTTGAGAGGAGTACGTGAAGTGGAAGCTTGAATTAGTATTCATTCAAGCAAAGTGTTTGTATGTCCTCACTAGATCCAAGGACATAACTATCTTTGGATTTCTTTGATTAAAAGAAATATAATAGACTTAGTATTTCTATATTTTGATGTATGGGCCGTGTCCCAAGATATTCATGTGTCTAGGATGGTGACATTGAGACTTACTCTTTCCTTATGATTTTCTATGAAAGATATTTTTAAGTACTATTCAATTGTGTGAAAAGTTCTAATTCCACACTATGTTTCATACATGTATGATATATATATGATGTCAAAGGGCTTGTATAAGACCTATGAGAGGTCAAGCGTCGTGCCACGATCGGAGGGAATGCCATTTATTCTAGGCTGCACTATCGGGTCATGACATTTGATCGCATTTGTCTTCTTAACATATTCCTCAATACCTTTACTTGAAACAAACTGGCAATGAAAATCCACGAATCTTAGAGAAAAATAACATTTGCTTAACGTTACAAAGAGTTGTTGGTCCTTTAAAATTTACAACACAATCCTTAAATAATTATGTGATCATCCTCACTTCTCGAATAAATCAGTATATCATCAATGAACACAATTAGGAATCTATCAAGGTATTGTATAAACACCCTATTCATCAAATGAATAAATATCGTTGCGGCATTGGAAAAGCAAACGACATTACCAAAAATTCATAATGACCATACAGAGTTCTAAAAGTCGTTTTCAGAATATCATCTTCCTTCACCCTCAATTTGATATGACCCAACCTAAGGTAAATCTTGGAAAAGTAAACCACTCCTCAGAGTTGGTAAAATATATCATTTATCCTTGGAAGATGATACTTATTCTTAATATTCACCCTTTTCAGTTGTCGGTAGTGAATACACATAATGATTGAACCATCGTTCTTTTTGACCAAAAAACTTGAGAACCCCAAGGAATATACTTGTTCGGATGAAACCCTTATCTAACAAATAGTTAAATTACTCATTTAATTCTTCAATTTCTGTCGGAGCCATTCGGTAAGAAGGAATAGAGATAGGATGCGTATCTGGGAGAAGGTAAATACCAAAATATATTTCCCTTTCTGTAGAAATATTGGATAGAATATCTGTGAACACTTACCGAAACTCATTAATAACATGGACTAACTTAAGAGTAGGGGTTTCAGAATCCATATCCCTCACCCTAACTATATCGTACATGCAACAGTTAGAAATCATCTTTTAGCCTTAACATAGGAAACAAACTAACCCTTAGTCATAGAATTTCCCTCTTTCCCTAGGATAGCCTCATTCCGAAATCGAAACTTAACTACTCTGGTTCTAAAACCAATAGAGGTATAACATTAGTGCAACCAATCCACACCAAGGAAAACATCAAAATCTAGCATATGAAAATCAACCATCCAACAAGATTAACTCTACGAGACAAGGAGATGGGACACTTTCTAAAGATTCTCTTAGCCACAATTGAATAAACAAAAGAAGTATACACATTAAAAAGATCTAAAATAACATCCGGAAGAACGTCAAACTGCAAAGCCACATATGGCACCACAAAATACATGTTATCATCGAGATCAAGTAATGCATATACCTCAAGTTGGAAGACTTTGAACAATCTGGTAACCACATCGGGAGAACCTTCTTGTTCATCATGAGTCTAAATTTCATAGAACTTACTTGGGAAAACTTGGACCTGATGAAGGATAGGGTTGAGCCCTACAATGGTTATCTCTTTCATTTATACCAAGTGAAGAACAATCTCTTATATTTTAGTTCATCTTACCATACCCAAAACAAGCATTGGAACCCTCTAGATATTTTTCCGTGTGCTTCTTTCCACACTTAGTACAAGTAGGCAGTAAGGACCAACTATAATTTCCTACTAGAGGCTTAGGGTTAGACACTGTATCATTTCTAAACATAGGAGCATTGGCAATATCTTTTCCAAAAAACGTTTGTCAAATCTACAACAACAATTTCCATCGGACCAAGCATGAGAGAAATTCTCATTACCACTTTTAGCGCTCTTTGTATCCCTAGACCTCTCCTTAAGTTTCTCCAATTCAATGTATTGGTCGTGAACCATTAGAAGATATATATCATGTTATTAATGAGTATGGAGGTACTGCATTCTTTCACCACCAATTCTAACACTCCCCAAATGAATTTGCTCATCTTTGTACCGGAGTCGACATATATAGAGGGATCATATCTTGACAACTGTGTGAATATCAAAGTATATTATTTGTCACTCATCCTCCCTTATTGAAAGGTTCATAATTGAATAATGGTTGCCTCTTTCATCACAAGATAAAAGAACCTTTCAAGGAAAGTTGAATTGACTTTTCCCAATCAGGAAGAGCTGCATCTTCCGGTCTTCTTTCCATCCACTGGTTAAACCAAATTTAAGCAACACCTTTAACTTTATAAGAAACCAATTACACCTTTTACACCGGCATCACTCCCATAATAGCCAACACCTTGTAAATATCATTAATGAACTCTTGTGGATCTTCCTCCACCTTAGAACCATAGAGCTCCGGAGGATTCATCGTAGTGAAGTCCGTCACTCTAGATGATGTCGTACCCATAGTTGGGTTCATGGGAACTGAAACCTACATATTGGTTTGAGCTATCACTACTTGAGAAAACACTTGAAAATCATACCTAAACTCTACATTATTCACTTTCACGGCCAAAAGGTTGACTAGAACTTTTGGAGCTTTAGGAGGAGCTTCTTGTTCCGAACTCTCCCTCCCATTCCTTCAAACATAAGCTCTTTGAGTAGTCATATCCTCAGAGAATCGGATAAGGATTAGTAGAGAGACCTTATAGGCTTTAACTCTATACACAACTTAGAGTAATGAAGAATCAAAGTTTCCTGAACATCTTGTAGCCTCTCATTCATGGATGTGGAGTGTTTCACACTCTTGAAAAAGACTACTTGATGTGGTTATGAGACATCCTAAAACCTTTCTAAACCTTGTGCTCTTATAACCATGTTTGTAACCCAATAATTGTAGCATGACACACAAGACCCCAAGTGTCCTTATATAAGCCACTTAGATTTCATGGTCAAGATAATAAAAATAGAGAAGATTTAAAAACATAATTTAAAGATAACAAAATTTAATAAAACAAAGGAGAAGTGCAATACACTTGTCTCAAAAACCATCTAATATAACATAATCTCGGGATGCAAAAGATCATAAGGAATGGAGTGGTTAAATTCCGGGATGAATGAGGACTCACCAATCTTTAACTCTTTTTCTACTATAGATCCTAGTCACGTGGATGAGAGGAGGAACATGAGACCCTACATTTGTATACGAAATGTATCCAATGGTAAGTGTTAGTACAAAAATATACTAAATATGATAACTTGCATAAACAAGTTATGAGTTCGACAACTTAAGTCATAAAGTATAATCAATGCATATAATATATCATTTCAACATATAATAAGTACTTCTTGAAGAAACCTCAAAACATACTTACTCAGGATATGGGTAAAAACCACTAGTCTTACTCATCATGGAAGAAAAACTCAAGCAACAATTTAAGATCATTCCCTATCATAACATAGGGGAGTCGTCTCCTACCTTATTATAAAGGTTCATGGGTAATCACCTCTAGCCCTTCTTACCTTGGGACCACGGGCACTCACATCTTATCCATACATCATGTGACATTGTTATTCACCTCTTATATTTCTATCATAAGACATGGGTACTCGCCTCTAGTGTTTTGCTAAGAGGTCATGGGTAATCGTCTCTAGCCTTATCATTCATAATTCCTTAACTTAGATACATTTTTTGCAAGAAGTCCTTCGAACCTAGAATCATTCAATGTGAGAAAAGCTTTAACATTCATACATAGGAAAGAATTTGATAAAATGTCTTCCACAACAATTACATCAATAATCAACAATTAACAACATATATGCTTTACTCGTAAAGCATTTCATGTCATAGTCATCACATATGGTTCAATATCAATCAATTCATATCATAATTATCACATATGCTTGAATCTCAAAGAAACTCATATTTTATCTTATTTATCCTATAAAATACACATAAATATATAAATTCTCCTTTCATAGAGTAAAACTAATTTAAATCAATTTCTCGTTACAAACATGGGTTAATTAAGGATGGGTACGCGGGATATAATCATAAAAACATAGATACCTCTCAATTCATGCATAATCAATCCTAATTCAATCAATTCAATCAAAATTTATAAAAGACCCATAACATAGAATAAAACCCTCACACAAATTAGGGAAATTTTTAATTTTTAATAAGAGAAGTTAGGAGCTCAATGGATTAAAAGATATCATACCTTGCTATCAAAGAAAAAAATCAATTGATGAATAGAGACTTTACCTTGAACCTATCTTGAATCTTCTTATGAAAACTTCTAGGGAGATAAATATCATGGAGAGAAGAACTCAATTTCTTTTGATGATATTAAGAGAATGACTTGAATTTGTACTTTTTGGGGTTAAAATCACCGATATGAGGGTTTTAGTCATGGTAAAATGGCATAGTATTAGGCTAGACTTATTAGGAAAAGAGCAAACTGCCCTAAAATAACTCCCGACCTCACGGCCCATGGACCTTGATCCAAAAACCGTGGTCTGACCAATGCTCCATCCCATTGGCACGTGGTTTAAGGTCAGAAAATACGTTTTAGGGTGTGGACCATAGACCTTCATCCACAAAATATGGACCCATCAACAGTCCGTTGGTCCATGTCGTGGTTCCACCTCTTCTCAGCCCCTTTTGGGTGCCCGTCCACAGACAATACCCACTTTCCATGGTGAAATTAACGGGCCATGGTTGCCCTCCATCAAAAGGAACCTGGAATTGCTAAAAACTTCTATGTTGCCCATTCTCAAATCTCATGTGTTACAATATTCTTACGGATACTCTGACCTAACTTTATTTCACCGTATAGATTGACTCTAGTTGAGTTGAAATATTTAAAGAATTAGTTGAAAGACCTTCTTGATAAAGGTCTAATTTGACCAAGTGTATCACCATGAGGCACTCCAGTATTATTCATCAGTAGTGTCCGAAGTGAAAGAGAAACAAGACCAAGATCCTATTTTGCTTGAATTGAAGGAAAATTTTAATAAGCATAGAGTGATGGCTTTTAAACAAGTGGGAAATATTGTGTTGAGGTATTAAGGTAGATTGTGTAAGGAGGGTATATGACCTCCTAGAGAGGATTATGGAAGAATCATAACTCTAGATAATCTTTGCATCCTGGTTCCACAAAGATGAATTGTGGCTTCAGAGAAGTCTATTGGTGGAGTAGTATGAAGAGGTGTACTACAGAGTTCGTTTCTAAGTGCCCGAATATGTCAACAATTCAAGTTAGAGAACTAAAAGGGCCTTTGGTACGACTGAGAATATATATCTTCCTTTATGGAAGTGGGAGATGATCAATATGGATTTCATTCTTAGCTTGTGGCGGTCCCGCAGGAAGCATGATTTGATTTGGGTGATTGTAGATCGGATGGCCAAATCAGACCATTTATTGCTGATAAAGGCTAATTTTCAGCAGAAGATTATGTAGATTATATATTAAAGAGATAGTCACACTTCATGGAGTTTCGGTGTCTATTAATCAGATAGAGGTGAGAATTCACCGCATAATTCTGGAAGTCTTACGAGAATGGTTTGGCTCGAAAATAAACTTGAGTATTACTTTCTATCCCTATTCAAATGGTCAAGCAGAGTGTATGATTCTAACGTTAGAGGATATGTTGAGGGTGTGTATGATTTATTTTATAGGTTATTAGGATAGTTACTACCTAGTATAGAGTTTGCTTATAACAATAGCTATCATTGTAGTATCCAAATGTCTCATTATGAGGCTCTTTATGGGAGAAGATGTAGATCTCCTATTGGATAGTTTAAAGTTGGTGAAGATGGGTTGATAGGAACAGACTTGGTTCATCAATCTATTTATAGTAAAGACTATTCAAGAAATGTTGAAAACAATGCAAAGTAATCATAAATCTTATACAAATGTTTGGAGAATAGACTTGGAGTTTGAGGTGAATGATCTGTTTTATTTGAAGGTTTCACCCATGAAGGGGTTATAAGGTTTGGAAATTAGGGAATATTATTCCTATGTATATTGTTCCTTACAGGATATCTAAGAGGATTGACAATGTAGCCTATGAGTTGGAGATACCACCGGAGTTAGCAGCAGTCCATTCCGTGATTCTCGTTTCAATGTTGAGAACCAAGAGGTAGCATCAATTAAGGTCTTACGGAGGAACCAGTTTGTTGAAGAAGCTACTTGGTTTGTTGAGGAGGATATAAAGAACATATACCCACATCTCTTTTCTTCTGGAGAATCTTCAAGCAAAGGTAGTAATTCTTTTCTTGGTATTCTTTAAGTTGAAATGTTTAAGTATGATTTATTGATTGTGGGGTGTTTGAGTTGGTTGTATATGTTTCCACCCTAACTTATGCTTAAGGTAATCTCATTCAAGGATGAATGTTCCCAAGGTAGATACATTGTAACACCTCGGTCTTAGAAAGAGTTGAAATTAGAAAGAACTAATTCAGCAAGAGCCAAATTGAATATTTTGCAAGTTATGCTTAAGTTGTGAATTTTGGATCAACTTCAAATAGCCATAACTTTTCGTACATGATGATTTAGGATTACCATAAGATAAAAAAATCATATGTCATTGAATCCTCATTCCAAGGATACCAGCCTATGCCTCACCCCACTCACTTTCTCGAGTTGAGTGTTAGGATATGGGACTAGGGCTCACCTTCCTAGACTGAACCTCATGTCGACCCACTCATTAGTCCATCAATCTAGCATCTTGGTTTCACGACCTCTCTCTCAAGAAAGCCAAAAACACATGGGTGAACTTGTATTTACAAATAGAAATCCATTAGATTCAACCACAACCACTAGACGAAATCACCATTAAACTATATCTAAGCTATAAGCAAGCAAGACCCAGCAATAATATTAATTCATATTATATAATCACACCCCAAGAATGGGGGGTTTTAGCCACACAACAAGAAATAAAAAACCTTCAATGATGTTGTAATCAAATGGGTATAAGAGATAAAGTCTTGATTTGAGCAAAGCAAGAAGAATCAAGGATATCTACTTCCAAATAGAAAGGGAAGAGACCCTTTCTTCTTCAAGTCTTCAAAACCCTTTCCAAACTTGAGTCAAATTATGAAAAACTAAATTTTAAAGTATAAAAACTAGAATACTATTTGAAATCTCTAATTAACAACTAAAACTAGTATTTATAGTTTTCATATTTTGTGTTGTGATGGATCGTTCGGCAAGGTTAGTAGAGTTTACCGAATGACTCCACGACTTGCCCATCTTATAGTTCATCACCATTTAGTGCTTTCCCAGAACATCTTAAAGTCCTAGACCATTGGTGGCATAGTACTGCTTTGCGGAACTGTTCAGTGTCGCGTTGTCCATTCATTTCTCCGCTGATTTGATCCTCTTTCTTTTGGGCTCAACCTGCTGGAACAAAGGGTGAAGTATGTCCCTTTGATGATGCTCCAAGTTTACTTGGTGATGCTCATGCTTTAGTTTCTTCGTTCTTTTTAGCCTTCTTGTTCCTTTTCGCACCATAGTGGCCATGCTTTCTTTGAAACATCAATTACCAGAAACTTGATAATTTTCAATAGATATTGAGATAAAAATAAGCATTAGAATACACTATTTCTATTAAAATGTAGCCCTAAATGTGTCCAGGCTTTGGACTCATCAGCAACCAAGATTTATCGTGACTTGCGAGTCATTTATTGTTGTAATATAATGAAGAAGGATGTTAAAAAAGTTATGGATAAATGTCTTAATTGTCAACAATTGAAGGTTGAGAATCAGAAACCTAGTGGATTGTCTCAAGATATTAGTATTACTACATGGAAGTGCGAGTATTTTAATATGGACTTCATTAAAGGTTGCCTCGTACTCTCATCAACCTGACCTTATTTGGGTTACTAGGGACTGAATGGCGAAATAGGCTTAGTTTTCTCTTGCAAATACATCATTTTTCAATCAAAGAGTATGCGAAGCTTTATACTTAGGATATGTTAAGGTTAGATACACTACCCGTGTCTACTATCGCTGATAGTAGTACTCAGTTTTTGTCAAAACTTTGAAAGTCTTTCGAGAAGTGTCATGGCACTCAATTTAACCTTATACGACTTTTCATTCACAAAATGATGGGCAAGACGATCGTTCTAACATAACTTTACAATATTTGTTGAGATCTTGTGTGATTAAATTCAAGGGTAGTATGGATTACCATCTGACTTTAATTAAGTTTTCTTATAATAATAACTATTACTCGAGTATCTAGATGGCTCCATTTGAGCTTCTCTATTGCAGAATGTATAGTTTCCCTATAGGTTCGTTTGCAGTTGGCGGGGTCTCTTTGATACTGCTCGAGTTGGTATATGTGGTTATAAGAATAGTTTGACTTATTGGTGAATGGTTGATAATGTCTCAAAGTTGAAAAAAGTCATTGTTAGGAGAAGAGTGCATGAATTTCGTGTTGATGATTGAGTTTATTTGAAAATCTCAACCTTGAAGCGTGTGATGAAGTTTGGAAAGAAAAGGAAACTTAGTCTCCAATATGAGATCCCATGTCATATTTTGAGACGTATTGACAATGTTTCTTTATGAATTAGAGTTACTAAATGATTTAGCATCGATACACTGATATGCCATGTCTTTTTGTTGAAAAAGTATGTTGGAGACCCAATGTCCTATGTGCCTTTGGATTTGTTTGGGAGTTATGGAAAGTCTTGTATGAAAAGGTTTTAGTTAAGATTTTAGACCATTAAGTTCAGAAGTTCATAAATAAAGAAATTACTTCCTTGAAAGTTCTCTAGAGGAATCAATCAGTTCAGGATGCTACTTTGGAGGTCGAATCTGATATGATGTCAAAGTATCTTCCACTCTTTTGCCTTCACTACTATTCTATCTTCAGGGATTAGTTTTTTGTAACACCTCGAATTCCAGAAGACTAAAAAAAATTCCGTTTTCCAAAATTTGGTGCTTGTTCCTACGGTGCCTCCCATAGACTGTAGGAAAGGTCTGTGCCTGTCCAGACAGTTTTTCCAAAAAATGTAAAGTTTCAGTATTTTTTAAACGGTTCACCACGATGGTCCATCATTCAAATCACGAACCATAAGTATGTCTCGTTATCTTTCACAAGGATGAGAAAAATACTTGATATTGTTCTTTGTTACATGGCTCACATGTTTGTATCAATCAAAGTGGTGGTATTCCAAGTTAAATTTTTTTGAGATGAGATTTAATGGTTACCCGAGGACGAGCAAAAGTGTAAATGTTGGGTGTTGATGTGAAACTAAAATTAACATATTTAGTCATTATTTGCTACATATTTAATCTTTTAATTATCCTTTTTAGCATAAATTTTATGAGTTATTCTTATGTTGTGTATGTTATTTGTAGGATTAAAATGACGTGAAGATGAAATATTTGGAGCACAAATGAATTAAAAAAAGAAATCATAGAAGGAGATCAAGGAGACAACTTAAAATATTAAAGTTCATAAAATATATATTTCTATATATGAAAAAAGAAGCAATTTTCAATCAAATGGCTGCCATGTGGCAGCCAGTAAAAGACCAAATTGTATTCTTGAGGAGGTGGAGGACTTTCAGAAACATCAAATAATTTCTAGAAACCTAATTCCTTTAGGTTTTGATTTCCTAATTTGTCTTGAACTCAATTATATTATTTAGGGTTTCTATATCAACAATTAGGGCATGAAAAATTATACTTTGGGGAGGGAAGAACCAAGAATCAGTACACAATATAATTTTTCTTATACCTAAGGAACTTTGGAAGAACTATCGTGGAGGCCGAAGGATTGTGTTTTATTCTTACTTCTCCTTTATTATTTATTTGTATTCGTGATTAGTAAAAGATAATTTAGCTATTATTCTTAAATTGTGATGATTAACACATGCATAATTATTTTTATAAATTTGATTATTTTTGTGAGATAATGAGTAGCTAAATTACATAACTAGGGTTCGGGAAACCATGATGAATTATTAAAGCAAGTTTATGTACAAAGTATTTCTTCAATGATTGTTATTCATCTATGTTATTTCTTTCGTTTACAATGGTTTTAACAATGGCTAATAATTATAACTCGTCTCATTCCAACTTGACAAGTTAAGGAGGTAATGAATGATAAAATTATTGTACAACAAGAATTTAGTTAAGGATTTGTTGTTATCTAATAGCCTGACCTTAATAATTAATGTTAGGGTTAATGCCCAACTCAATTGACGTGAGATATAATTCGGGGTAAAGGTAAGGGTTAGCAAAGTATACAACCACAGACTTACCAAGTCTCTAGGTGAAATTCCCTACTTGGAGGACCAATCACTTAGGGACATCCAACTTACAAACCTTGCATGCTAAAATTTGAAATATATCACTAGGACAATATTCTTGCTGTTTTATCAAAGGGAATACATTCCTAGTTATTTCTAATAATTTGAATATAAATAAATACTTAGTTCAAAGCTAATTTTATTCGTTGGATTTTTATTTCAAATAATGACCACCGAGTTAAATATTCTATATTGAAAATATTATTCTATATTCTCTGTTGGATCGACTCCGACTCATAGTTTAGTAAATATATTACATACGACCGTTTATATTTCCTTTTAAGAAGTATATATTTGGACGTTATCATTAACTTTTGAGCTATTTATGTATACTTTGTACCATTATGTATATATCTACACTAAGGCCCCACTCCTTGTCTAATTTTCTTCCAGCTTGTTTTATTGTTAGCTTATTTAATTCAGTGTTTGTATTTGGATTCTGACTTTCCTAGTAAGGTTTTATGGTAAGTGCATTTATGGTTTCATTTTAGATCGTGACAGTGATGCTTGACGTGCATTTTATTGGTTAAGAATATTTATTGGTTTTTGAGAATTTTAAAAAATTAAAAGATTAGATTTTCTATCAAATATATGGTCAATTGCTAACTTAGCCTATTGTAACTTTTTATATATAGATGTTTGAGTAAAGCCATGTTGATCGACCATCCTTAACCTAATAAACATACTTTTTTTCGTGTTTCAAATACATGTAGAACAATATGTCATGTATAAGAATTATTTTGGTAAACAATAATTTAGGGACTATAAGGCTACATAAAATAGAGTTTTGTTCAACTTATTCTCAAATTTTGAATACAATGACAGTTTTCATGCACTACACTTCCCTTTTATGATTGTAAAATATATCACAATAAAATTTGCATAACTTAAATACGTAAAAAAAAATGTTTATATTATTTGTCCATGCAACATAGATTATGTATAAAAAAAATGTTAAAAAAATGATTCTCAAAAATAAATTCTTTAAAATACTTCGTGATTAAAAGTGACACAAAAGTCATAAATAAATTTATTTTGAAAAAAAAAAAACCTTTTAAAACACTTAAGAAAATTGTAATGGAGAAACATCAAACATTTTCTTATTCAAATACGTGAAATGAAAATTATAAGGCCTGTAGTTGAAGGATTTCAATTACTTACCTTCTATTTTTATTTTTACAGATTTTGTCCTTTTTTCAAATGACTTTAATTCAATAACAACGCAATTACACATCTATTAAAAATTTCAACAAAAATCTCTCTTCATAAAAAAAATAATTGTTACCGAAATTTATGTAGAAGTAATAAGATAATACAATAGACATATCAATCTACGTTTGCACCAGAAGATTTCCCAACTTGTATATTCTCATTAATAAGCTTGTGAGAAACGACACTGCCTTGAATCTTCAATTTATTCTCTAATTCGGAGACTATATTTTGCAGCTCTTTAATCTTAATCTTTGCCAACTTGCTCTTCACAGTGTAAAGTAAACCCATTTTCATTTTCCACTTCCTATTGTCTTGTTCTTGTTCCTGAAGCTTCTTGTTCAGTTGTGTATTACTCCTTTCTGTTGCCTCAAATACACCTTTGTAAAACATTACAGTGCTGTCTAGTTGGTGAAGCTTCTGTTTTAGGACCCCAATTTTCATTTCCTTGGCTTCTGATGTAACATTGTGAATCGCTTCTAACATATAAACTTTCCTCAATAGCAAATTTCTTTCACGCCTCAATGACATTATCTTTTGGTTCTGATCAAACTCTTCTTCCATAGTTCAACCTTTATTAGAGATATGAGAAAGGAAGAAAGTGAGAAGCGAATCAATTTTTTTTTATGATTTTGTTTATAATTCTTACGTTTGTACCTAAAGTTGACATATACTGCTTTTATTTAAGTATATTGATATTGTAAATGAATCATACTTAGAATGTAAATTTGAAAAAGAAAGTCGTTATTCATCATAAAAAGAAAAACATTTTGTCACAAAATATTTAAGAGTAATTAGTAAATATTTATTTGAATAATATCGCACAATTAAATAATTAATTTTAAGAATCAATAAATTAAATCTAAAATACATAATATTATTTTACCATAATTAACACTAAACATATGTAGATGCATCAACACATAGTTTAATAACTCTCATAAATGTTTGAAGAAAAAAAATTAATAACTTCAATTTAATACCAATTGTGTTGGAAAATCTTTAATTTGCTAAAAAATTATTTTGGAACTAAATTAAGTAACATAAAATTATTAATTACAACTATATAAAGAATTTTTTATATATAAACTTAATGTTTTAGAAAAATAACACAATGAGTAATAGGCTAAGCCGGTAAGTAATATAAATTAGTTAGATCGCATGCCATTAACTAATTGTGCTAGAGAATGATATCAATGGCTAGATATTGTCCAAATTAGCACTATGTGATAATTGATTGATGGTGCAACTATTATAAATTAGTTTTCTTTTAAGAGTTCATGTAGGGATTTATTTGATTAAAATATTTTTGTCAATCAATACCCTTAACAATGTAAAAATATTCAACATAGTTTTAATCCATAAAGATATCACAAGGATCTTCTCTAGTTATCCTTTAATACCCTAGATTTTATTTTGTAAACATAAACATCAAGTCAAATATTCATACTATCATATTTATTAAACATACCAAATAGGATCCTAAACATACTAATCTAACATAAAAATCTTCATAGATGGTATACCTTATGAGAAGAACTAAGTGAAATAGGAGTTGAAAAACTAGTCACCTCCTTGCCTTAGCTACCGTCAATGATGAAAAAGTGAAAAGAATATTTAACTAACCCTAATTGATGGACAAAGGACCATTTTATAGAAGATTAGGTTTAATCTGGTCCGTCCATCCACTCACAGATTTGACATATAGGATTTATTGTTAAACAAAAATTATTTATGGTCTTTTTTTTTATTTGGGCCAGACATAAATTAACAAAGGACAAACTATGCAAAATGTTAGCTGTTAAACTGTACTTACCATCTTTTTAGTTGAATTTATAAAATTAACATGGAACAAGTTTATTCGGCCTTCTTTATTTCAACCGAAATACAAGTATGCTTCTTCTTCTTCGATTTGCACCTTTCTTCTTCTTCTTCTTCTTCTTCTTCCTCCTCGTCATCCTCTTCTAGTCTTCTTTGTGTTTTAGTTTTTCTTCTTATTCTTTTCCTTTTTTATCTTCTCATATTGTTATTCTCGTTCTCCTTCGCCTTCTTCTTATTCTTATTCTTATTGTTATTCTACCTCTTTTTGTTTTTCTTCTTCTTCTTCTTCTTCTTTCTTTCTTTATTTCTTTCCTTTTCTTCTTTTTCTTTTTGTTTGTTTCTGAAGTGTTTGAGAGAGTATTGGTTGAGTTTTCACCCTTTTCAAAGCTTTCATAATTAAAGAGTTGTAATTAGTCTACAAAGAGACATATTATTGTCGTATGAGATTTTTGTTAGTCTATCAGCTCTTGTAGGTAAATTTTGTGTTTCTAGCATCATTTGGAGAGTTCGGAGTTTTAAGATAAATTGGCATACAAGACTTCGAGAGGCCTTATATAAGCCACTTAGCTTTCAGAGTAAACATAATAGTAATCGATAAGATTTTGAAACATAATTTCAAGATAACAAAATTTTATAAAATGAAGAAAAATTCTGAGACACTTATCTCAAAAACCATTTTATACACCCGAATCTCGGGACACATCCCATACAATATTGTTCAAAACACAAACGAGACGATCATAAGAAAAGTAGTGACTAAATCGTCAGATGAATGAGGACTCACCAATCTTCAATTCTTCTTCTATTTTAGATCCTATCCATGAGAATGAGAGTCAGAAACACCAGAACCTACATTTGAATAAGAAATGAGGGGAATAATATGCATTAGCACAAAAACGTAATAAATGTAATAACTTTCATAAACGTAACATAAGATTCAGACAACATAAGTCATAGAGCATAATAAAATCACATAATAGATTATTTCCACATATAAAGAGTACTTCTTGAAGTAACCTATATTCATACATCGTCAAAACATTAGTAACCACCACTAGTCTTACTCATAATGGAAGGAAAACTCAAGAAAAATTAAGAGCTCATCACTGATCATAACATATTATCGATTATGTTCTAATGACATAGGGAATCACCTCTTGCCTTCTTATAATCATGGGTAATCACCTTTATTATGTAACACTCTGGAAACTAGTAGGATAAACTAGAGCTTGACATTACGATTAGAGACTTTAAGTGTACCTCCCCACACCTTAAAATAAATGTTTTCATGTTAGAACGTCATTGTTCAAACCCCAAGGACAATCCATGGGTATTTGAGGATTGCACATAAAATATGTCGGGCATTGACCCACGAGGGGTCACTCAGGCCTAGTAGGTCCCCCCACGCCTCGTGGGTGAGGGGCCGTGGGTAGAGCCAACGGAACCAAGTCTCAGACCTCAACTTATGCTTCACCAGCATGGGTCGTGGGTCCAACCACGACCCGTTAGTGAACGGTCGTGGGTGATAACTGGAAATCACTTTTTGGAGTTAGTTGAGAGGTACTTTGCGGTTTTAAATTTTTAACTTATACAAAGTGACGTCAGCTAACACTAAATTATACAAACTATACATTGATTTATCACCCCTAAAATTATTCAACTTTTTCATATTTCAAAAATCCCAAATAAAAAACAACTTTTCCCCCTAAACTCTCTCTCTCTCTCGCTAGAACTCCAATGAAGAAGAAGAAAATCAAGTTAGGGTTTGAAGAAGAAGGATTTTCACTAAATTTCTTTGGTGAATCATAATTAAGTTATGGTAGTCCTTCATCCATGGAGTCCCTCCAAACTCAATATCAAAGGTAGAATTTTCCCCAAAAAGCTAGGATTTACTCCATTTCATGGATTCTTCTCAAAAACAATTTTAATGATTTAATTACTTTACATTATGATTTAATTGTTGATGATTGTGGTTTTTACAATTAAATCTCCTATGAAACCATGACATTTCCCATATCTCCAATTTATGACTTTTTTATGTGGGTAAATTGATGGAAGAAAAGTATTATGAGATTATTCTTATCCTAATTTAGTTAATTGAATCATGTTATTATCCTTGTATAAAATAATAACTCTATATTTTTGGTTGAATCTGATCTATTGTCCTTAAACGGAAAAGTATAAGAATATGTTTAACTATGAGATGAATGCGTTAAGAACACTTTGAGCGTGAAGTGTCTATGATTATAATTGTGTTGTTGTGTTGATTGAAAGGATATTGTCATGAAAACATAAGGAACATAATGTGAAAAGTTTTCTCAAGTGATGGATATTCTAGGTTTAAAGTAAATTCTCACCTAATTGAATCTAACGTTATAGGTAGACATGGACGGTGAAAGACTATTCTCACACACAATCTAATGAGGTATACTAATGAAACAATTCATGACTTAAAAATATTATGTGGTATAAATTCATAGAACCGAGTGGATATTGAATACGTGGTAGAGGATCTCTCATTAAGCAAGGCTTGGTTTATACAAGTTATCTCATGAGATGGAAGCTCCCTGTTAAGCAAGGTTGGGGTTTGTAGTAATAATTGCCTTATCGCATGAACTGTGTGCCCTCGTAGGTTATTTAGCTAATGTATCCACCTAAATGCTAACAAATGATGGTCTTACCTTAGGCAAGTAAGACAACACTTTTCGGTGTGGGTAACACCTGCTTCAATGTTAAACTAACATGGTCTATCCCGATTAAGGCTTATTTCCACTATCACAAGAATATGAACTAGAACATGAATTATGAATTATGGTTAGTCGATAAGCTTTAATTAGCACGGGTAGGATTATGGGATCTTATTCATACATTGCACAAGAATGATTTGAGGGTACAAATGGTATGGTTCTCTTATCATGTAATGATATGTGTAATGAATATGCTTATAGCTTATGCTTTTGCATTGTATTTAGAATGATGCTTTAAACTAGTAAATGGCATTCTTGCAACTAAAACATCCTTTTTAGCATGTTTTTATGATATTGTGCATGAAAATCATACACTTCCTGCATTTTTGTAATAACGCATATTTTTCCTACATTTCCCCCAAGTGTAAGGTCCGATTCCCAAGAAGCTCCCCACTATGGCTAGAACTTGGATTTGCTCATTTATCCTCGATCATGGTGAGACCTCATGTTTCGAGGATGGGTTTCAATCATTGTTGTTTCATTCTTGTACTTTCACTTTCAGATTATGCTGTTTTGGGTTCTGACCCTAATTGACTCAAGTGTTGTAATAGATGGCTAATTGAGACAAGTATAGAATTCCGTTTTCCTTTATGAAGATTTTTGGACTTAAAATGCTTTTTTAATCTTATTATTCTAACACTTTAGGTGATGATATGCTAAGTGGATTAAATAGTGCCTTTCGGGATTTTATGTGCCTTGGTATGTCTAGGGGGTACCCTTGAATCGTGACATACTTTGTATCAGAGCAAAAAACTTAAAATGATTCTAGGATGATGTGTCATAAGCCAGGACGATGATTGCAAATGTGGTGCATGTATCACATTATTAGGGACAAAGATGTTGAATCCAAGTTCCCTTCATTAGAGTTAGTCCCCATAGTGAGGGAGTTTTCGGAAGTGTTTCCTAATCACTTGCCCGGGATTCCTCCCGAATGGGAAATAGACTTTGTCATTAATCTTTTTTTGGATACTAACCTCATATATATCCATCCTGACAAGATGAATTCGTCGGAGTTGAAGGAATGGAAAGCTCAACTCAAGGATTTTCTAAACAAAGGTTTCATTCAGAAAAAGCATATCTCCATGGGGTGCTCCAGTATTGTTTGTGAAAAATAAGGATGAATCCTTAAGAATGTGTATTGAACATCGCCAATTGAAAAAGGTCTCTATAAAGATTAAGTATCCTCTTGCAAGAATTAATGACTTGTTAGATCAATTGCAAGAGACTAGTCACTTTTCATAGATCAACCTTCGTTCGGGCTACCATTAACTTAGGGCGAGAGAGGTTGACATCCCTAAAAAGACTTTCTGAACTAGGTATGAGCACTATGAGTTCGTTGTGATGTCTTTTGGACTAACTAATGCCCCAACGACATTTATGTACCTTATAAATAGAGTCTTCCATAAATATATTGACATGTTCGTCACTGTGTTTATCGATGATATCTTGGTATATTCTCGAAGTGAGGATGATCACATGAACCATATTAGGATTGTATTGCAAACCTTCAAAGATCACCAATTGTTTGCAAAGTTTAGTATGTGTTAGTTTTGGTTGAAATCAGTGGCATTCATAGGTCACATATTGTCAATAACGGGTATATAGGTTGATCCAAAGAAGACGGGCTCTGTCAAAAATTGGCTTAGACCATTGTCGCCGACCGATATTAGGAGCATTTTGAGTATAGTCAGCTATTATAGAAGATTTGTTGAGGGATTCTCCTCTATTGCTTCTCCTTTAACGGCCCTAACCCAAAAGAAAGCTAAGTTTTAGTGAGCAAAAACTTTTGAGAAAGGTTTCAAAGAATTGAAGAAAAATCTTACCTTCGCTCCGATGTTGACCTTACCAGAGGGATATAAAGGATTTGTAGTGTATTGTGATGCTTAACAAGTAGGTTTTGGTGGTGTTCTCATGCAACATGGTAATGTGATAGCTTATACCTCAAGGCAACTCAAGGTCCATGAAAAGAATTATCTGACACATAATTTTGAATTAGCGTCCGTACTATTTGCCTTGAAAATATGGAGACATTATCTTTATGTGGTCCATGTAGATGTGTTCACCGATTACAAAAGTCTCCAATAGTATTTACTCAAAAAGACTTGAATCTCTTGCAAAGAAGTTGGTTAGATCTTTTGAAAGTCTACGATATAAGTGTACTTTACCACCCCCATCAAAGCCAATGTAGTTTTGGATGCCTTAAGTCGTATATACATGGGTAGTATAACTCATGTAGATGAGGAAAAGAAGGAGTTAGTCTGAGATGTGCATAAGTTGGCCTGGTTGAGAGTTTAACTAGTAGGTTCTCCAAAGGGTGGTTTCATGGTCCGACATAGATTTGATTCATCCTTAGTAGTTGATGTAAAGTCTAAGCAACACCTTGATCCCATCTTAATGGAGTTGAAAGAATCCGTGCTTAAGAAATCCGTCGAGGAATTCTCCCAAGGGGGAAATAGGGTACCTAGATATCAAGGTCAGTTGTGTGTTTCGGATGTGGATGACTTTAGAATACAAATTTGGGAACAGACTCATGGTTCGTGATATTCAATTCATTTGGAAGGAACCAAGATATACTGGATCTACGCGAGGTCTATTGGTGGAATGGCTTTAAAACGTGATATAACGGATTTTGTTGCCAACTGTCCATATTCTCAACAAGTCAAGGCCGAATATCAAAATTTGGGAGGTTTTTCTCAAGATATAGGTATTCCAACTTGGAAGTGAGAGGATGTTAATATTGAATTTGTTGTGGGTTCGCCTGTACCCGAAGTCAACATGATTCTATTTGGGTCATCAATGATAGAATGACCAAATCAACCCACTTTATTCCCGTCAAGACTTCATATTCAGCAGAGGACTATGCCAAGTTATATATTAATGAGATAGTGAAGATGCATGGGGTTCCTATGTCCATCATATCTGATAGAGGGTACTCAATTCACTTCTCACATTTGAAAGGCTTTCTAAAATGGGGTTGGTACCAAGGTGAATCTTCGCACCACATTTTATCTCAAAACGGATGGTCAAGCGGAACATACTATATAAACCCTAGAAGATATGTTAAGGTCATGTTTCATTAATGTCAAGGGTAATTGGGATGACCATCTACCGTTGATAGAGTTTGTTTACAATAATTGTTACCACTTAAGTATTTCTATGATCCGCTTAAAGCACTTGATGGGATAGGGTGTAGGTATCTGGTTTGGTCATGTGAAGTAGGTGAATTTGCTCTTATTGGTCCCGAAATAGTTTATGATGCCATTGAAAAAGTTTGACTTATTATAGATAGGCTAACGACAGCCCTAAGTCCGCAAAAGTCTTATGCCGACTATAGAAAGAGAGATCTTGAATTTGAGGTAGGTGATTGGGTCTACTTATAAATCTCACCCATGAAAGGGGTAATGAGGTTTGGTAAAAAGTGCAAACTGAGATCCGGTATGTGGTCTAGTATAAGATATTGAAACATGTTGGTAATGTTGCTTATGAATTGAACTTTCCTATTGAGTTGGCTCTAGTTCATCTAGTGTTCCATGTCTCAATGCTGAAAAAATATATAGGTGATCTGCTATCTATTTTTTCTATATAAGGAATAGAGGTTAATGAGAATCTTTCTTATGAAGAGGTTTTAGTTGATATCTTAGACCGACAAGTTAAGTGGTTGAGGAATAAAGAGGTAGCTTCTGTTAACGTTCTATGGAGGAACCACCTAGTTGAGAGTGATACATGCGAGGTCGAGGCCGATATGATGTCCCGTTATCCTCATATTTTACCTCTTACTTATATTCAAATTTAAGGTAAGTAGTTTCTCTTGAGTTGGTTGTGAATTGTGAGTTGTGTGTATTGTATGAGTTTTTGCCATGATCTTCTTTATGTGGTGTGAGTCCATGTGAAGAAGAATGTATTGCATAACTTGAGTTTTCTCATAATTTATGTCACTATTTGTTGAATTACTTAACTGATATAATAATTGAATATTTGTCTTATGAGATGAATTATGTACATGCAAAATTGTTTTTGAAGTGATATTTTGAGTCCATATTGTGATCTTGAACTTTTCATTCATTGGATAAGGTAGTTCCTCCGATGAACATGATATATGATGTATTGCATGCATATTGAGTTGGTTTGATATGCCTTTGTTAGGAGTAGAAGTTTCTCCTTTGAATAAGCGCTTATGATAAATTGTGCATTAGAAGTTTTTGCACATTTTTAGTATGTATGCTGGTTGGGCTGTGGTCTAAAATTTTTGTCTTTGTTTGCTATATTTGTCGGCATTCGGGGATGAATGTTCCCAAGGGGGATATAATGTAATACTCTGAAAATATAACGACCTAAGCTAGAGCCTCATATGATGTCTAATGACTAAAAAGGATTAAAATGATGTTGTTATACCTCATCTAATGTAACTAACTTAGTAAGAAAGTGTTAATGCATAAACATGAAGAAACGACCAAGACGTCCGAAAACTAGTAAATTGGACTAGTGTGGTATTAGGTCTTGTAGTAAGGTTTTGAAGTGTCATATGAGGACTAAATCTTGTAAAAATATTTGGTATAGGTAGAACTAAATTTTAGGGTCCAAAACGTACGGGTACGTCCCCCCAAGGACCAACCTAGGGGTCGTTCAGGAAGACCCAACCTTTGACCCAAAAAGCTGTCAAAAAGACAGCAGAACCTACGGAGGTCATTGACGAGCCGTCAATGGATCCACGTCCCGTAGATTGGGGTCGTGGGTCAGACCTCTAATAGACCTTTACTCCCCTTAAACTAGGAGTCTCTGACAAAAACAAAGGAGGTACGTACGGGGGCGTGAACCCATGCACGGTCTGTGGATGGGTGGCCGTAGATTCTTCTGAATTTTAAGTCTTTAGTTTTAGTTTAGGGGTCAGTGTTAATTAGTTATTTTATAAGGGTATAATAAGGGTGGTTAATTAACTAATTAAATTTCAAAAACTAACTATAAGAACGTTACCCTAAGACTTTAAGTCATTCAACTAAACTCACAACTCAAAGACAAAAACAAAACTTCCCTCTCCCAAAATCCTATCTAAGAAATCCATTGAAGAAGAATACCAAGGTTAAACTAGGTTTGTAAGAACTTGACCTTTCTCCATCAATTCTCAAGAAATTTATCAAGGTATGGAAGCTCTTCACTCTCGTTTTCCCCAAGAGACTATCTCAAAATTGAACTTCAAAGTTTCCCAAATTTTAGGTTTTCACTCAATATGGTGGGTCTCTTTCTAAACTTGTTTCCATTTATCTAAATTGATTATTTATGATTATATATGAAGTTCTATGGATGAATTCAAGTAATCATAGTGGGTTTTGAAGAAATCTCCATAAGACCACTGAATCTCCCTTTTTTCTCAAATCTAAACCCTATTATGCTTTGATTGATGAATGAAGGATGAGAATCTAGTATGTTTCTATGTAATTCATGATTTTATTATGATGTTTCCCTAGATGATGTGTAACATTTCAAAAACGTAAGACGTGTCGTTAAGCCTAACATAGTTGTCCGGAAGTCTAGACACTCTTTTTAAGGTTAGTTTCATGAATATAGGTCACTTAGGAAGTTTTGGAACCAAAATGTTTAAGAACGTCCATGAAGTCCGAAAGTTGGTTCAAAGAGGTGCTAGTGTGCCTTTGCCTATTTGGCTAGCTTTTAAGAGTCGGAATTTAACAAAATCTGGTGGAAGGTGTGTAACACGTGTTAGGAAGGTTTTATGGTTGAAACGTCCGGGTAAGACTCCCCAAGGACCAACCAAGGACCTTGAGGAGGACCCTTGAGGGATTGGCAACAATGCCTGGGCTGTGTGCATCGATGGGTTGGCTTACGGTCCGTGGGTGGACCAATGGACCTCTGGTGCCATCGTCGCTCCACACATGGCCAGGTGGTGGCTGTGTGCATCAACGAGACAACATACGTCCCGTGCATGGACCAAAATACCGTCGATGCCACCGTCCCTCCTCACTTAGCCAAACCTTGGTGGGGAGCAGTTTCGGAACTGCCAACGGGCCATAAGTGGACTGATGGGACGTCGATGCCTCCGTTGTCCCACACTTATCCTGGTGGAGGAAGGCCCTGTCTCCACAAGTCTCTGACCGAGACGACGGATGGGCAGCACGGTGGAGGGGCCAGTCCGTCGACTCCAAACGGACCGTCGACGGGGTCTCGTCTGTGAGGTCAGGTAAGTTTTCTTTCCCATTTTAATTAAGTCATTTAATTAGTTAGGGGTTTAGGTTGTTAATTAAGGGATTAAGGGAGGCTTAATTAAGTTAGTTATTCACCCTATAAAATCCCTAACCTCACTTAAACTAAACACAACTCTAAAACAAATTGCTCTACCTTCTCTCTACTTTCTCTCTCTATTGGAAGACTCCATTGAATCTAAGTCTAGGAGGTGATTTGGGGGACTGGAAAAGGGTGGATTCATCTTCAATTTCTCATCAAAACAATAAGGTATGGGATCTCTTCACCTTTGAGACTTCTTTCTTCAAAGGGTTCATCCAAATTGCTTTCAAAGTTAGTGATTTCTAATGGGTTTCACCCAATTCCGAATTTGATGTTATGAATTAAGTTGCTGATGTTTCCTTTAGGTTGATATGATTTGATTAACATGTATTCTAACTTAATTGGAGTAATTGATGATGATATTGCCTAAATTGAAGAACATATTTCCAAGTCCTTAACCCTAGGTTGTGTTCTTGACTTAGATTGTAAATTGTTCATCCAATTGACTTGCTTAGGGGTTGAATAACTTTTATATAATGTTGATATGATGTTTATGAACAAATTAGGATGATAATTAGTCTTTCATGCTAGTTCTTGATAGGTGATCTAGGGTATGATGAATTGACTAAATCCTAAGCTTTGATCTACTATTGAATTGTGAAGTAGAGATTGTTGTATACTTGTGATTTCAATTGTTATTGAATTATGGTGATTTGATTACCTAATTTGGTTGAAATAAGGGTTTATGGTAAGACCTTCATGATGATGAATTGTGAAGAAGAGTTGGTAAGTCTTGTGACCTTATCCTTTGTTTCAATTATGGTTAATTGTGATTAAGTCATAATGATTGTATTGGAGCATGCCTTGTTTAGGATTTATAGGTTAGTATGATGTTGAATTGAAATGTCTTGGTATGGTTGTGAGGTTGATTAAGATGTAAAGTAATAAGGGTGATGATGATTGCCAAATGTGCTTTATTATGAAAGGCCATGAAGTGTTAACCTTACTTATGTGAATTGTGATGAAAGGCTTTTACTCATGCAATTCCTATTGAGCTAAGATGATGATGATTATACGAGAGCTAGACCTTATTAGATAAACTAAGTTATGATTTATAAATAAATATTAAAGACATTTCAATAAGGGACTCTAGCTTAGCACCGAGTGATCTTGAATGTGAGAGGGTGACACTTTCCCACATAGGGAAGGTAGGTTGCACTACGGTTCTCACGGGGTGGATAGCCTCATGACCCAATTAGGTTTAGAGTGATATTTCATATGATGCCCCAAGATTCCAGAACTATGTTTCCACCATAGGAATACTAGCTAGTGGATCCACTTAGAATGCTACATTTATGTTAGGTTTTACCTTGGCCGGTAGACCACCTTCCATCGGTGTAAGATTTATGACACCGGATTCCACATTAGCTCATGTGGTCTATGTCAGTTAAGGCAAGTGTTCCCTAAACTAAAATGAAGTAATGATGTATAGGATAACTAAGGTGACTTGAGAGGTTAGACTTAGCTTAGGTATGGGTCTGGGACTCTACCTAGGTCTTGCACTAGTTTGCCTTGATAGGAACTTTAGGAGGTCAATATTATGTATGTAAATGATGATTAAAGTAAATGTCTATATATGATGATTATTATGCTTATGAACATGTAATTGTTTTTGTTGACTAAAGTATGAACTTATGTATGTTGAATGTTATGTTATGTGAAGTAAGTTACTATTTGTGATCCTTACTTGGTTACTTGGTTAAGTAGGGTTATGGGGCTTTACTTGGTCATTGCACTTGTGGATTTATAAGGGTTATGATTGGTTGTCTTGCTTTACTATTAACATGATTAACTCTTATTTATACTTGTATTGTGATTACTTGATATTAGAGTTATGTGAGATTATGGGTTCAAGTATGTGATATGCATATGGTTGCTTTGATTTGATTAAGCATGTTTTATTGGTTGGTCTAGTTGATGATTGTGCATAAAGACATAAATGGCATGATTTAACTAAATGTCCCGTTATAGAATGTTTGATTGTTATATGTGCATATGGTCTCATACTTAGTTCATGTGGCGTACTAACCCCATTTTCTCCCTTTTTCCCAACACTTTAGGTTCCGGTCGTTGAGGTTTGGTTCGAGGCGATTAAGAAGAAAGCTTGGATACTCTCATCATCCAAGTGGTAGGTCCTCATTTTACCAAGGATGATGCCGATATTCTACCTATGGATTGTTTAACTATTATGACATTTATGGCGATTCTATCTTTCATTTGGAGACAAAGTTGTATAAAGCCTAAATGTGGCTTACTTTTATTGTTGTAGGGCTATGCCCATGTTGTATTGTCGTTCTAGATGGTTTATGAGATGAGACGGATTTTATGACTCTAATTAGATCTTATATATGTGTATGAAGTAAAAGTAAAAGACTAAGTAATCTTCCTATACGAACGGGTATATGTATACTCGATGTCATACTATTATGTTTATTTAGAGGTCTATGTAAACCTCCGATTTGATATAGTCAAAAAATTTTAATTTTTCCTCATATTTTAGCAAATGAATGTTATGATGAATGCTAAGAGGCTAGTCTTATATCACGACCGGGATTCTGGAATCCAAACCGCGACCGGCGTCGTTGACCTCTCAGAGGTCGCAGACAAGACTCTTACTTAGATTCATCACAATCATACTGTTAAATTTGCGGAAAATTTAAAACTTTTAATTACTTAACGAAGTGTACATAAACTTCATATAGTTTTTGTAGAAGAGTGATATTCTACTAGCTCAAACTCAACAAGCATCTATCAATAGATTAAACAATGAAATAAATGATTGCAATACTAATAATAATAGTTCGCCAATTGGCCTTATTACAATGCTTTGAAATAAATACTTGGAAATAAACACTAGGGACAGTAGTCACTAGCTAAATCTAATGAACTAATCTATAATAATAAAACGTAGCATCCTCGAACTCAAGAGGACCAACCAAAGTCTGGAGAGCGCTTTTCCGAACTGCTTCGACGAACTTCAACCTTCTTGAGAACCTGCGCCTATAAAAATAGTAAATAGGTATATGGAGTTAGTACACACTTGTACTAAGTATGGGTGTATGCACATAACACATAAGGGACGATGCATGAACAAGGAAAGCTCTTTTCCTAGATAAGTGTCAAAGTTACAGTCTCAACGTTGATATATTGCTTAAAACGTTACTCTTGATTAATGATGTAAATATGACACGTTCTGATGAAATTAAGGCATACAACTCGTTTTCTATATGAACATAAGACCTTGGAATCATAAATATAATTTTAGAACAACTTAAACGATGTTTCTTATTTTTGATACTAGGCCGAGAACTCACTCTTTCAGACTTTATTTTTCAGTCTTGCTATCTTCTTATTGTGTAGTTCAGTGATCTCCTTTGAATCTTATGTTTCACTTACAACTGCAATGATTCATTGTAGTCCGATACCCACAATGAATCGAGTAAGCAATTCACAAGACTAAGGACACGATTGGCTACCTATCTATGAGTTAGATTTTCATTCTTCTTCTTGTTGGGTAACTTACATTAATAAGCCCATCTTTATTGGCTATGCCCCTTATTTGATTATTTCATAATATATAGTTCTTGGGACATAATCCATGCTCCATTATTGGCTACCCCCAACTTATTATATCTATCAAACACTAATGATTAATGTTTATTAAGTTCTTACTTTACTTAGTTCACTATGAACTTATGATTCTACTCCCTTGCTCGATCGTTCACTTTTGAACTTGCTACTTATTCTTTCTTACTCTCTTAAAGAATTCTTTTAGCATTGACGGAAGTAGATCATGCGAGCTACATGAAATCCAGTGTCTTCCCCACACCGAAAAGGGGTGGTTCACCGATTAAAATGAACCAAGCTCTATTTCTTCCCCATACCAAAAAGGGGGAATCACTGGCTAAGGTGAATCGGTCGGTGTCTTCCCCAAATCGTAAAGGGATGTTCACGGCAGTAGTGAACCGAATACTTATACTGAGCTATAAACGACATAGATCATGTGAGATAAACATGAAATCCGGTGTCTCCCCCACACCAAAAATAGGTGGAATCACCGCCCAAGGTGATGCCTAACTTGCTAGCGTGTTTAGTGGGTGGCCTCCACTAGCTAGGTGCCCCTATGTTGGCAACATAGTTCTAAGACTAGGAGACGTACTGAGAGCCTGAGATCTCATCTCATGAGACTTACGTGTGCTCGCACTAGCTCATAGCTAGTCTATCGGTGCTAAGCTCATATTTTATGTTCTTATCTTTTAGAGTTGACTCATTACATTATGGAAGCTTGCTTCTAGTTAAGAGGTTTACTTACTCTATTGATGACTGGTCATCCCTATATTTACTTGATGATTATGCTCTTAAGACTTTACTTTATCATCATGGTGTGAGTGAGACTGGTCTCACGGACTCTAGCACCCTCTTATGTGAGTATTATTGACATAACGATTAAGTGTTCTTGAGACTCGTCTCACTTTTTTGTAACACTCTTTATTAGGTCAATCCTAAAACTTAACTCGTAGTTATCTTTTTACTCACCTTAACTTGTTTACGTTACTTACTAACCTTATATCATTCTTTATGATGCTTATCGATTTCTTTGTAAGATTTATGGCATTACAAGTTATGTAGATAGGGTATGTTGAGACTTGTCCCATTGATTGGCATACCCTATGTTATGAGTTTATTGAATTGACAGTGAGATCACTTTGCATCTTTTGAATCTATTGGTACTAGCCCATTTGTTGGCACAAAATCATATCTGATATTAATACAACCCAATTCGATAATTCATGGTTACAATATAGCGATCTAACATGTTAAACAAGTCATCATATAACCTTTAATTAACATATAAAATCAATTCATGAATAACTCATAAGCAACTCATATTCTCGATCACAAATAGGTATTATAACATTCAACGTTCATGTAAATAACACCCTACCATGCAGATCTAATCACGTGTGTTTCACTCGACATATAAATCACTTAAACACACATATATGATCAGTTAACACCACATACAACCAGCAATGCAACGAGAATAGTGCTACTATACTACAAGAATCGGAAATCGGGAGAACTAGGGAGATGAACATGTGATTCGACGGTACAACCCTAGTTTCAATTCATGAAGTAAAAATGTTTTAAAATACTCTTGGAGAAAGAATTTCATGAGAGAAAACCCATACCTTAATGTAGAATTTAATCTACGAAGATCTCTACGAACTTTGTACGAAAAACCTTGAAGATCCTTGCTTAGCGTTCTAGGGTTAAGTCACAGTTCTTGTTATTGCGTTTTGGACGTTAATGGTGAGCATATTTTAGGTCTAAATTTTTTGATAACTGATTGTAAATCAGGGGAATTTAGTTTATATACTTAACTAAATAATCTTAGGTAATTAATTACCAAAACGCCTTTCCTAGATTGACTAGACTTAGGGAATTATTGACTTAACCGATTTAAGGGTGTCTCCTTATAGTTTCGGTTTTGTCTTTTTATTTTAAATAATTAAGTTGCTAAATAAATTATTTAAGTTGTCTACGATAATTACTAAAATACCCCTAGGTTGTTAGGACTAAAGTCAACCATTTGGACCATCCTAGGTTAGGTACTAGGTTGTCCCTAAGTTAGTTAAATTAGGTATGTGTCACCCGACAAGGTCCTAGGCTATCGGGTGTCTTAGTTGTCCGTAATAGGTCGGTCTAGGGGTGGTTGGGTAGTTAAGTTAGTTGGTTAGGGCCTAGGGTTGGTTAGAGGGGCTGGTCCCACGCGGTTGGACCCGCACGTGCATGGTCCCCCCAACCGCCCTAACCAATTCGGTTAGGGTGGTCTCCTCGGCCGTTCCTTGCCCATGTGCGATCCCATGTGTTTCTTGCATTTTCATAACTAACTATTGGGAAGGTTCATTTGGAATATTCACTTATTGTCCCAAGGATCGTCACTATGTCTTCGGCACTACTTACTCTACATGATCATTTTAAATGGTTATGTGCTATGGTATCTAGGCTTGACACTTGGATGCCTCATACCTTAAGTATTGCATTAGCGATCACTATTTTAGCTTAGGGTCTTCTTTGCAGGTACAATTTCTTAATAAGCTTGGAGCTTGTTTCGACTACTTGGATATTATTATAGAAATTGGCTAACACCCCTTAGCGAATTTTCTATACTATGCCCAATATTTTTCAATATTGGGCATCGGGATGCCTACGTACCCCCAATACGCAATCTTAAGGACCTTTAGGGCTCTTTAATAGACGTGTAATTTTCCGGATTGTTACATTTTCCTCCCCTTAGGAACATTCGTCCCCGAATGACACTACTTATCTTTTTAAAACAAAAGAGGGAAATTTTTGGAAACCACCTTAGCATACTAGAACTTTATCTTCATGAATGTCTGATTCACAACTTACTCTGAGTGATGCACATACTCTAAGCTTATGTGAAGCTTCTTATTTAAGATCGAGAAACTTACTTCTCAATTCTACTTTAACTTAATGCACATCACACTCATGCAACACATAATGACGTAATAAGTATACAAAAACAGCAACATGAAAGCAAGCATAAACTCATATTAACTCATATAGTGCAAGTATAAAACACACAGTTATGGACTTAAAACACCAAAAACCGCCTAATGCACTAAGATTTAGAGTTGTAGTTACGAAGTTGGACTTAAAGAACGTTCATATAACCTTACGGAATGAATAAGTGAGGGTAACGGGATCTCATATTGGACTCAGCTTCCCATGTCGCTCCCTCAACAAGATGGTTCATCCACAACACTTTCACAGTGAGAACCTCCTTGTTCCTAAAACGCTTCACTTGACGATATAAGATTGCAATGGGAACCTCTTTGTAAGAAAGGGTCTCATCGACTCCTAACCCTTCGATGGGTAGAATGGACTCGAGATCTCCTAGACACCTCTTAAGCATCAAAAGGTGAAACACTGGATGAACAGGAGCTAAGTCATTCGGTAATTTTAGTTCGTATGCAACGTTTCCTACTCGTGGCAAGATTTCATACGGACCAATGTACCTCAGAATTAATTTCCCCTTTTTAGCTAAACGCATCACCCCTTTCATGGGTGATATCTTGAGGTATACTTGATCACCTACTTTGAATTCAAGAGCTCTCTTTCGGTTATCTGCATATGATTTTTGACGACTATAGGTAGTAGCTAACCTATCTCGAATCATCCTTACCTTTTCCAAATCTTCATGTATGATTTTGGGCCCAAGGATGGCCGTTTCTCCCACTTCAAACCATCCAACGGGGGATCTACATCTCCTACCATACAATGCTTCAAAAGGTGCCATCCCAATACTAGAATGGTAGCTATTGTTATACGAGAACTCTATTAGGGGTAAATGATCATCCCAACTTCCCTTGAAGTCCATGACACACACTCTTAACATGTCTTCAAGGGTTTGGATGGTGCGTTCTGCTTGTTCATCCGTTCAAGGGTGAAATGCGGTACTAAGCTTCACTTGTGTACCCAAACTCTTTTGAAAAGATCTCCAAAAATGCGAAGTGAATTGGGCTCCTCTGTCCGAGATGATAGACAAAGGAATCCCATGCCACCTCACGATATCATCAATGTAAAGTTTGGCATAGAGTTCGACTCGGTAAGTGGACTTTACGGGAATGAAGTGTGCTGATTTAGTCATTCAGTCAACAATGAACCAAATGGAATCATGCATCTTTCTGGTCCTCGGCAAACCAACCACGAAATCCATGTTAATGGCCTCCCACTTCCACGTTGGAATCTAGATTGATTGAGTAAGACCCCAGGCTTAAGGTGTTAGTCCTTGACTTTTGGCAATTGGAACACTCTTCTATGAACTTAGAGATGTTTCGCTTCATACCTTCCAACCAATAAATCTCTTTCAGATCATGATACATCTTGGTGGACCTAGGTGGATCGAATACTTAGATACATGAGCCTCTACGATAATATTTGCCCTCAAACTGTCAATATTTGGCACGCACAATCTTCCTTGGTACCTAAGTACACCGTCTCCCCCTAAGGAGAATGATTCATTCATCTTACCGAACACCGAATCCTTCAACTCCATAAGTACCGGATCGATATGTTGTTTGGCCTTAACGTCTACAACAAATGAAGAATCGGAACTCGAATAGACCGAACACCCCCATCGGGTGCATCCATGAGTCGTACGCCTAACCTTGCCAATCGGTGTACATCCTTAACCAATTATTTCTTCTCATCATCGATGTGTGACACGCTGCCAATTCTTAATCGACTCAATGCATCCGCCACTACGTTAGCCTTACCCGGATGATAGTGAACATTCATGTTGTAGTCTTTTAGCAATTCTAGCCATCTTCTCTGATGAAGGTTCATTTCTCTTTGCGTAAAAACATATTGAAGACTTTTATGGTCAGTAAATACATCAACATGTACACCTTATAAGTAGTTTCTCCAAAGCTTCAACGCAAAGACAATCGCGACTAGTTCGAGATCGTGCGTAGGATAGTTCTTCTGGTGGACTATCAATTGTCTTGACACGTATGCAATCACCTTACCTTCTTGTATAAGAACACATCCCAAACCTACTCGAGATGCATCACAATAAACCACGTACCCTTCACCACTTCTCGGCAACGTGAGGGCCGGGGCTGAAGTGAGTCGGTCCTTGAGTTCTTGAAAACTCTTCTCACATTTTTGAGACCACTCCAACTTCGCTTTTTTCTTTGTTAACGCGGTCAACGAAGCAGCAATCGTGGAAAAACCCTCCACAAACCGTCGATAATAATTGGCCAAACCCCAGAAACTTTGAATATCTGTAGGGGTAAGGGGTCTCGGCCAATTCTTGACCGCCTCTATCTTTTTTGGATACACTTCTACACCTTGATCGGTCACCACGTGACAAAGGAGAGTCACCAATCTTAACCAAAACTCACACTTACTAAACTTTGTATACAATTGGTGTTCTCTGAGTACTTGCAATGTTATTCTCAAATGTTGTTCATGCGCTTCTCTGGACTTAGAGTATATGAGGATGTCATCTATGAATACTATGACGAAAGAATCAAGATACTCACGGAAAACTCTATTCATAAGGTCCATAAACGCGGCTGGTGCGTTAGTGAGACCGAATGAAATAACAAGAAACTCGTAATGGCCATATCTAGTTCGGAAGGCAGTCTTAGCAACGTGCTCTTGTTTTACCCTTAATTGGTGATAACCCAACCGAAGATCTATCTTTGAAAAGAAACTTGAACCTTGAAGTTGATAAAAAAGATCATCAATTCGGGTAAGAGGATATTTGTTCTTTATAGTGACTTTGTTGAGTTGCCGATAATAGATACACATTCTAAGAGTTCCATCCTTTTTCTTTACGAACAACAGTGGAGTGCCCCAAGGGGATATGCTCGGTTGGATGAAGGCCTTATCAAGTAAATATTTTAACTTCAACTTCAACTCCTTAAGTTCCGCTGGGGCCATTCTATATGGTGGAATTGAAATCAGTTTGGTGTTGGGATCTAAGTCAACACCGAAATCGATCTCACCTTCGGGACGGATCCCTGGTAAATGCTCCGGAACGACATCTTGAAACTTATTAACTACTGAAATAGTGTCTATGGAAGGTACTTCTTGTTCTAAGTCTTTGACTCTAACTAAGTGACACAAGTATCCCTTAGATAACATTTTATTAGCCTTGAGGTTTGAAACTATTTGGCTTGTTGGATTTGAACCACACCCTTCCATTTTAACTAAATTCATTGGGAAACTGAAAACTGACAACCCTATTTCGACAATCGATAGTAGCATAGCATTTATGAAGCCAATCCATATCCAAAATTATATCAAAATCTAGCATGGTTAATTCTATTAGGTAAGCATGAGTAATTTTATTGAGAACAGTAATGGGGCAATTTCGGTAGACCTTCTCGGCCCTAACACTGTCCCCAATAGGAGTACTCACTAAAAATGGCTCACACAGAATTTCAGGAAGCAATTCAAATTTACTAGATACTAAAGGAGTAATGAAAGATAAGGTAGATCCTGTATCTAATAATGCATAAACAGGAAAAGAAAAGACAAGCTAGTTACCAGTAACCACATCCGCGGACTTCTCTTGTTCCTCTCTTCCTTACAACGCATAGAATCGATTCCTTTTAGGTGGTTCGGCTGCTGCGTTGGGATTCGGCCGAGGATAAGCATCTGCCTTGGCTGGATTCTTCGTGTTCGGACAGTCCCTAACCACGTGTCCACTCTTACCGCATCTGTAACAAACAGTGAAACCTACCATGCACTCACCCTTATGCACACGGTCGCAGTTACCACACTCCCGTCGGTCAATGTGGTTATTCTTTTCATTGCCCTTCTTGGCATTAGTATTTTTCGAAGGAGTAAAGTTACCTGAGTGTTTGTGCCCCCTCTTGAACTTGGGCTTATCCCAAACTCCAAATGAATTCTTACCATGATTGGAACAGGATTGATCGAAGGCCTGACTTCTTGTTCTCTAGGCTTCTCTTTCTACGACGGCTTTCCTCAACTTGTTGTGCATGGACCATCAACCTACCAAGGTCCATGTTATCGTGAAACATTGCTGCCCGATGCTCCTCTTCCAAATCTTTTGACACACCAGTCACAAACCTTCTCATCTCATCCCTACTATTTACGACAATAGAAGAAGCATATTTCGAAAGCTTAACAAACTTCAAATAGTATTCCCTAACCGACATACCTCCTTGTCGTAAGTTGATGAATTATTCGACTTTAGCTTCTCTCTTTTATCTAGAAGGAATCTCTCTAGGAATGCAGTTTTGAGAACGTCCCAAGTGACGGGGACATCCCTGGGTATTCGACCATCTCCCCATATCCTGTGCCATACTTGAGCCACATCTTTGAGTTGATAAGCAGCCAACTCAGCCTTTTCTTCTTCATTCACCCCCATAGCACACAGAATCTTATAAAGCTCATCCACAAACTCTTGAGGATCCTCATTGGTTTTGGACCCATAGTATACTGGAGGATTCATTCTTGTAAAATCCCTCAACTTACTAGCCGTAGTGCTAATCTGTGGATTTTCTCAGGGAGCAACTTCTCTATTGGCTTGAGTCATGATGGCTTGCGCTTGCACAGTGATGGCTTGGTCCATCTGAAGCAGTGCCGCCCTAACCTCTTTATCAGTCATTCCAACTACGTTGGCGGGAACTTGAGCTTCAGCGGCTGGGGATTGAGGAGGAGCTTGATTACCTCTAGCAGCTACTTCTTCAACCCTTCTATTGGCGTTTCTTCTTGTGTTCATTGTCTACACGTATACATAAGAAGGAAGATAGATACTAGAATGACACAAAATGTAAAAGTTCTAGAAAGCACGATAAAGAGTAGAAGAAGGGAAGATTCCTAATCATCACAAAGTCTCTAAGTCATGATTGTTGTGCACTTCACAACCATAAGTTAGAAACTACGCAACGTGGTTGTGTTGAGCCTTAGTTCCTAGGTAATTTAACCTCATGCTCTGATGCCAAGTTTTTCACGACCCGGATTCTAGAATTCGAACCGCGACCGGTGTCGTTAACCTCTCAGAGGTCGCAGACAAGCCTCTTACTTAGATTCATCACAATCATACAGTTAAATTTGCGGAAAAATTAAAACTTTTAATTACTTAACAAAGTGTACATTGACTTCATATAGTTTTTGTATAAGAGTAATATTTTACTAGCTCAAACTCAACAACCATCTATCAATAGATTAAACAATGAAATAAATGATTGCAACACTAATAATAATAGTTCGCCAATTGGCCTTATTGCAACGCTTTGAAATAAATACTTGGAAAGAAACACTAGGGACAATAGTCAGTAACTAAATCTAATGAACTAAGCTATAATAATAAAACGTAGCATCCTCGAACTCAAGAGGACCTACCAAAGTCTGGAGATCGCTTTTCCGAACTGCTTCAACGGACTTCAACCTTCTTGAGAACCTGCGCCTATAAAAATAGTAAATAGGTGTATGGGGTTAGTACACACTTGTACTAAGTATGGGTTTATGCACATAACACATAAGGGACGATGCATAAACAAGGAAATCTCTTTTCCTAAATAAGTGTCAAAGTTACGGTCTCAACGTCGAGATATTGCTTAAAATGTTACTCTTGATTAATGATGTAAATATGACACGTTCTCATGAAATTAAGGCATACAACTCGTTTTCTATATGAACATAAGACCTTGAAATCATGAATATAATTTTAGAACAACTTAAACTATGTTTCTTATTTTTGATACTAGGCCGAGAGTTCACTCTTTCAGACTTAGATTATTTTTCAGTCTTTCTATCTTCTTGTTGTGTAGTTCAATGATCTCCTTTGATCTTATGTTTTACTTACAAGTGCAAAGATTCATTGTAGTCCCATACCTACAATGAACCGAGTAAGCAATACACAAGACTAAGAACACGATTGGCTACCTACCTATGAGTTATATTTTACATTCTTCTTCTTGTTGGGTAACTTACATTAATAAGCCAATCTTTATTGGCTATGCCCCTTATTTGATTATTTCATAATATATAGTTCTTGGGACATAATCCATACTCTATTACTGGCTACCCCCAACTTATTATATCTATCAAACACTAATGATTAATGTTTATTAAGTTCTTACTTTACTTAGTTCACTATGAACTTATGATTCTACTCCCTTGCTCGATCGTTCTTTTTGAACTTGCTACTTATTCTTTCTTACTCCCTTAAAGAATTCTTTTAGCATTGACGGAAGTAGATCATGCGAGCTTCATGAAATACGGTGTATTCCCAATATTTAAAAAAGTGTTGTTCACCGATTGAAGTGAACCAAGCTCTGTGTCTTCCCCACGCCGAAAAGGGGAATCACCGGCTAAGGTGAATCGGTCGATGTCTTCTCCACATCGTAAAGGGGGGTTCACGGCAGTAGTGAACCAAATACTTGTACTGAGATATAACCTACATAGATCATGTGAGCTAAACATGAAATTTGGTGTCTCCCCCACACTGAAAAGAGGTGGAATCACCGGCCAAGGTAATACCTAACTTGCTAGCGTGTTTAGTGGGTGGCCTCCACTAGCTAGGTGCCCCTATGTTGGCAACATAGTTCTAAGACTAGGAGACGTACTGACACCCTGGAGATCTCATCTCATTAGACTTACGTGTGCTTGCACTCGCTCATAGCTAGTCTATCTGCGCTAAGTTCAGATTTTATCTTCTTATCTTCTAGAGTTGACTCATTACATTATGAAAGCTTGCCTCTAGTTATGAGGTTTACTTACTCTATGGAAGACTGGTCATCCCTGTCTTTACTTGATGATTATGCTCTTAAGAAATTACTTTATAATCATGGTGCGAGTGAGACTAGTCTCATGGACTCTAGCACACCCTCTTATGTGAGTATTATTGACGTAACGATTAATTGTTCTTGAGACTCGTCTCACTTCTTTGTAACACTCTTTATTAGGTCAATCTTATAACTTAACTCTTAGTTATCTCTTTACTCACCTTAACTTGTTTACATTACACTAACCTTATATCATTCTTTATGATGGTTATCGATTTCTTTGTAAGATTTATGGTGTTACAGGTTATGTAGATAGGGTATGTTGGGACTTGTCCAATTGATTGGTATACCCTATGTTATGAGTTTATTGAATTGACAATGACATCACTTTGCATCTTTTGAATCTATTGGTACTAGCCCATTGTTGGCACAAAATCATATTTGATATTAATACAAGCCAATAAGATAATTCATGGATACAATATAGCGATCTAACATGTTAAACAAGTCAACATATAACCTTTAATTAACATAAAAAAGAAATTCATGAATAACTCATAAGCAACTCATATTCTCGATCACAAATAGGTATTATAACATTCAACGTTCATGTAAATAACAACCTAGCATGCGGATCTAATCACGTGTATTTCACTGGACATATAAATCACTTAAACACACATATAAGATAAGTTAACACCACATACAACCAGAACTGCAATGAGAATAGTGCTACTATACTACAAGAATCAGAAATCGGGAGAACTAGGGAGATGAACATGCGATTTGACGGTACAACCCTACTTTGGATATTCTTTTAGTAAAAACATTTAAAAAGACTCTTGGAGAAAGAATTCCATGAGATAAAACCCATACCTTGCTGTAGAATTGAATCTACGAAGATCACTATGAACTTTGCACGAAAAACCTTAAAGATCATTGCTTAGCATTCTAGGGTTAGGTCACGGTTCTTGTTCGTGCGTTTTGGACGTTAATGGTGAGCAGCTTTTAGGTCTAAATATTTTGAGAACAGATTGTAAATCAGGTGAATTTAGTTTATATACATAACTAAATTATCTTAGGTAATTAATTACCAAAACGCCCTTCCTAGATTGACTAGACTTAGGGAATTATTGGCTTAACCGATTTTAGGGTGTCTCCTTGTAGTTTCGGTTTTGTCTTTCTATTTTAATTAAATAAGTTGCTAAATTAATTAATTAAGTTGTCTAGGGTAATTAATAAAATACCCCTAGGCTGTTAGTACTAAAGTAAACCATTTGGACCATCCTAGGTTAGTTACTAGGTTGTCCCTAAGTTAGTTAAATTAGGTATGTGTCACTCGACAAGGTCCTAGGTTGTCGGGTGTCTTAGCTGTACGTACTAGGTCTAGGGGTCGTTGGGTAGTTAAGTTAGTTGGTTAGGGCCTAGGGTTGGTTAGAAGGGCTGGTCCTACGCGATTGGACCCGCACGTGCATAGTCCCTCCAACCGCCCTAACCGATTCGGTTAGGGTGGTCCCCTCGGACGTTCATTGCCCATGTGCAATCCCATGTGTTTCTTGCATTTTCATATCTAACTATTGGGAAGGTTCATTTGGAATATTCACTTATTGTCCCAAGGATCCTCATTATGTCCTTGGGCACCATTTACTCTACATGATCATTTTAAATGGTTATGTGTTATGGTATCTAGGCTTGACACTTAGATGCCTCATACCTTAAGTATTGCATTAGCGATCACTGTTTTAGCTTAGGGTCTTCTTTGCAGGTACAATTTCTTAATAAGTCTGGAGCATGTTTCGACTACTTGGATATTATTATAGAAATTGGCTAACACCCCTTAGACAATTTTCTATACTATGCCCAATATTTTTCAATATAGGGCATCGGGATGCCTACGTACCCCCAATACACAATCTTATGGACCTTTAGGGTTCTTTAATAGACGTGTAATTTTCCGGAATGTTACATATTAGTCCTCAAAGAGAACGACGACACCGGTTACGTCTAGGGGGTGCTCCCCGGTTGTGACATGATGAATGAATATCATGAAGTTAGGGTTGAATATTAAAGAAAGCCTTGAAAGATATGAATAAAGGTTTTCAATTTGCTTATAGTTTAATGTTGACTTGTTAATCCACTTATGGTGGAGGTGTTTACTTATTATATATTCTTATATTGAATTGTTTATCCACTTATGGTGGAGTTTCTTACTTGATTTAAGAGTTGTGGTGTTGAGTCTTGTTCCTCTTCCCTGCAACCTTAATTATGATCAAGTATACTATGATATGAACATGTATGTTATGCTATGATATAAACATGCATATAATGCTATCACACGAATATGGATGTTATGTTATGATATGAATAAGAATTCTACGATTTATGTTAGTGTTGATATGTTGAATAAAGGCAATTCTCCAAAATACTATATGAATATGATACCAAAAAATATTCTCTATGTTCTTTGTTCTTTGATTGAGAGGTTGTCCTTATCTTTGAAAACCTTTGTGCTATACACTATATGAGCAGTTAAGTCCATAAAGCATTCTTTATGATCTAATGCATAACTAAAGGCTTAATGACACTTTAAAGGGAATTGTTCTTAGCACATAGTGGATATGATTATGAGATAGGTTCCTTCACGTTAGTAGTTGGGTTGACATTATGGTGTCTCATGAGATGGAAACCCGCACGAAAGAAGTATAAGGTTTGTAGAAGAAAACTCCATATCGCATAACTATGTGCCACATAAGTCTTAGCTAGTGGATCCAAATTATAGCTAGGTATGTACATTTCACTCTAGACAAGTAAAACACATCTTTTCAATGTGGGGGTAAAAGATCGGATTCCATGTAGCTCACATGGTCTATATTGGTTATTGCTAATATGAACTAAGATAAGAATATGACTTATGAATATGAATATGAACTCTATCTAGGGCTTCTTTAGGGGTACTACTTAGTATATATAAGGGTATAGAACTTTACCTATATTTTGCATAAGTGGGTATTTTTAGTAGTTTTTGTGTGAGTCTCTTATGTACAATGACTTATGTATGATGACTTATGTATGATGACTTATGTATCATGTTAAGGTTGGTTTCACTTATTATGATGTTAAATATGTATGTGGCCATACTTATGTCTTCTTTATGGCTTTGCTTAGTATTTATGGGGGTATGCGACATCACATGTACATTGCACAAGTGAACTTGGAAAGGGGATCATGGGTGGTGTCTTTATGGTATGATGTTGATTGAACTCAAATATGTTAAGAGATGAACTATGGCGATGTACAGTGTTACTTATGATCATGAAATGTCTCTTTATCTTATGGTTTCCATACTTCGTACAAGTTGAATATACTAAACCGTATTTCTCTTATTTTTTTACCAAGTGTTGGTTTAGGATAGTAGATTATCATTTAGAATAAAGAAGGCTTAGATTGATGTCACGACCAAAATCTTGACCCAGACGAGACCGGCGTCGTTGACCTCTCAGACGTCGCAGACAAGCCTACATACGTCATCGTTACTTCATCTAGGTTAATTTTAGCGGAAAATTTGAACTTTTTGTTCCTTAAAATGAATGTATATCATTCTACATAAATTCATATACGTTCACAATCAACCATCTAACATTAAGATCATCAAATGAAAGAATTAATTCAATACTGCATTAAGTGTATACTTGCCAAAATGGCATCAATACAATGTCTGAAATAAAACGGTAAAGAAACACTAGTGGAACATGCTCCACTAGCTAAAGCCTACATTTAAGCTAGATAATAACAGTAGACATCCTCGAAAGCATGAGGGCCTACCAAATTCGGATGAAAGCTCCACGTCCGGATAGCTGCAACATCGTACTGTAAGCTCTAACGTCCACCTGTGCCTGCACCTAAAAATATAGAGTTGTATGGGATTAGTACACACTTGTACTAAGTATGGGTATATGCAAGCACACACCAAGGACATGCATGAGTAAGAATAGCTCTTTCCTAACAACATGATTTATGGAAAGTCAAGTCAGTAGACTTGCCAAATTTGGATTAGGAAGGTTAGTGGACCTGCCAAATTTGGATTAGGAAAGTCAGTGGACTTGCCAAATTGGATTAGGAAAGTCATGCCATGAGAGTAACATGCATCATCATATGTATCATAGTGCACACAACACATAACGTCTTACACATAGCACATAACACATTGCATAAGGCACATAACATTTTTCATATTGTTCGTTCATATGCCATGATACCTTGGAATCACGGACTTAACATTAACACTTCCCAAAATGAGGGCTCAACATATGGGACCTCAACTAGGGAGCCTTCTTTATCAAACACAGAGTCTGGTTCATTCATTCATACGTATTTCATTTCATTCATTCATAAGCTAGTGTAAAAACTAGCCATACCTAGGATGTAGTTTAAGACTCTCATCGGGTTTGCTGTGCAATGACCAAGAATAACCTAGTGTTATTACTTGAGTCTAGCTCACCTCATGATTATCCTATCCTAACACCTTTGGTATCGTTCATTTCATTATGTACATCATTTGAGGCTGGCCTCATTCATTCATGGGGAACTTTAACTTTAACCGACATAGATCATGTGTGCATCATGAAATCCAGTGTCTGCCCCACACCAAAAAGAGGTGGAATCACCGGCCAAAGTGACCCAAAACATGCTAGCGTATATAGGGGATTGAACCCTGCTAGATCCCTATATTAGAAGTATAGGTTCAAAGACTAGGAGATATAAGGAGAACCATACCCGGCATGCCGGACAGTCTCATCTAATGAGAGTTACGTGAACCTCCGCCCTTCCCGAAAGAAGGCATCACCGCTCATAGCTAGCCTATCGATGCTCAGTATAAAGTTCCATTACATTCAACTCATACGTCATGGAAGGTGGCTTCTAGTATGAGGACATCATAGCTCAATAGATGATTTCTCATCTCATCATTAGTATTAAGTATACATTAATCTCAATACTTTCATTAGAGTGTTCATAGAGACTGATCTCCTCATTAGCTTTACACTCTCATAGGTGAGTACGTTTTGGTAACATTTACTTAGGCTCATTTGAGATTTCTCTCATCTTTCACATTAGCCTCTTATCATGTTGTCACCATATTCATTAACTTTAGCACATTTGCTCTTCATAATTACTCACCCCTTTTTACGTGAATGTTCATTTCATCATATACCAATGCACTTGGCCATTTAGTGTGTTTCGCATTCTTACTTAACCCTTCTAGGGTTTCATCATTTCATTACATACAGCTTAGGTTCACTTACTTTAAACGTATGCTAGACTTATGGGTCTATACATACAAGCCATGAGACTTCATTCATAGTTTGTTTAAGTGATTCATATCCTCCTAAGATTATGTGGTACAAGACTTATGCATCTTGTAAGTATGCCAAGATCTCGATTTCGATCTATGAAGGTAACATTATTTTCGAACATTTATTCACGTATGACTTATGTATCAATACGGAATTTGGGCAAGGGAACCCGATTTCAAATCCCTTGGATAGCACTTACATTTTTATTTACTTAAACTTAACTCATTCGTCTTGGGGAACCCGAGTTCGAGCCCCAACACACACGCTTCTTTTCCCTTATTTTCTCTTTTTTTCTTTTATTTCATTTTGGGGATCTAGAGGATGGGGGATCGAACCCCCACACCTCATTTTCTTTTATTTTCCTTTCTTTTAATTCTCTCCTTGTTGTCCGAGAAGGTGTGGGATCGAAAACCCATAGCCCCACTTTAATTTTCTCCTTAATTTCCTTTATTCTGCCTAGAGGTGGTGCGTTCGATTCCCACACGCCTCAACCTGTTATTTTTGTTTTAATTCCTCCTTAAATCTGACTGAGAGGTGTTGGGTTCGAAACCCACTCATGTCATTTCTTATTTTTATTATTTCATTTTCGGTCAAGGCACATGGGTTCGAATCCCACATGCCACATTCTCGTTTTCTCACATTATTTCAATGATTTTTAGCATGGTGAGGTCACGGGTTCGATCCTCAGTGAACTCACATATTTTTCTTCATTTTACATAGCTTATTAAACAACTTTACTTGGCTAAAATTAACCAACAAGATGCTGGAAATTTGAGTTACATTTTTCAGCTTCTTTTCATCAACATTTAGAGTTAATTCTTAGGGCATTTCGTGAATCATTTAGCTAATAGTTTTTCACTCAAATCAGTCACATTATAATTCATATGAACATCAAGATTTATAAAAGTTTGAGCACGTGAAATACAACCATAAAACATGTCATTCCATGCTCCAATCTGTGTCCAAGAGCTACGGCAACACACTTTGCACACATACTTATACACATATTTTCGGAAAGCATAGGTTATCATTCGTACGATTCCAAACACACATTCATGAACATATTCATCACCAAAACACATTACATGCCTAATATTTACTAGCAGACATACCAACCTACAACCATCGAAAGGAGCTAGTGACAGGGACATGCAACGGTGAAACAATCCTAGTTTTCGGATTATAATCGACTGAATCCTAGGGGTCTCTTGGGAAAGGGAACAAGAGTAATAAAATCCATACCTTATTTTGACGTTCAAACCTTGAACTTGCTGCCCAAAGATTCTTCAAACACACGTCCAAATCCAAAAGCTTCAACACTAACTCGACGGAAAACCTCTCTTTGCCTATCATTTTGCTTATGTTTTGATTATATTTTTTTCATGTGAGTTCTTCAAGTGTGAAGAACTTTCGTAATTTTTATGCTTTAGTACTTTTGTTTCGCAGAGAAACGTGAAAGGGAAGTGGAGAGACGTGAGACAGATGAGCGTGAGAGAGTAGTTTTAGGATTAGGAGTTTTAGTTTGGGAATTAGTCAAACTAGGACTCCTTATTAATTTAATAAAAATCTGATTTTCCTTTTTCTTAAATCAGCTAATAAATATTAATTAACTAAATTAATTTATCAATTTAAATAAAAACAATTTAAATCATTGCTTTCACCTAGGTTTGAACCCGGGTGGAGCAAGACTTCACTCAAAGGCCAATTTTCGACCCTCTCTCCCCAAAATACCCCTCCACCTTATTAATTAAATAATTAATTACATATTTAGGGTAATTACGATACTACCCTTAGCCTAGAAAAAGACCATTTTACCCCTAGACCCTCCAAACCTAAGATTTTCCCTTTTTAAGTCCGGTGAAGACTTATTCGAGTAAATCTTCGTATTCGAGAGCCCTACATGGCTGGACCCAACCTTTTCTAGCTCAACTAACTCCCCAAGTTAGTTGTCTTGGCTCTATCAAGGGTTCAGAGGTCTGGTTCTACGCGCATCAATCTGTGTGAACCCGGTCTAATCGTAGGCATTCTAAACACACTAAACATTACTTAGCATATTCATTTTTAAGGTTGTTACAATTGCATTGTCCTAGACTTTGGTATGTCCTCATGTTCCGAGGATAATATGATACCACTTATATTTCTTTCTATTTTTTAATAGAATACTTATGTACTTCCTATTATGATAAATTTCATTTTACAGGGATATGGTCCCTAGTTGAGACTTAAATGTTGAACTTAGATTGTTAATGAGATGACATATAGATATTCTATTTTTCTTATATGAAAGAGTGTGGCATTGATTGTTGAAAAGTTTTAAGAATTGACATTATTCAATGTATTATGCAAGGATTATATACCAAGGGCTTGTAAATGACCCCTTTGGGGGTGAGTACGCTGTGTACGACTTGGCGGTTCTCTCGGATCCTGAAAAAAAATTCCCTGTCCTAATCTGTCTCTTGTGTCATCAGGAAATGAATACACGAAGGGCTAACATAAGAAGAACTGAGAGTGAAAATGTGAATGAAGGGGATCCTCCTTAAGATAATTAATCTCATGTTGATCCTGTGGTTGAGAATGTGACCAGGAGGAGTTTAGGTCTACTATCCAAACGTTGACCAAAGCCATGACGACTCAAGTTCAAGTCATGACAACTCAAGCCCAAGCCATGAAAGCATAGGACAATGGAGATTTTGGGACTCATGAACCCTAATATGAATTCAGTCACAAGTTAGATATTTTTCTAGAATGAACCTTCCCAAATTTCATGGCTCCAAAATGGAAAAGGATGCCCAAAAGTCTATTGACGAGGTTTATAAAGTTCTTAACATTATGGGTGTGTCTACAAGAGAATGTGCAGTTAGAAGCCTACCCATTGAAAGATGTGGCTCAAGATTAGTGTGAATAGTGGAAGGGTGAAAGACCTGTAGGAGAGGGGCCAGTAGAATGGGAATCATTTAATTCGGCATTTTTTGAAAAATTCTTCCCCCTAGAGTTGAGGGAACTAAATATGCAAGGTTTCATTAATAGTCATCAAGGAGGTATAATGTTAAAGAGTATGCTTTAAAGTTCAGCCAACTATCCAAGTATTCTCCAACCACAGTGGCAGAATCGAAGGCTAAGATGAATAAATTTGTGTTGGGTGTGTCCGACTCGGTTCAAGAAGAATGTTCTATGTCAATGCATTATCTTGACATGGATACATCAAGTATCATGGTATATTCTCAACAAATTGAGGAGTTAAAGCTGAATAAAATGAATAGAAAGGTGAAGAGAGATATAATGGTGATGGGAATTTCTGCAATTATAGGTCCGATGGAAAAGGTCGAAAAAAGTTCACACGAAGGTTCTCCAACCAAGGTTCCTCAAAGGATTCACCAAGGTTCAAAAAGAATTGGGTGCCTAACCTAACCCTCAAGGAGGTAGTAGTAGTGGTTCTCATGTGAATAGGCCTAACTATGCAAAAAGTTTGAAGAATCATGATTGTAACCTAGCCGACATCAAATGTTTTCTATGGTTTTGGTAAGTGTATTCATCAAGTGAAGAATTTACCAACACTTAAGGCCAAGAGGGGATAAGGAAAACAAGATTTTCCAAGCAGTCCAAACTCCAATAACAAAAAGCAAAACTTCTTTTATGCCCTTTGATCCCGATATGACTAAGAGAGCTCCACGGATTTGGTGACCGGCAAAAATATTTTCTATTGATGTATATGACTTGTTATACCCAGTGCTACTTTGTACTTTGTAACACCTTTTGTGTACATGAAGTATGAAATACTCCCCAATGTGTTAGTAGAGTCTTTATCGGTGTCTACCCAAGTTGGTAACTCGGTGGTGGTTAAAAGAGTCTATAGAGTTGTCATTTTTTTTGTCCCATAAAGTTACATTGCTGGATTTTGTGGAGTTAGAAATGTTAGACTTTGATGTGATTTTACGTATGGATTGGGTGCATACATGTTATGTGTAACATTCCGGAAAATGATAGGTAGAACTATATCCCAAATGTAAGGATGGACATCTTAAATATGAGGGATAGGGGTAAAGACCACGAGTCAAGTGCCATAGCCAAGAGTCCAAGCAAAAGACAAAAGTCCAAGGCTTACCCTAGCCATTACATACTGCCCCAACCTTCACGAGAGGGACTATGAGTCTTTGTCGTCACCACGACTCCTGAAGGTGGGCGTGGTCTTGCCTTGGCCATGAATCTTTGGCAAAAAAAATAACAAGCTACTGCCTCAAACTTCACGGCCATAACCACGGTCCGTGTTCTTTAACACTACAAAGGTGAGGCTCTCGTTAAGTTGCCTTAGGCAATTAACCACATAGTCTCAAATGGCAAGCCACTGCCTCAAACTCCACGGGAATTACCATGTGCCGTGGTCCACTTCACTATCCTTGAAGGGGGCCGTGGAGAAGACTTAGGCTCAAACGCCAAGTTCCACAAAAACATAGCCACTATCCCAATCTTCATGGGAGGGAAAATGAGTCGTGGTCCTCACCATGGCTCGTGAAGATGGGCAAGGAAACTGTACCAGTCCATTTATGAGGGACTTTTATGTCAATTCCTTTTTAAGATAAATTAATGTGGGGGTGTTTTATATATTATTTTAAGAAATTTTTCATCAACATAAACACCCAAATAACTCTCCCAAAACCCATTTTTCTCAATGTTCGTGACTTTACAAGTTCATCTGTTGAAGAACATCAAAAGCTTCAAGATTAGGGTTCAAGCTCCAAGATTTTTGCTCCAATTTTGTGGAAAAAAATCAATTAAGGTATGAGAACCTTCATTCATGTAACTTATTTCTTCATGAAGCCATTCAACTCTAATTTCTGAATTTTGGATATTGTTCAAAAACATTGGGTTTGTATTCTAGCCATGGTTCTTCTTTAAAATGGTTTCATTATGTTAATTGTCCTATATTATGATGATGTTTAATGATGGTTTTTACTGTGAAATTATCCATGAATCCATTCGCTTACCCATGACCCCAACTTTATGAAATTTGTGATGGGTTTGTTCATGCAATATGAATACTTAAAATTTCATCTATGTTAATTTAGTGAATTAATCTTTATTATTCATGTTTATAGTATGAATTCTAAGGGTGATTACAAGACATTGTTTATGACCCTTGAGGGGTAAATGGTAAGTGTTGAATCTTGATGTGTAGCCTTGAAGGCAATGTATGAAAGCATTCGATGTTTAAATTTTTTGTATATGAATGGTTGATCCGCTTGAAATATGGAGGTTCTTAGTTTTCATGTATGAGATTATGTTCCACTTGAATGGTGAAGATCCTATGACTAAGGTGTGAATTATGGTATTGTTGAAAGATTAGTTTCCTTTACCACTACACATGTTTATGTATGAATTGTCTTAGACGATTATATGATGATTCTATGGGTGAAAGGTAGTTCTCACTTTGTTAATTCATTGAGTTATGTTATGAGCTGGGTTGAAGGAAGGGTAAAGTACTCCTTCACATATGAAATTGCAATACACCTTAGCTATGTATAAATTGGAAAATTATGCTTAGCACCGAGAGAATACAGAAAATGAGGTAGGGACCTTCGTGGTAGTATTAGGCCGCGTCTTCTACATATTCTCTCGTGAGATAGAAACCCTCTCGCTAGCACAATAGGACGAGTTTTCAGAAGTAATCTCCCTATCCCACAACTATGTTCCCGCATAGGTCTTAGATAGTAGATCAACATTATAGCTATATATTTAGTTCTACTTTAGGCAAGTAGGCCGCCTTTTTCGGTATGGGGTTATATGACAATGAATTCCAAGTAGCTCACATGGTCAATGTCGGATAATGCTTTTATCCCTATGGATTAAGATAATGAATATGACTTGAGCTATACTTATGATTTCTTGATAAGTTTAATTAGTAAGAGTGAGGGTCTGGAACTTCACTTTTACGTTACACAAGTAGTCTTTGAAGGGGATTATGGGTGGGTTTGTATGCTATGGTAAGAGATGAAGGTACGTATTTATGATGAATGGATTGTTGTTAACATATAAATTTCCTTATGTATATGTAATAAGAATGATTATTCATTTATTTATGATTTTGGATATGGTGAGGTCTAAAGTTGTTATGTGTTACTAAAGTGATTGTAAATGGATAGTTAGTGTAGTTGGTATTATGGTATGACAACTATACATTGCAGAAATATGCTTTTAGGGCTAACAAGGTGATGGTTCAACTATGTTATGAAGGTTTATGTGAAATTTGATGTTATGACTTGTAATATGTCTTTATGTGCATAAATGGATTCCAAACCTAATAAATGCATGATTTTCACTAAAATGTCCTTTTAAGCATATTTAATGGTTTTTATGGATGTTTCCATACTTAGTGCTTTTGTACTAACCCCTTCTCTTCTACATCTCCGATGAGTGTAGGTCCCAACCTTTGAGGTGCATAAATTCCTTCTTCAAGAAAATTTGGGTTTCTATATCCATGTTTTGGTGAGTCCTCATATTCAAGGACAATTGACTGTTAATTCTAGTTCTATCTTACTTTCTATGTTTAAGCTTATATTGTACTTTCATATGTTGAGACTTTTCTGTTGATGTAAGGGCTAAGTCCCAAAGTTTGTACTCTTATGTTTAGATGGTTAATGAGACAAGTCTAGTTACCTATTTTCATATATTTAGAAAGCGTGACTTCTATTGTAAAAGTAATAATTTTTCTGCATTGTTCTATGTCTTATATAATGATGATACGTTCAGGTCTTGTATGATACCCCTTCGGGATCAAGTATCCCCTGTCAATCCTATTGGAAAGCGGTTGGTATCAAGGCATAAGGTTTTGGGATAAAGTCTAGGTTGATGTCTCATGAACCACATCTAGTAGAGTCTTGTTCATGAGTGTGAAGTGTGCCACACTTATGACTGAGAGGTTATAAGATGTTTAGGAACTCTCAATTTTTGTTATTATTGAGTCGTTCCTAAGATTCTCAACTCTATAAAGTCCTTTCTTCTAATCGTTTTCTTATGTATATATGAGATGACTAATACAAAAGCAGCTGCAAGAAGAATGGTTGAGGATATTGCTTATGCGGGAGTTACTCCCCAAGCTAATCAAGCTCCTCCAAATGAGCAAGCTACTCAAGATCAACAAGAGACTCGAGTTCTTATTGAAGAGGGAGGTATGTCTAATGTAGAAATAAGGACGTCGATTCAAACCTTGACTCATGTTTTAGCGGATCAACTCATTAGGGATGCTAGGGTGCAAGTGAATCTCAATGCTAGCACAACCGCTTCAAGGATAAGGGATTTCACAAAGATGAATCCCCATACCTTTTTTCACTGCAAAATAGGAGGAGGACCAACAAGGGATCATTGATGAAGTCTTTTAGGTTCTTGATTTTATTGGTGTGTCTTCCCAAGAAAAGGCAGAACTTGTTGCCTATCAAATCAAAGATGTGTCTCAAGTATGGTATGAGAAATTGAAGGAGGAAAAACATATTAGAGCAGTTCTGATAGATTAGGCATCATTCAAGACAGACTTCCATGATAGGTTCTTCCCCTTGGAATTGAGGAGGGAAGAAGATGCAAGAATTTATCAATCTGCGTCTAGGAGGTATGAGTGTGTAGAAATATAGCCAAGTTCACTCAATCATCCAAGTATGCTCCTACATTGGTGGCCGACTCTAGAGCTAAAATGAACAATTTTTCTGTGGGAATATTTGATCTTGTGGTGAATGAATATAGGTCGGCTATGATTACTCCAAACACGAACATCTCTAGTCTTGTGGTTCATGCCAAACAAATTGAAGAACAAAAGCTTAAGCAAATGCATAGAGAGTTGAAGAGGTCAAGGACCGATTATGGGAATTCTTCCAAGGGTAGATTTGAGGTTCAAGATAAGCCAAGGTTCAAGAAAAAGTTTTACAACCAAGGCACCTATAGCACTCCAAGATTCCACAAAGATAAGGTGTCTCACTCTAAGCCCCAAGGGGGAAATGGTGGTAGTTCTTATGTTGAGATATCTACTTGTACCAATTATGGTATAAAGCATGATGGTAAATCTCTTGCCAGCATGGGTGTGTGCTTTGGTTGTGGAAAGATTGGGCATTAATTAAGGGATTTTAAAACTCGTGCAGCCAAAGGCAGAGATGATAAGACAAATGCCCCTAGTTGTTCTAACTCTGATGCTACATAGAAGAATTATTTTATACTCTCGAATCCCGAGGTGATCAAGAGAGCTTTCTGTATGTTGTGACCTGTATGTTACAAATTTTCTCTATTGATGCTAATGAATTGTTACAACCCGGTGCCACTTTGTGTTTTGCAACACCTTTTGTGGCCATGAAATTTGAAATACTCTGTGATGTATTAGAAAAACCATTTTGGTTTCTACCTCGGTTGGTGACTCGGTAGTGGAAAAGAGAGTCTATTGGAGGTGTCCTATTTCTTTGTATTACAAAGTCATTTTGGTCGATTTGGTAGAATTGACATGCTTGATTTTGATGATATATTAGGCATGGATTGGTTGCATGCATGTTATGCTACAATACATTGTAGAACTCGAGTAATTAAGTTTTAATTTCCAAATGAGTGTGGAAAGGGGGGAGGGGGGGATTCTATTCCTAGAGGTTGAGTAATTTCGTATTTGAAAGCTATAAAAATGACTGCAAAAGGGTGCATGCATCACATTTTTAGGGTTATGGATGTGGAATCCAAGGTCACTTCGTTAGAGCCGATACCCATCGTAAAGGAATTTCTGAAAGTCTTTTCTAATGACAGGCACAGAATTCCTCCCAAGCGGGAGATAGATTTTGGAATTGACCTTTTGTAGGATACTAAACCCATGTATATCCCTCATTACCGATTGGCTCCGGCCGAGCTAAAAAAGTTAAAGGAGAAACTCAAGTATTTGCTAGATAAAGGGTTTATTCAACCAAGCATATCTCCATGGGGTCTCTGGTTTTGTTTGTACAAAATAAAGATGGGTCCCTTAGAACGTGTATCGACTATCACCAATTGAGAAAGGTCACTATAAATAATAAGTATCCACTTCCTAGAATTGATGATTTCTTTGATTAACTTCAAGGGGTAATCACTTCTCCAAAGTAGATCTTTTTTCGGATTACGGTCAACTAAGTGTAAGAGGGATAGACAATCCTAAAACAACATTTTGAACTAGATATGGTCACTATAAGTTTCTTTTTATGTATTTCAGTCTACCAAATTCCCCGCCGACGTTCATGGATCTAATGAATAAAGTGTTAAAGAAATTTCTTGATACTTTTGTTATTGTCTTTACTGGTGACATTTTGGTATTTTCAAGGAGTGAGGATAATTATATGAAACATTTTACAATTGTGTTTCAAGTCCTCAAAGATCACCAATTGTATGCTAAGTTTAGTAAATGTGAGTTTTGTTTTAAGTCGGTTGCTTTCCTTGGGCATATTATTTCGGGCATGGGTATAGAGGTAGATCCCAAGAAAATAGAGGTGGTAAAGGGTTGGCCTAGTCCTTTAACTCCTACTTATAGGAGATTTGTTAAGGGGGTTTTCTCCATTAATTCTAAATTGATGACCTTAACTCAAAAGAAAGCAAAGTTTCAGTGGTCGGAGACTTGTGAACTGAGCTTCCAAGAATTGAAGGATAGCTCACCTCTGCTGTGGTGTTGACCTTACCGGAGGGTACCGATGGTTCTGTCGTTTATTGTGATACTTGTTGAGTAGGTTTTAGTTGTGTCCTCATGCAACATGTTAAGATTATTGTCTAGTCTTCAAGGAAACTCAAGGGCTATGAAAATAATTATCCGACACATGTTCTTGAATTAGCAGTCGTAGTATGTGCTTTGAAAATTTGGAGACATTACCTTTATAAGGTGCATGTATATATGTTTACCAAACACAAGAGTTTTCAATATGTATTTATCCAAAAAGAGTTGAATCTCCGACAAACAAGATGGTTAGAGCTTATGAAAGACTATGATATGAGTGTCCTTTAGCATCCTGAAAAAGCCAATGTTGTTGTGGATGCTTTTAGTCGAATGTCTATGAGTTGTATGGCCCATGTTAAAGATGAGAAAAAGGAGTTAGTCCGTCATTTGCATAGGTTTTCCCGCTTAGGTGTCTAATAAGTTCATTTTCCATAGGGTGGTTTCATGGTTCATCATACTTTCGAATCCTCCATATAGTTTATGTGAAGTCTAAGAAACACCTTGGTCCTATTTTCATGGAATTGAAGGAATCGGTTCTCAATAAGTTCGTTGAGGATTTCTCCCGGGGGATGAGGTGTTTAGGTACCAAGGTATGTTTTTTGTTCCTAATGTTGATGATATCTATTCATCAGAGAGCAACCAAAATGTACCAAGGTATTTAGGTACCAAGGTATGTTTTTAGAAAAGGCTCATGGTTCATGATATTCTATTCATCAGAGAGCAACCAAAATGTACCGTTACTTACGGGAGGTCTATTGGGGGAATGTCATAAAGAAGGATATAGCGGGTTTTGTGGCCAAATGCTCAAACTGTCAACAAGTAAAAGTCGAACATCAAAAGTTGGGAGGTTTGTCCTAAGAAATAGATATTCACACTAGGAAGTGGGACGATGTCAACATGGAATTTGTTACTGGTTTTTCTCGTGCACGAATGCATCATGATTCTATTTGGGTCATTGTTGATAAGATGACCAAATCAACCTATTTTATTCCCGTCAAGGTTTTGTTTTCGGCAAAAGATTATGCTAAATTGTACATCAAGGAAATGGTAAGGATGCATGGGTTTCCTTTGTTCATCATTTAGGATAGGGGTACTCAATTTACTTCCCACTTTTGGAAGGCATTCCGAAAGGGCTTGGTACCAATGTGAAGTTTTGTACTGCTTTTCATACTCAAATAGACGGTCAAGCAGAACACACCATTCAAAATCTAGGGGACATGTTGAGGGAATGTGTTATCGAGTTCAAGGGAAGGTGCATTTTCCCTTATTTGTCCTGAGTTAGTTTTTGAAGCCATTGAAAAAGTTTGGCTTATTAGGGGTAGGTTGAAGATGGCTCAATGTCGGCAAAAGATCTATGCCAATAATAGAAAGAGGGATCTAGAGTTTTAGGTTTCTTATTGGGTCTACATTAAGATCTCGCCCTTGAAAGGAGTAATGAGGTCTGGTAGAAAGGAGAAGCTAATTCCCCGATATGTGGGCCCTTATGAGTTGTTGAAATGAGTTGAAAATGTTTCTTACGAATTTAACATTCCTAATGAATTGGCTCTAGATCACCTTGTGTTCCATGTCTCTATGCTCAAGAAGTTTATTGTTGTTTCGATATCCATTCTTCCATTAGAAGGTCTACGATTTGATGAGAACCTTTCTTATGAAACGGTTTGGACCGGCAAGAGAAGAGGTTGAGAAATAAAGAAGAAGCTTCCTTTAAGGTTCTATGAAGGAATCACTTAGTTCAGAGTGCTACTTTGGAGTCCAAGGCCTATATAAAGTCCCGTTATCGTCATCTTTTTCCTTCTACTCCTAGTCAAACTTTAGGTTATTAGTTCCTTGTAAGTTTTTATTGATTAGGGAGTCATATGTATTGTTGAGCTTTTCATGATTGCATTTATGTGTGCATGTTGTGAGAATTCATGTTTAAAGTATCTTGAGTTTTCATGATTTATATGTTCCTCGTGTTTTGGTGAACTTTAGTATGACGATAGTGTATTTGACTTCATGAGATGTTGTTCTGAACATGCTTAGTTCTGTTTTGATAAAAATTGAATATTTCCTCTATAATGTTTGTGTTGAGCTTATTTCAGTGGAAGAAGGTAGTTCCTCCTACTATTATATGAAATGATGAGTTTTGTGCATATTTGATTGCGGATGTAGTTCGTAGTTCCTTGAGTTACATTCTTAATTTTTAGAATGGAGTTGATAATTACACCTTGGAATTTTGCACTATTCTTATGTTTCATGCTTGTTGGGATTCTAAGCTAGAATATTTAGTTCCCCTATATGTGTTTAAAGTGTCATTCAGGATAAATTTTCCTAAGGGGGAGATATTGTAACACTCCGGAAAATGACACGTTGAAATAGAAACTAAACGTAAGGATGAACTTCTTGAATATGAGGTATAGGAGTTAATACTGTAAGACCCACAAAATGAGTTAGGATGTCTAGGTCCTCACATGTGACTATAAGCTTGTTAACATGTTAATAAAGTGTTTTTTAAAGTATTCATGATTTATTTGAAGTCATTTGGAAGTCAAACATCCAAGAATATCCAAGACATTCGAAAGTTAGCCCCTGAGACGTGCATGTGTGTCTTGAGTGTGCCTAGCATGTTTGAAGGTTTTGCGAGTGTTTGTTTTGGGTTAAAATGATGTGGAAGGTCCTTGACATGTTAAGGTATATATTTACTTTGGAAACATCCGGGTACGACTCCATTAGGGCCCCGCAAGAGACCCTCAAGGAGGACCCAAAGGCTGTTGAGACACTGCCTAGTGTCAATCGACAGAGCCAAAGGACGCCTCGTCATTTTCATTATGCCCCGTCGATTGGGGGGGGGGAGTCGTCAAAGACTTAGCCTGATTAAGGATCAACTGAGTTCACAAGCCCCAGACCCAAATGACGGCCTGCAATACGGCACATTGATGGACCTACTAGGCGTCGTTTGAGACCGTCGATGCAGGCTGCAATTAACTGCCACGCACGCTGTCTCATTATGGGGGTGAATGGGAAATTCATCGCACGTCCTAACCTGACCCTAGTTGGTTTATTTGGTTATTTTTGGGTGTATTTAATTGATTAAAAACGTGACAACCCAATTCCCAATCCTCAATTCAAAATTAGACTTCCCTCTCCGAAAATATCCTCTTTAGAAACCTCCATTGGAGATGAAGCTCAAGAACAGCTTGTACATTGGATTGTGAAGGTTTTTTCATCAAGTTTTCGTGGCTTTATACTATAATGAGGTATGGCGATCCTTCATCTCTAGTTAATCTTCCATCTACAGAGTTCCATTCAAAGTTTTCGAAGGAGTTTCATGATCAAATTGTGTATTCTTCAATCTAGCCGTGGGTTCTTTCGCAAATCGATTTCAACAGCATAATGTTAATGAATTAATGATTAGCTACTGATTTGAATGTTATTTTCAATCCCATTCCATGTTGAACCCATGATCCATCTCAAACTCGATTTAGCCAATGTTTGGGCCTTGTTATATTGGTCTTATGTAAATTGAATTATGATTCAATTATGTTAAAATGCTTATATGTACTTCCTATTATGTGTATTGATGATGAATTATTGATGAGTGATCCATGAGGATCAAGGTTTGAAGGTTTGCATAAGACTAGCGTATAATATAGTATCTTGTGATCTTGATGCTAGAATGATTGTTATGTGACTAGATAATAATGAATTGTCTTAGCTTCTTCCTACATTGTAATGTGATGATGAATTATGTGTTATTGGTCCAATGTGGATTGATGCTTGAAGACTTGATCTCTACTTCCTATCGATTGTTAATGTATGGTGTTCATTATAATATTGACTCTATAGTGCATGAATGTAGGATTTCGTTTATGTAAAGATAATTGTAGCTACTGCCTTATATTGATATTATTGATGAATTGTGGGTATGAATCCTTGATGATGTAGTGTACTAGTTTGTAGAATTATCTGTAGTGGCTTATTCATGATTTCATTTATGTTGAAGTACATTTAGCTATTGCCCTATAATTGAATTGTTGATAAAAAAGGTGTATTAATCAATTATGATCAAAGGGTGATGAATTGGTAAGAATGGCTCTTGCCCTCTACTTTTGTAACATTCCGAAAAGTCGAGACCTAATCTAGACCTAACATGACTATCTAAGGGATTATATACTATTTTAAGACGTAAAATAATGTTTATAAGGCATCCGAGAAGTTTTAGAGCCAAGACGTCAAGGAACGTCCATGACGTCCAAAAACTAGCTTAATTGAACTAGTTGATGTCGCAATATTTGAGGATGGTTTGAGAGGGTCAAATGGATTCTAAAACTAGTAAAAAGACTTTGGTTAGGTAGAGTGTGGTATAGAGGGTCTAAACGTCCAATAACGATGCCCCTAGGACCATTCGAAGGGTCCTTTAGGAAGACCCCAACATGGGTGGACACGCTACCAAAGCAGCCTGCGTAATTGAAGGTTCAAGGGGTTGCTGTGCGACGCGCATACCACACGGACCCTACTGCCTCATATCACTTTTTAAAAAATAAAAATGGGAATTAGCCTCGCGACACGGAGCCACTTCCCATATTCGGTAAAATCATTTTTTGGCATTTTGACTTCACAAAAAGACCCATTTAAGTATGGGGGTTTTTGTGTAATTTTGGGGGTGATTATATATAGAGTAAGGGTCATTTTAAGTAATTATCACTCACCCAAAACAAATTCCCAAAACAAAATAAAAAAACTCTCGTCTCTCTCTACTTTCTCTATCCCCAAATTCCTCCATTGAAGAAGGAAAAAAGCTTGAAGAAGAAGGTCAATTTCTCTAGGATTTCACTTCAATTTTGTGGATTAATCTTAATTAAGGTATGGGTTCTTCACTCTTGGGATTCCTTTCCCCAAGAGGTCCTTTCAAAGTTGATTTTAAATTACCCAATTCAATGGGGTTTTCCAATTCTAATGGGTTTTCTTTTAAACTTCAAATTGATGATAAATTGTGATTTCCTATGACTAATTGAGTGTAGATTGCTGTTTGATTAATATTAGTTGATGCAATTTCATGTAGATCATGTCCCTTTCCCCAAATTCCCCAAATCTTGGATCTTGGTCACAAATTGATAGGAATTGAAGGATGCTTTGATTATTAGACATGTTTTATCTATTCTAATTCATGTATGGATTTACTAGGGTAATGTATTGTTGGGATTTGATCTAATTCTTGATGAATTCATGATGAACCCTGTTCCCCTAACCCTAGGTTATGAATTGAAGATAATTTGGATAGTGATGATGCAGTTGACCTAGCTATTGTGTTAATTACTATTGTATGATGGTATTACACCCATTGTTGGGTTGAATTGGATGGTTGATGGTAAGACCATGGATGATGACTTGTGAAGGAGATTGGGAAAGTCTTTATGATCCTAACATTACTTCAATTATGACTACTTGTGTTTAGTGATAAAGTTACATTGGAGTATACCTTGTGATGAGATTGATAGGGTTGGATGATGTAAATGTTATAAGGATGGTGATAACTTACCAATGTGCCTTATTATGATGTGACTATGTATATGTTCCAACCTCACATGTATGAATTGTAATGAAAGGAAAATACTCATGAAATTCTTATTGAGCTATGATGATGATGATTATATAAGGGATAAACTTTATGACCTAACTAAGTTATGATCATTAATAAAGGCATTAAAGAAATTTCAAAGGGACTATGCCTTAGCACTGAGTGAACTTGTAGATGAGCGGTGGGCCTTCCCAAGGAAGAAGTGTAGGGTTCACCATAGTATGGATAGCCTCATTGTCCAAAAAAGGCATAGAGTGATGTTTCCATGACAGCCCCTAGCTCCATAAACTATGTTGCCACCATAGGAATAATAGCTAGTGGATCCACATACATGATATGTCCATGTTTGGTACTACTTTGGCCGGTAGTCCGCCTTCCATTGGTGTAAGATTTTACAACATCGGATTCCACACTTAGATCATATGGTCTATGTCGGTTAAGGCAAGTGTTCCCGAAATTAAAATGAAGTAATGATGTGAACCCTAACTAGGGTGACTTGAGAGGTTTGCTTAGTCTAGGTAGGGGTATGGGACTCTACCTAGGCATTGCACTAGTTGGCTTTGAGGGGAGTCCTAGAAGGATGTTCTTATGTTATGACGATCTTATAAAGTAAATATTACGCTTATGTTGACTTTACATGTTGATGATATTTTATGATGTTAGTTCCATTGATGAAAATTCTATTGGTCTATATTGCTAAATATGATGATGGCTAGTATTGATGATATGTTATGTTGAGTTGGGTATTACTTGTGGTCCTTTGTTTTGTTACTTGATTGAGTAAGGTTATAGGGATTTTCTCGGTCATTGCACTTCTAGGTGGGTTATGAGTAAGGGTCTTGCTTATATTATGATGTTATGAACTCTTGTATGTGTTAACTTGATTATTACTTGTTGATGTTGGTCGTGTGTCGTACATGGGTTTCACTTATGGATTATGTGATTATTGGCTTATATAGGTTCTTGATTATGCATAAGGCTTTTCAAAGTACTTTAGCATGGTTTTGAACAAATGTCCTCTTTAGCATGATTTCAATTGTTTTACGTTCATGTACTCATACTTAGTACAAGTGTGTACTAACCTATCTCTTATGTTTACTACAAATGTAGGATCGGGCCGTTGAGGTTAGTAGAACGCCATTTTAAGACTACTTGGTTTCTTATCTTCCAAGTTCATTAGGTCCTTACTTTCCGAGGACGATGTCATTATCTACCTATTGGATGTGTTTTAGTCTTAAAGACCCTTTGTTCATTCTCTTTCATTTTTGTACTATAATTGTAAAACCTATATGTGGCTATTATTGTTGATGTACGAGCTATGCCCAAATTGTTATACTCTTGTCTAGATGGTTTAATATAAGACAATGTTATAGACTTCTTATGAGAGTATCTTATACTATATGTATGTGTAATAAAAGTAAAAGACTATGTAATCTTCTTATACGAAGGGTATATGTATACTCGATAAAAATATATTATGTGTAAGCGAAAGGCCTAAGTAAACCTCAATCTACAATAGATGAAAATTTTAAATTTTCCATACTTTTAACCCATTATATGTAATGGCGATTTCTAAAAGGCCAGTCTTAGTCCTCTTCGAGGACGACGACCCCGGTTACGTCTAGGGGGTGCTACCCGGAGGTGAGAGTAGTTTACTTAGGTCTATTGAATGATAAAAGAATCATGATAGAATCATATGTAGACTGTCCTAAATTGATATATTTCATATTGTATTATCATGGATTATTGTATATCGTGATTATTTGATTGAATTGATGATTATGGCTATTGGTAAGAGCCTTTGTGGATTGAATTGGTTGAATTGGCTATGGATTGGAAATGTTGTGAAGGGAATGGTGGTATGTTGACCTAACCTTCTCTATATTGTGTAGTATAGGTGTTTCAATTGTTATGTTTGGTATGGTCCACTTTTGGTGGCGGTGCTTATGTGTTATACTTGTGAGTAATGTAGCCTCATCAGCATTACTTTATGAATTTTGAAAGAATGTGTCCTCGTCGGCATTACTTTATGAATTATGCTATTGTCATGTTATATCTTGATATGTGATTATTATAAAGGTTTCTATGAGCTATGTCGATGAGACTATAGAAGTGTGTAGGATGTCTTGCAAGTATACTTAGTTGTCCCTATGTTCTTCTTGAATGATATGCTCTATGTGATATTGTAAAGCATGTGTGTCTTGTCTTGGTAGACTTGTGTCCCTTACTTGATAATTGAAGAATATGATATGATTCTTGACTTCTTAGGATAAAGCACCTTTGTCATGAATGTATATGTGTAATTGAATGTGATCTTGAACATGGAGAAAAGGGTCATTTATGTGGAACCTTCAACCTACTTAGGAGGTTATGATCTCCTTGAAGTTGAAAGTCGTAATGGTGTCCTTATTTTGTGAATGTGGACTTAGGGGTGGTTGGCTTTAAGGGCATGAAATCATCCTTAGGAAAGTCATTGAGCTATCCTCTTAACCATTGTAGGCAGCCCTAGGGGACCCTCTTTGGTAAGGTGTATTATTATTTGTTTATGAACAAGATATGGTATCTGTTCATATGATCCTTTATTGAATTACTCTATAAGAACAAAGTCTAGCACCGAATAAGTATGGTTGGGGAGTGACTCTTCTTTAGATTAGACTAGACTACAAATAAACCCTTGATATTACTTAACCATGTGCTTACATGGGATGTGTTTTAGTTCTACCATTGGCAAGTAGAACACCCTCCATCGGAGGAGTATTGACTCCGGATTCCATGCCTAGCTAGTTTGGTCTATGTTGGTTATTGCCTATTCTCATCATGTGATATACATGCAAGTATTGGATAAGTGCTATGAAGTTTAGGTAGTGGAATGGAACGCTATCTAGACATTGCACGACCAGGGTTTGAAGATGTTAGTATGTGAGTTCTCTAGGTCTTCTCCAAGACCATTATGTGAAGGTCCTTAATTATTGATCTCTGTTAAATGGTATAATGAACATAATGACTTAAGTAAGGGTATGTTAATAGGAAGGTATTTATCTAGACACTACACAATTTTCGGCCTACGGCAACACCACGTTAGTGTAGCCTAAACTAGCAAAAAGTGTGGCCTTTGATAAAGGCTACACTTTTGGACTTTCAGCAACACTTTTTAGGGACTGCCCAAATAAAGTGTAACCTTTGACATTAGGCAACACTTTTTAAATGTTGCCATCTTTGGCTACACTTATAAAACGTAGCCAATTAGGTATAAGGGCACGCTATGAAGACGTGCATTAGGAATACTTATTTTTTATTAGACTACACTTAAAAGCGTTGCCTTTTCAGAGTTATTGGTCACTTTTAAAAAGTGTTGCCTTTTATTGGTCATCTAGTGCAATACTTATTAAGTGAAACTTTATAACTCATCTATATCAACACTCATAAAGTGTAACTTTATAACTCATCTATAGCAACACTTATAATGTGTAACTTTATATCTCATCTATAGCAACACTTATAAAGTGTAACTTTATATCTCATCTAGAGCAACACTTACAAAGTGTAACTTTATATCTACCTAGAGCAACACTTACTGTTACGCCTCGTATTTTTATACGTAGTGCGCGTCATGAGCTAGTCGATGTAAGTCCGGGGAATGAGATTTTATTTTAAGTTCCAAGTGATTAAAGAAATATTAGGCAAGGATGTTAATTCCAAATGTGATATTAAGTATGATTTGGCTAATGTAAGTGTCATTAACATTAAGTGAGGGATTAATTAGTGGCTGATTAGGATTAAATTAATCAAGTGGGCCCCACCACTCAAGGCAAATTAAAAGAAATCAGATTGGGAGCTGGCCCTTAGTGGGGCACGTGTAGAGGGGGGCTGCCTCCACTTCATATAATGAATGAGGTGGTGAAATGCATTGCAAACATATCATCTTCTTCACCACTTAGCTTAGGCAGCCATGGAAATGGAGAAAACATACCATGCAACTCTCGGCCAGCAGCTACAAAAGAATTTGGTTAGTAATCTCTTTGCTTGGTGTGTTAATTCCTTAGAATGCCATTGTTAATTAGCCATTAATGTTAAGAAGGGGGCGTGACCAGTAGCTTAGGAAATTTGTTTTAGTTATTGAATGTGCTAAGTATGAACGGAAACCATAATCGGATTATTAGTGGTGTCGTGTTAGTGTTTGGGCTGTTTTGATTAAAGCAAAATGCGGGAAATTCTGTTTTGGCGTTATGTATATGTTTAATATGATTCGTTGGGTTATATGTGTTATTGGTATTGCTGTGGATAATTTGGGTTGTTGTCGGATTGGGACGAAGTAAGGAAAATAGGGGAAGTGCTGCCGGATTTTCGTTAGATTATTAGCTAGCTTACAATAAGTAGTAAAGCGCGACGTCTATCTCATTGCGGCACGATTGTTGCTTGTTATAGATTAATAGCTTGGGCAGTAAATATTGGACGTGCGGCTCGACTATTCGGTATGTAACGCTATCCTTCCTTTCTTTGTTTGGCATGACTTTTAAAAATGAGCGAATGACGGACAGGTTTGATACTTACTTCTAGAGCGTCTAGGTGAGGTATATTCTTGCTTCCACAAACTATTCCTCTATATATCGGCTATGTCTAAGGCTATGGTGATTTCTCATATCTATGGTAGTGCTTCTTAGAGTCATTGAGATTTTACGTTTTCATATCGTGTTAAAGGTTCATAATCTTGATAAAACGTTAATCTTTGGTAATACTCCTTGCTGGTTCACGTTGATTGTTCTATTGAGTTATAAGAAATGATTTTAATTGTATATGATTGCTCATAATGTTCTGCTCGTGCATAGAGTCATTTATCATTTCACCGAGTCCCGGGCCGGGTAATGTTCGTGCGGAGTTTCTTGCATATGTCACCGAGTCCCTCACTAGAGGGCCGGGTATGTATATTATATATTTGATTGGTGATGAGGATGGTTATGATGATGATGATGATGGAGATGATGTGATGACTATTTCACCGAGTCCCTCACTAGAGGGCCGGGTATGTATGATGTATATATATGATGATTATTTTACCGAGTCCCTTACTAGGGAAGCTGGGCACCTTATATGTTAAAGATATGCATGATTTTCACTTATAAGGTACATGTGTAGCGATATGTTGTTTCGACTTATCATGTTGGTATCCTGTCATCTTTACCTTATGCTTTACATACTCAGTACATTGTCAGTACTGACCCCCTTTCCTCGGGGGGCTGCGTTTCATGCCCGCAGGTGTAGACGCACAGTTCGGTGATCCTCCCGCCTAGGATATCTACTCTGCTGATTGGGAGAGCTCCACTATTCCGAAGCCCAGTCGTTTGGGTGCATAACTTTCTATGTAGTCTTTTCTTTATCTATGGGTACGGCGGGGCCCTGTCCTGTCGAGTTTCACTACTATACTCTTAGAGGTCTGTAGACATTATGTGGGTTGCATATATATGTTTTCGATAATGGTCTGGACATGGTTTGTTTGGGATGTCCGCTTGTACAGGGGTAGCCTTGTCGGCTGCGTACATCATTGTGTATTGTGTAGTGGCAGCATTGTCGGCTTGCATATGCTATTATGCTTTGGATAGTGGCGGCCTTGTCGGCTCGCGTATGTTGTTACAGTTGAATGGTTATGACTCCTTATGAGACAGATACACTTTATATATATATGGCGTTGGGGTTGGCTTGATTTGATTAAATTCCATATTGTCTTAGTTTCAGTTGGTTATACTTAACAGGTTTGTATGTGAGTGTCCAAAACGGGCACAAGTAACGGCCCATCGGGTTGGGTCGTGACACTTACAAAGTGTAACTTTATATCTACCTAGAGCAACACTTACAAAGTATAACTTTAACATTTATAATCCTACATGTAGCACAAATATATATATATATATATTAAATCGAAGCTATATATTTCAAATAAACTTCGAGAAATATTTCATGTACAACCAAAACTTAGTATGACGATAGTGCATTTGACTTCATGATATGTTGTTCTAAACATGCTTAGTTCTGTTTTGATAAAAAATGAATATTGGCTCTATAATGTTTATGTTGAGCTTATTTCAGTGGAAGAAGGTAGTTCCTCCTAATATTATATGAAATGATGAGTTTTGTGCATATTTGATTGAGGATGTAGTTCGTAGTTCCTTGAGTTACATTCTTAATTTTTAGAATGGAGTTGATAATTATACCTTGGAATTTTGCACTATTCTTATGTTTCATGCTTGTTGGGATTCTAAACTCGAATATTTAGTTCCCCAATATGTGTTTAAAGTGTCATTCAGGAAAAATTTTCCTAAGGGGGAGATATTGTAACACTCCGGAAAATGACACGGGGAAATAGAAACTAAATGTAAGAATGAACTTCTTAAATATGAGGTATAGGTTTTAAGACTGTAAGACCCACAAAATGAGTTAGGGTGTCTAGCGCCTCACATGTGACTATAAGCTTGTTAATATGTTAATTAAGTGTTTTTTAAAGTATGCATGATTTATTTGAAGTCATTTTGAAGTCAAACGTCCAAGAATGTCCAAGACGTTCGAAAGTTAGCCCCTGAGACGTGCATGTGTGTCTTGAGTGTGCCTAGCATGTTTGAAGGTGTTGCGAGTGTTTGTTTTGGGTGAAAATGATGTGTAATGTCCTTGAAAAGTCAAGGTATATATTTACGTTGGAAACATCAGGGTACAACTCGACAAGGGCCCCGCAAGAGGCCTTCAAGGAGGACCCAAAGGCTGTCGAGACACTGCCCAGTGTCAATCGACGGAGCCAAAGGATGGCTCATCGTTTTCCTTATGCCCCATAGATTAGGGGTGGGAGTCCAAGACTTAGCCTGATAAAGGCTCAAGTCAGTTGAAAAGACCCAGACCCAAACGGCAGCCTGCAATACGGTCCATCGATGGACCTACTGGGCATCGTTTGAGACCGTCGATGCAGGTTGCAATTAACTGCCATGCACGCTGTCTCATTATGGGGGTGAATGGGAAATTCACCCCACGTCCTAACTTGACCCTAGTTCGTTTATTTGGTTATTTTTGGGTGTATTTAATTGATTAAAAATGTGACAACCCAATTCCCAATCCTCAATTCAAAATTAGACTTCCCTCTCCGAAAATATCCTCTTTAGAAACCTCCATTGGAGATGAAGCTAAAGAACATCTTGTAGATTGGATTGTGATGGTTTTTTCATCAAGTTTTCGTGGCTTTCTTCTATAATGAGGTATGGTGATCTTTCATCTCTAGTTAATCTTCCATCTAGAGAGTTCCATTCAAAGTTTTCGAAGGAGTTTCATGATCAAATTGTGTATTCTTCAATCTAGCCATGGGTTATTTCAAAAATAAATTTCAAAAGCATAATGTTAATGAATTAATGATTAGCTAGTGATTTGAATGTGATTTGCAATCCAATTCCATGTTGAACCCATGATCTCTCTCAAACTCGATTTAGCCTATGTTTGGGCTTTGTTATGTTGATCTTATGTAAATCGAATTATGATTCAATTATGTTAAAATGCTTATATCTACTGCCTAATATGTGTATTGATGATGAATTGTTGATGAGTGATCCATGAGGATCAAGGTTTTAAGGTTTGCATAAGACTAGCCTATAATGTTGTATCTTGTGATCTTGATGCAAGAATGATTGTTATGTGACTGGATTATGATGAATTGTCTTAGATACTGCCTACATTGTAATGTGATGATGAATTATGTGTTATTGGTCCAATGTGGATTGTTGCTTGAAGACTTGATCTCTACTCCCTATCGATTGTTAATGTATGGTGTTCACTGTAATATTGACTTTATAGTGCATGAATGTAGGATATCGTTTGTGTAAAGATAATTGTAGCTACTGCCTTATATTGATATTATTGATGAATTGTGGGTATGAATCCTTGATGATGTAGTGTACTAGTTTGTAGCATGATCTGTAGTGGATTATTCATGATTTTTATGTTGAAGTACATTTAGCTACTGCCCTATACTTGAATTGTTGATGAAAAAGGTGTATTAATCAATTATGATCAAAGGGTGATGAATTGGTAAGAGTGGCTCTTCCCCTCTACTTTAGTAACATTCCGAAAATTCGAGACCTAATCTAGACCTAACATGACTGTCTAAGGGATTAGATACTGTTTTAAGACCTAAAATAATGTTTATAAGGCATCCGAGAAGTTTTAGAGCCAAGACGTCAAGGAACGTCCATGACGTCCGGAAATTAGCTTAATTGAAATAGTTGATGTCGCTATGTTTGGGGATGGTTTGAGAGGGTCAAATGGAGTCTAAAACTAGTAAAAAGACTTTGGTTAGGTAGAGTGTGGTATAGAGGGTCTAAACGTCCAATAACGATGCCCCAAGGACCAATCGAATGGTCCTTGAGGAGGACCCCAACATGGGCGGGCACGCTGCCGAAGCAGCCTGCGTGAGTCAAGATTCAAGCGGTTGCTGCGCGACGCGTATCCCACACGGACCCTACTGCCTCAGATCACTTTTTCAAAAATTAAAAATGGGAATTAGCTTCGTGACGTGGAGCCGCTTCCCATATTCGGTAAAATTGTATTTTTGGCATTTTGACTTCACAAAAAGACTCATTTAAGTGAGGGGTTTTTTGTGTAATTTTGGGGGTTATTATATATAGACTAACGGTCATTTTAGGTAATTTTCACTCACCCAAAACAAATTCCCAAAACAAAACCCAAAAGCTCTCGTCTCTCTCTACTTTCCCTATCCCCAAATTCCTTCATTGAAGAAGGAAAAAAGCTTGAAGAAGAAGGTCAATTTCTGTAGGATTTCACTTCAATTTTGTGGATTAATCTTCATTAAGGTATGGGTTCTTCACTCTTGGGATTCCTTTCCCCAAGAGGTCCTTTCAAAGTTGATTTCTAAATTACCCAATTCCATGGGGTTTTCTAATTCTAATGGGTTTTCTTCTAAACTTCAAATTGAAGATAAATTGTGATTTCCAATGACTATTTGAGTGTAGATTGTTGGTTAATTGATATTAATTGATGCAATTTCATGTATATCATGTCCCTTTCCCCAAATTCCCCAAATCTTGGATCTTGGTCACAAATCGATGGGAATTGAAGGATGATTTGATTATTAGACTTGTTTTATCTATTTTAATTCATGTATAGGGTAATGTATTGTTGGGATTTGATCTAATTCTTGATGAATTCATGATGAACCCTATTTCCCTAACCCTAGGATATGAATTGAAGTTAATTTGGATAGTGATAATGCAATTGACCTAGCTATTGGGTTAATTACTATTGTATGATGGTATGGTTGATTGTAAGACCATGGATGATGTCTTGTGAAGGAGATTGGGCAAGTCTTTATGATCCTAACCTTACTTCAATTATGATTACTTGTGTTCAGTGATGAAGTTACATTGGAGTATACCTTGTGATGAGATTGATAGGGTTGGTATGATGTTTAATTGAAATGTCTTGACTATGGTTTGTGAGTTGTTGACTAAGATGTAAATGTTATCAGGATGGTGATAACTTACCAATGTGCCTTATTATGATGTGACTATGTAAATGTTCTAACCTCACATATATGAATTGTAATGAAAGGAAAATACTCATGAAATTCTTATTGAGCTATGATGATGATGATTATATAAGGGATAGACCTTATGACCTAACTAAGCTATGATCATTAATAAAGTCATTAAAGAAATTTCAAAGGGACTCTACCTTAGCACCGAGTGAACTTTTAGATGAGGGGTGGGCCTTCCCAAGGAAGGAAGGTAGGGTTCACCATAGTCCTCACGGGGTGGATAGCCTCATAGTCCAAAAAAGGCATAGAGTGATGTTTCCATGACAGCCACCTAGCTCCATAAACTATGTTGCCACCATAGGAATACTAGATAGTGGATCCACCTAGATGATATGTTCATGTTTGGTACTACTTTGGCCGGTTGTCCGCCTTCCATTGGTGTATGATTTTACAACACTGAATTCCATACTTAGATCTTATGGTCTATGTCGGTTAAGGCAAGTGTTCCCAAAATTAAAATGAAGTAATGATGTGAACCCTAACTAGGGTGACTTGAGAGGTTATCTAAGTCTAGGTAGAGATATGGGACTCTACCTAGGCATTGCACCAGTTGGCTTTGAGGGGAGTCCTAGAAGGATGTCCTTATGTTATAACGATCTTATAAAGTAAATATTATGCTTATGTAGACTTTACATGTTGATGATCTTTTATGATGTTAGTTCCATTGATGAACATGATATTGGTCTATATCACTATATATGATGATGGCTACGATTTATGATATTTTATGTTGAGTTGGGTATTACTTGTGGTCCTTTGTTTGGTTACTTGATTGAGTAAGGTTATAGGGATTTTCTTGTTAATTGTACTTGTAGGCTAAATGGTGGGTTATGAGTAAGGTTCTTGCTTATATTATGATGTTATGAACTCTTGTATGTGTTAACTTGATTATTACTTGTTGATGTTGATCTTGTGTCGTACATGGGTTTCACTTATGGATTATGTGATTATTGGCTTATAGGGGTTCTTGATTGTGCATAAGGCTTCCGTGATTCTCGTTTCAATGTTGAGAACCAAGAGGTAGCATCAATTAAGGTCTTACGGAGGAACCATTTAGTTGAAGAAGCTACTTGGTTTGCTGAGAAGAACATATACCCACATCTCTTTGCTTCTGGAGAATCTTCAAGCAAAGGTAGTAATTCTTTTCTAGGTATTCTTTAAGTTGAAATGTTTAAGTATGATTTATTGATTGTGGGGTGTTTGAGTTTGGTGTAGATGTTTCCACCCTCACTTATGCTTAGGTTAATATAATTCAAGGATGAATGTTCCCAAGGTAGATACATTGTAACACCTTGGTCTTAGAAAGAGTCGAATTTAGAAAGAACTAATTCAGCAAGAGCCAAATTGAATATTTTGCAAGTTATGCTTAAGTTGTGAGTTTTGGATCAACTTTAAATAGCCATAACTTTTCGTACATGATGATTTAGGATTCCCATAAGATAAAAAAATCAAATGTCATTGAATCCTCATTCGAAGGACACCAGTCTATGCCTCACCCCACTCACTTTCTCGAGTTGAGTGTTAGGATATGGGATAGATCTCACCCTCCTAGACTGAACCTCATGTCGACCCACTCATTGGTCCATCAATCTAGCATCTTGGTTTCACGACCTCTCTCTCAAGCAAGCCGAAAAGACATGGGTGAAATTGTATTTACAACTAGAAATCCATTAGATTAAACCACAACCACAAGACGAAATCACCATTAAACTATAGCTAAGCTATAAAAAAGCAAGACCCAACAATAATATTAATTCATATTATATAATCACACCCCAAGAATGGGGTTTTTTAGCCACACAACAAGAAATAAAAAACCTTCAGTGATGTTATAATCAAATGGGTATAAGAGATAATGTCTTGATTTGAGCAAAGCAAGAAGAATCAAGGATATCCACTTCCAAATCGAAAGGGAAGAGACCCTTTCTTCTTCAAGTCTTCAAAACCCTTTCCAAACTTGAGGCAAAATATAAAAAGCTAAAGTTTAAAGTCTAAAAACTAGAATAATGTTTGGACTCTCTAATTAACAAGTAAAACTAGTATTTATAGTTTTCATATTTTGTGTTGTGATGGATCGTTCGGCAAGGTTAGTAGAGGTCGCCGAATGACTCCACGACTCGCCCATCTTCTAGTTCATCACCATTTTGTGCTTTCCCAGAACATCTTAAAGTCCTGGACCATTGGGCGGCATAGTACTGCTTCGCGGAACTGTTCGGTGTCGCGTTGTCTATTCATTTCTCCTCCAATTTGATCCTCTTTCTTTTGGGCTCAACCTGCTGGAACAAAGGGTGAAGTATGTCCCTTTGATGATGCGCCAAGTTTACTTGGTGATTCTCAAGTTTTAGTTTCTTCGTTCTTTTCAGCCTTCTTCTTCCTTTTCGCACCATAGTGGCCATGCTTTCTTTGAAACTTCAATTACCAGAAACTTGATAGTTTTCAATAGATATTGAGATAAATCATTAGAAGACACTATTTCTATTAAAATGTAGCCCTAAATGTGTCCAGTCTTTGGACTCATCAGCAGCCAAGATTTATCGTGACTTGCGAGTCATTTATTAGTGTAATGTAATGAAGAAGGATGTTAAAAAAGTTGTGGATAAATGTCTTAATTGTCAACAACTGAAGGTTGAGAGTCATAAACCTAGTGGGTTGTCTCAAGATATTAGTATTACTACATGGAAGTGCGAATATTTTAATGTGGACTTCATTAAAGGTTGCCTCGTACTCTCATCAACTTGACCTTATTTGGGTTACATGGGACTGAATAACGAAATCGACTTAGTTTTGCTCTTGCAAATACATCATTTTTCAATCAATGAGTATGCCAAGCTTTATACTTAGGATATGTTAAAGTTAGATACAGTGCCCGTGTCTACTATCTCTGATAGTAGTACTCAGTTTACGTCACAACTTTGAAAGTCTTTCCAGAAGTATCATGGCACTCAATTGAACCTTATACGACTATTCATTCACAAAATGATGGGCAAGACGATCGTTCTAACATAACTTTAGAATATTTTTTGAGATCTTGTGTGATTAAATTCAAGGGTAGTATGGATTACCATTTGACTTTAATTAAGTTTTCTTATAATAATAACTATTACTCGAGTATCTAGATGGCTTAATGTGAGCTTATCTATTGCAGATTGTATAGTTTACCTATAGGTTGGTTTGCAGTTGGTGAGGTCTCTTTGATACTGCTCGAGTTGGTATATGAGGTTATAAGAATAGTTTGACTTATTGGTGAATAGTTGATAATGTCTCAAAGTCTACAAAAGTCGTTGTTAGGAGAAGAGCGCAAGAATTTCGTGTTGATGATTGAGTTTATTTGAAAATCTCACCCATGAAGGGTGTGAGGAAGTTTGGAAAGAAAAGGAAACTTAGTCTCCAATATGAGGTCCCATGTCATATTTTGAGACGTATTGACAATGTTTGTTTATGAATTGGAGTTACTAAATTATTTAGCATCGATACACTGATATGCCATGTCTTTTTGTTGAAAAAGTATGTTGGAGACGCAATGTCCTATGTGCCTTTGGATTGTTTGGGAGTTATGGAAATTCTTTGGTATGAAGAGGTTTCAGCTAAGATTTTAGACCATTAAGTTCAGAAGTTCATAAATAAAGAAATTACTTCCATGAAAGTTCTATAGAGGAATCAATCAGTTTAGGGTGCTACTTTGGAGGTCGAATCTGATATGATGTCAAAGTATCTTCCACTCTTTTGCCTTCACTACTATTTTATCTTGAGGTATTAGTTTTTTGTAACACCTCAAATTTGAGAAGACAGAAAAAAATTCAGTTTTCCAAAATTTGGTGCATGTTCCTACGGTGCCACCCACAGACCATAGGGAAGGTCTGTGGCTGTGTAGACAGTTTTTCCAAAAAATATAAAGTGTCACTATTTTTTCAATGGTTCACCACGATGGTCCATCATTCAAATCACGAACTATAAATATGTCTCGTTATCTTGCACAAGGATGAGAAAAGTACTTGATATTGTTCTTTGTTACATGGCTCACATGTTTGTATCAATCAAAGTGGTGGTATTCCAAGTTAAATTTTTTTGAGATGAGATTTAATGGTTACCCGAGGACGAGCAAAAGTGCAAATGTTGGGTGTTGATGTGAAGCTAAAATTAACATATTTAGTCATTATTTGCTTCATATTTAATCTTTTAATTATCCTTTTTAGCATAAATTTTATGAGTTATTCTTATGTTGTGTATGTTATTTGTAGGATTAAAATGACGTGAAGATGAAATATTTGGAGCACAAATGAATTATAAAAAGAAATCATAGAAAGAGATCAAGGAGACAACTTAAAAGATTAAAGTTAATAAAATAATATATTTCTATATATAAAAAAACAAGCAATTTTCAATCAAATTGCTGCCATGTGGCAGCCAGTAAAAGACCAAATTGTATTCATGAGGAGGTGGAGGACTTTTAGAAACATCAAATAATTTGTAGAAATCTAATTCCTTTAGGTTTTGATTTCCTAATTTGTATTGAACTCAATTATATTATTTAGGGTTTCTATATCTATAATTAGGGCATCAAAAATTATTCTTTGGGGATGGAAGAACCAAGAATCAGTACACAATATATTTTTTCTTATACCCAAGGAACTTTGGAAGAACTATCGTGGAGGCCGAAGGATTGTGTTTTATTCTTACTTCTCCTTTATTATTTATTTGTATTCGTGATTAGTAAAAGATAATTTAGCTATTATTCTTAAATTTTGATGATTAACACATGCATATTTATTTTTATAAATTTTGATTATTTTTGTGAGATAATGAGTAGCTAAATTTCATAACTATAGTTCGGGAAACCATGATGAATTATTAAAGCAAGTTTATGTACAAAGTATTTCTTCAATGATTGTTATTCATCTATGTTATTTCTTTCGTTTACAATGGTTTTAACAATGGCCAATATTATAACTCGTCTCATTCCTACTTGACAAATTAAGGAGGTAATGAATGATAAAATGATTGTACAACAAGGATTTAGTTAAGGATTTGTTGTTATCTAATAGCCTGACCTTAATAAATTGATGTTAGGGTTAATGCCCAACTCAATTGATGCGAGGTATAATTCGGGGTAAAGATAAGGGTTAGCAAAGTATACAACCACAGACTTACCAAGTCACTAGGTGAAATTCCCTACTTGGAGGACCAATCACTTAGGGACATCCAACTTACAAACCTTGCATGCTAAAAATTGAAATATATCACTAGTACAATATTCTTGTTGTTTTATCAAAGGGAATACATTCCTAGTTATTTCAATAATTTGAATATAAATAAATACTTAGTTCAAAGCTATTTTTATTCGTTGGATTTTTATTTCAAATAATGACCACCGAGTTAAATATTCTTTATTGAAAATATTATTCTATATTCTCTATTGGATCGACTCCGACTCATAGTTGGGTAAATATATTACATACGACCGTTTATATTTCATTTCAAGAAGTATATATTTGGACGTTATCATTAACTTTTGAGCTATTTATGTATACTTTGTACCATTATGTATGTATCTACACTAAGGCCCCACTCCTTGTCTAATTTTCTTCCAGCTTGTTTTATTGTTAGCTTATTTAATTCAGTGTTTGTATTTGGATTCTGACTTTCGTAGTAAGGTTTTATGGTAAGCGCATTTATGGTTTCATTTTAGATTGTGACAGTGATGCTTGATGTGCATTTTATTGGGTAAGAATATTTATTGGTTTTTGAGAATTTTAAAAAATTAAAAGATTAGATTTTCTATCAAATATATGGTCAATTTCTAACTTAGCCTATTGTAACTTTTTATATGTAGATGTTTGAGTATAGCCATGTTGATCGACCATCTTTAACCTAATAAACATACTTTTTACCGTGTTTCAAATACATGTAGAACAATAAGTCATCTATAAGAATTATTTTGGTAAAAAGTAATTTAGGGACTATAAGGCTACATAAAATAGACTTTTGTTCAACTTATTCTCAAATTTTGAATACAATGACAGTTTTCGTGCACTACACTTCCCTTTTATGATTGTAAAATATATCACAATAAAATTTGCATAACTTAAATACATAAAAAAATGTTTATATTATTTGTCCATGCAACATATATTATGTATAAAAAAATATGTTTAAAAAATAATTCTCAAAAATAATTTCTTTAAAATACTTCTTGATTAAAAGTGACACAAAAGTCATAAACAAATTTATTTTGAAAAAAAAAACTTTTACAACACTTAAGAAGATTGTAATGGACAAACGTCAAACATTCTCTTATTCAAATACGTGAAATGATAATTATAAGACTGTAGTGGAAGGATTTCAGTTACTTACCGAAATTCAAGTAGAAGTAATAAGATAATACAATAGACATATCAATGTATGTTTGCACCAGAAGATTCCCCAACTTGTATATTCTCATTAATAAGCTTGTGAGAAACGTCATTGTCTTGAATCTTCAATTTATTCTCTAATTCGGAGACTGTATTTTGCAGATCTTTAATCTTAATCTTTGCCAACTCACTCTTCACAGTATACAGTAAACCCATTTTCATTTTCCACTACCTGTTGCCTTGTCCTTGTTCCTGAAGCTTCTTGTTCATTTGTGCATTATTCCTTTCTGTTGCCTCAAATATACCTTTGTAAAATATTACAATGATTTCTAGTTGGTCAAGCTTATGTTTTAGGACCCCAATTTCCATTTCCTTGGCTTCTAATGTAACCTTGTGAATCGCTTCTAACATATCAACTTTCCTCAATAGAAAATTTCTTTCACGCCTCAATGACATTATCTTTTGGTTCTGATCAAACTCTTCCGCCATAGTTCAACCTTTATTAGAGATATGAGTAAGGAAGAAAGTGAGAAGTGAATCAATTTTTTATTATGATTTTGTTTGTAATTCTTACGTTTGTACTTAAAAGTTGACATATATTACTTTTATTTAAGTATATTGATATTGTAAATGAATCATACTTAGAATGTAAATATGAAAAAGAAAGTCGTTATTCATCATAAAAAAAACATTTTGTCACAAAATATTTAAGAGTAGTTAGTAAATATTTATTTGAATAATGTTGCACAATTAAATAATTAATTTTAAGAATCAATAAATTAAATCTAAAATACATAATATTATTTTACCATAATTAACACTAGTAGTTGCATCAACACTTAGTTAAATAACTCTCATAAATGTTTGAAGAAAAAAAATCAATAACTTCAATTTAATACCAAATGTGTTGGAAAAACTTTTATTTGCTAAAAAGTTATTTTGGAACTAAATTAAGTAACATAAAATTATTAAGTACAACTATATAAATAATTTTTTATTTATAAACTTAATTTTTTAGAAAAATAACACATTGAGTAATAGGCCAAGCCGGTAAGTAAGATAAATTAGTTAGATCGCATGCCATCAATTAATTGTGCTAGAGAATGATATCAATGGCTAGATCTTGTCAGAATTAGTATTATGTGATAATTGATTGATGGTGCAACTATTATAAATTAATTTTCGTTTAAGAGTTCCTGTAGGGATTTATTCGATTAAAATATTTTTGTCAATGAATACCCTTAACAATGTAAAAAAATTCAACATAGTTTTAATCCATAAAGATATCACAAGGATCTTCTCTAGTTATCCTTTAATACCCTAGATATTTTTTTGTAAACATAAACATCAAGTTAAATACTCATACTATCATATAAATTAAACATACAAAATAGGATCCTAAACGTACTAATCTAATATAAAAATCTTCATAGATGGTATACCTGATGAGAAGAACTAAGTGAAATCGGAGTTGAAAAACTAGTCACCTCCTTGCCCTAGTTGTCGTCAATGTTGAAAAAGTGAAAATAATATTTAACTAACCCTAATGATGGACAAAGGGCCATTTTATAGAAGATTAGGTTTAATCTGGTCCGTCCATCCACTCACAGATTTGACATATGAGATTTATTCTTAAACAAAAATTATTTATGGGCTTCTTTTTTATTTGGGCCACACATAAATTAACAAAGGACAAACTATGCAAAATGTTAGCTCTTAAACTGTACTTACCATCTTTTTAGTTGAATTTACAAAATTAACATGGAACAAGTTTATTCGTCCTTCTTTATTTCAATCGAAATACAAGTATGATTCTTCTTCTTGGATTTGCACCTTTCTTCTTCTTCTTCTTCTTCTTCTTCCTCCTCCTCCTCCTCCTCCTCCTAGTCTTCTTTGTATTTTAATTTTTCTTCTTATTCTTTTCCTTTTTTATCTTCTCATATTGTTATTCTCGTTCTCCTTCGCCTTCTTATTATTCTTATTCTAATTGTTATTCTACCTCTTTTTGTTTTTCTTCTTCTTCTTCTTCTTTCTTTCTTTCTTTCTTTCTTATTTTCTTTATTTCTTTCCTTTTCTTATTTTGCTATTTCTTTGTTTCTGAAGTGTTTGAGAGAGTATTGGTTGAGTTTTCACCCTTTTCAAACCTTTCATAATTAAAGAGTTGTAATTAGTCTACAAAGGGACATATTGTTGTCGTATGAGATTTTTGTTAGTCTATCAGCTCTTGTAAGTACATTTTGTGTTTCTAGCATCATTTGGAGAGTTTGGAGTTTTAAGGTAAATTTGCATACAAGACCTCGAGAGGCCTTATATAAGCCACTTAGCTTTCAGAGTAAACATAATAGTAATCGATAAGATTTTGAAACATAATTTCAAGATAACAAAATTTTATAAAATGAAGAAAAATTCTGATACACTTATCTCAAAAACCATCTTATACACCCAAATCTTGGGACACATCCCATAAAATATTGTTCAAAACACAAACGAGACGATCATAAGGAAAGTAGTGAATAAATCCCCAGATGAATGAGGACTCACCAATCTTCAATTCTTCTTCTATTTTAGATCATATCCATGAGAATGAGAGTCAGAAACACCAGAACCTACATTTGAATAAGAAATTAGGGGAATAATTTTCCTTAGTACAAAAACATAATAAATGTAATAACTTGCATAAACGTAACATAAGATTCAGACAACATAAGTCATAGAGCATAATAAAATTACATAATAGATTATTTCCACATATAAAGAGTACTTCTTGAAGTAACCTATATTCATACATAGTCAAAATATTAGTAACCACCACTAGTCTTACTTATAATGGAAGGAAAACTCAAGAAACAATCAGAGCTCATCACTTATCATAACATGTCATCGATTATGTTCTAATGATATAGGGAATCACCTCTTGCCTTCTTATAATCATGGGTAATCACCTTTATTATGTAACACTCTGCAAACTCGTAGGATAAACTAGAGCTTGACATTACGATTACAGACTTTAAGTGTACCTCCCCTCACCTTAAAATAAATGTTTTCATGTTAGAACGTCAATGTTCAAACCCCAAGGACAAGCCATGGGTATTTGAGGATTGCACATGAAATATGTCAGGCATTAACCCACGAGGGGTCACTCAGGCCTAGTAGGTCCCCCCACGCCTCGTGGGTGAGGGGCCGTGGCTAGATCCCACGGAAGCAAGTCTCAGACTTCAACCTACGCTTCAGCAGCATAGGCCGTGGGTCAAACCACGACCCATTAGTGAAGGGTCGTGGGTGATGACTGGAAATCACTTTTTATAGTTAGTTGAGAGGTACTTTGTGGTTTTAAATTTTTAACTTATACAAAGTGACGTCATCTTACACTAAATTATACCAACTATACATTGATTTATCACCCCTAAAATTATTCAACTTTTTCATATTTCAAAAATCCCAAATAAAAAACAACTTTCCCCCCTAAACTCTCTCTCTCTCTCTCTCTCTCTCTCTAGAACTCCAATGAAGAAGAAGAAAATCAAGTTAGGGTTTGAAGAATAAGGATTTTCACTAAATTTCTTTGGAGAATCATAACTAATTTATGGTAGTCCTTCATCCATGGAGTCCCTCCAAACTCAATATCAAAGGTAGAATTTTCCCAAAAGAGTTAGGATTTACTCCATTTCATGGATTCTTCTAAAAACAATTTTAAAGATTTAATTACTTTAAATTATGATTTAATTGTTGATGATTGTCGTTTTTACAATTAAATCTCCTATGAAACCATGACATTTCCCATATCTCCAATTTATGACTTTGTTATGTGGGTGAATTGATGGAACAAAAGTATTATGAGATCCTTCTTATCCTAATTTAGTTAATTGAATCATGTTATTATCCATGTATAATCTAATAACTCCATATTTATGATTGAATGTGATCTATGGTCCTTAAAAGGAAAAGTATAAGAATATGTTTTACTATGAGATGAATGCGTTAAGAACACTTTGAGCGTGAAGTGTCTATGATTATAATGATGTTGTTGTGTTGATTGAAAGGATATTTTCATGAACACATAAGGAACATAATGTGAAATGTTTTCTCAAGTGATGGATATTCTAGGTTTAAAGGAAATTCTCACCTAATTGAATCTAACGTTATATGTAGACATGGACGGTGAAAGGCTATTCTCACACACAATCTAATGACCTATCCTAATGAAACAATTCATGAATTAAAAATAATATGTGGTATAAATTCTTAGCACCAAGTGGACATTAAATACGTGGTAGAGGATCTCTCATTAAGCAAGTCTTGGTTTATACAAGTTATCTCATGAGATGGAAGCTCCCCCGTTAATCAAGGTTGGGGTTTGTAGTCATAATTGCCTTATCGCATGAACTGTGTGCCCTCGTAGGTTATTTAGCTAATGGATCCACCTAAAAGCTAACAAATGATGGTCTTACCTTAGGCAAGTAACACAACACTTTTCGGTGTGGGTAACACCTGCTTCAATGTTAAACTAACATGGTCTATGCCGATTAAGGCTTATTTCCACTATCACAAGAATATGAACTAGAACATGAATTATGAATTATGGTTAGTCGATAAGCTTTAATTTACACGGGTAGGATTATGGGATCTTATTCATACATTGCACAAGTATGATTTGAGGGTACAAATGGTATGGTTCTCTTATCATGTGATGATTTGTGTAATGAATCTGCTTATAAATTATGCTTTTGCGTTGTATTTAGAATGATGTTTTAAACTAGTAAATGGCGTTCATGCAACTAACACATCCTTTTTAGCATGTTTTTATGATATTGTGCATGAAAATCATACACTTCCTGCATTTTTGTACTAACGCATATTTTTCCTACATTTGCCCCCAAGTGTAAGGACCGGTTCTCAAGCAGCTCCCCACTATGGCTAGAGCTTGGATTTGCTCATTTATCCTCGATCATGGTGATCCCTCATAATTTGAGGATGGGTTTCAATCATTGTTGTTTCATTCTTGTACTTTCACTTTCAGATTATGCTGTTTTGGGTTGTGACCCTAATTGACTCAACTGTTATAATAGATGGCTAATTGAGACAAGTGTAGACTTCCGTTTTCCTTTATGAAGATTTTTGGACTTAAAATGCTTTTTTAAACTTATTATTCTAACACTTTAGGTGATGATATGCTAAGTGGCTTAAATAGTGACTTTCGGGATTTTATGTGCCTTGGTATGTCTAGGGGGTACCCTTGAATCGTGACATACTTTGTATCAGAGCAAAAAACTTAAAATGATTCTAGGATGATGTCTCATAACCCAGGAAGATGATTAAAAATGGGGTGCATGTATCACATTATTAGGGACAAAGATGTTGAATCCAAGTTCCCTTCGTTAGAGTTGGTCCCCATAGTGAGGGAGTTTTTGGAAGTCTTTCCTAATCACTTGCTCGGGATTCCTCCCGAATGGGAAATAAACTTTGTCATGAATCTTTTTTTGGATACTAACCTCATATATATCCCTCCTTACAAGATGAGTTCGTCGGAGTTGAAGGAATGGAAAGCTCAACTCAAGGATTTTCTAAACAAAGGTTTCAGTCAACAAAGCATATCTCCATGGGGTGATCCAATATTGTTTATGAAAAAAAGAATGAATCCTTAAGAATGTGTATTGAACATCGTCAAGTGAAAAATGTGACTATAAATATTAAGTATCCTCTTCCAATAATTGATGACTTGTTAGATCAATTGCAAGGGGCTAGTCACTACTTTTCATAGATAAACCTTCATTCGGGCTACCATTAACTTAGGGTGAGAGAGGTTGACATCCCTAAAACGACTTTCTGAACTAGGTATGTGCACTATGAGTTCCTTGTGATGTCATTTGGACTAACTAATGCCCCAATGACATTTATGTACCTTATGAATAGAGTCTTCCAAAAATATATAGGCATGTTCGTCATTGTGTTTATTGATGATATCTTGGTTTATTATGGAAGTGAGGATGATCACATGAACCATTTGAGGATTGTATTACAAACCTTCAAAGATCACCAATTGTTCGCAAAGTTTAGTAAGTGTGAGTTTTGGTTGAAATCGGTGGCATTCATAGGTCACATATTGTCAATAACGGGTATAGAGGTTCATCCAAAGAAGACGGCTCTGTCAAATATTGGCATAGACCATTGTCGCCGACCGATATTAGTAGCATTTTGGGTATAGCCAGCTATTATAGGAGATTTGTTGAGGGATTCTCCTCTATTGCTTCTCCTTTAACGGCCCTAACCCAAAAGAAAACTAAGTTTTAGAAACAAAAACTTTTGAGAAAGGGTTCAAAGAATTGAAGAAAAATCTTACCTCCGCTCCGATGTTGACCTTACCAGAAGGATATAAAGGATTTGTAGTGTATTGTGATGCTTCACAAGTAGGTTTTGGTGGTGTTCTCATGCAACGTGGTAAAGTGATAGCTTATGCCTAAAGGCAACTCAAGGTCCATGAAAAGAATTATCTGACACATAATCTTGAACTAGCGTCCGTACTATTTGCCTTGAAAATATGGAGACATTATCTTGATGTGGTCCATGTAGATGTGTTCACCGATTACAAAAGTCTCCAATATGTTTTTACTCAAAAAGACTTGAATATCTGGCAAAGAAGTTGGTTAGAGCTTTTGAAAGTCTACGATATAAGTGCACTTTACCACCCCATTAAAGCCAGTGTAGTTGCGGATGCCTTAAGTCGTATGTCCATGGGTAGTGTGACTCATGTAGATGAGAAAAAGAAGGAGTTAGTCCGAGATGTGCATAAGTTGGCCTGGTTGAGAGTTTAACTAGTACGTTCTCAAAAGAGTGGTTTCATGGTCCAACATAGATTTGATTCATCCTTCGTAGTTGATGTAAACTCTAAGCAACACCTTGATCCCATCTTAATGGAGTTTAAAGAATCTGTGCTTAAGAAATCCGTCGAGGCATTCTCCTAAGGGGGAAATAGGGTACTTAGATATCAAGGTCAGTTGTGTGTTTCAGATGTGGATGACTTTAGAAGACAAATTTGGGAACAGACTCACGGTTTGCGATATTCAATTCATTTGGAAGGAACCAAGATGTACTAGATCTATGGGAGGTCTATTGGTGGAATGGCTTTAAAAAGTGATATAACGGATTTTGTTGCCAAGCGTCCATATTCTCAACAAGTCAAGGCCGAATATCAAAATCCGGGAGGTTTTTCTCAAGATATAGTTATTCCAACTTGGAAGTGGGAGGATTTTAATATGTAATTTGTTGTGGGTTCGCCCGCACACGAAGGCAATACTATTCTATTTGGGTCATCAATGATAGAATGACCAAATCAACCCACTTTATTCCCGTCAAGACTTCATATTCAGCAGAGGACTATGCCAAGTTATATATTAAGGGGATAGTGAAGATGCATGGGGTTCCTTTGTCCATCATATCTGATAGGGGGTACTCAATTCACTTCTCACTTTTGAAAGGCTTTCTAAAATGGGGTTGGTACCAAGGTGAATCTTCGCACCACATTTCATCCCAAAATGGACGGTCAAGCGGAACATACTATATAAACCCTAGAAGATATGTTAAGGGCATGTTTCATTAACGTCAAGGGTAATTGGGATGACTATCTACCGTTGATAGAGTTTGTTTACAATAATTGTTACCACTTAAGTATTTCTATGCTCCGTTTGAAGCACTTGATGGGATAGGGTGTAGGTATCTGGTTTGGTCATGTGAAGTAGGTGAATTTGCTCTTATTGGTCATGAAATAGTTTATGATGCCATTGAAAAAGTTTGACTTATTATAGATAGGCTAAACACAGCCCTAAGTGAGCAAAAGTCTTATGCCGACAATAGAAAGAGAGATCTTGAATTTGAGGTAGGTGATTGGGTCTACTTGTAAATCTCACCCATTAAAGGGGTAATGAAGTTTGATAAAAACTGCAAACTTAGTTCCCGGTATATGGTCTAGTATGAGATATTGAAACATGTTGGTAATGTTGCTTATGAATTGAACTTTCCCAATGAGTTGGCTCTGGTTCATCCAGTGTTCCATGTCTCAATGATGAAGAAATATATAGGTGATCTGCTATCTATTTTTTCTATAGAAGGAATAGGGGTTAATGAGAATCCTTCTTATGAAGAGGTTTTAGTTGATATCTTAGACGGACAAGTGAAGTGGTTGAGGAATAAAGAGGTAACTTTCGTTAAGGTTCTATGGAGGAACCACCTAGTTGAGAGTGCTACGTGGGAGGTCGAGGCCGATATGATGTCCCGTTATCCTTATATTTTTCCTCTTACTTATATTCAAATTTAAGGTAAGGAGTTTCTCTTGAGTTGGTTGTGAATTGTGAGTTGTGTGTATTGTATGAGTTTTTGTGGTGATCTTCTTTATATGGTGTGAGTCCATGTGAAGAAGCATGTATTACATAACTTGAGTTTTCTCTTAATTTTATGTCACTCTTTGTTGAATTACTTAACTGATATAATAATTCAATATTTGACTTATGAGGTGAATTATGCAGATGCTAAATTGTTTTTGAAGTGATATTTTGAGTCCATATTGTGATCTTGAACTTCTCATTCATTGGATAAGGTAGTTCTTCCAATGAACATCATATATGATGTATTGCTTGCATATTGAGTTGGTTTGATATGCCTTCATTAGGATTAGAAGTTTCTCTTTTGAATAAAAACTTATGATGAATTGTGCATTAGAAGTTTTTGCACATTTTTAGTATGTATGCTGGTTGGGCTGTTGGTCTAGAATTTTTGTCTTTGTTTGGTGTATTGGTCGTCATTCGGTGATGAATGTTCCCAAGGGGGATATAATGTAATATCCTGAAAATATAACGACCTAAGATAGAGCCTCATATGATGTCTAATGACTAAAAAGGATTAAAATGATGTTTTTATGCCTCATCTAATGTAACTAACTTAGTAAGAAAGTGTTAATGCATAAACATGAAGAAACGACCAAGACGTTCGAAAACTAGTAAATTGGACTAGTGTGGTGTTAGGTCTTGTAATAAGGTTTTGAAGTGTCATATGAGGACTAAATCTTGTAAAAATAGTTGGTATAGGTAGAACTACATTTTAGGGTCCAAAAGGTACGGGTACGTCCCCCCAAGGACCACCCTAGGGGTCGTTGAGGAAGACCCAACCTTTGACCCAAAAAGCTGTCAAAAAGACAGCAGAACCTACGGAGGTCATTGACAAGCTGTCAATAGAACCACGTCCCGTAGATTGGGGTCGTGCGTCAGACCTGAAATATAACTTTACTCCCCTTAAAGTAGGAGTCCCTAAAAAAACGAAGGAGGTACGTACAGGGGCGTGAACCCATCCACAGTCTGTGGATGGGTGGCCGTAGATTCTTCCGAATTTTAAGTCTTTAGTTTTAGTTTAGGGGTCAGTGTTAATTAGTTATTTAATATGGGTATAATAAGGGTGGTTAGTTAACTAATTAAATTTCAAAAACTAAGTAAAAGAACGTAACCCTAAGACTTTAAGTCATTCAACTAAACTTACAACTCAAAGACAAAAACAAAACTTCCCTCTCCCAAAATCCTCTATAAGAACTCCATTGAAGAACAAGACCAAGGTTAAAATAGGTTTGGAAGAACTCCACTTTTCTCCATAAATTCTCAAGAAATTTCTGAAGGTATGGAAGCTCTTCACTCTCGTTTTCCCCAAGAGACTATCTCAAAAATTGAACTTCAAAGTTTCCCAAATTTTACGTTTTTACTCAATTTCGTGGGTCTCTTTATAAACTTGTTTACATTTATCTAAATTGATTGTTTATGATTATATATGAAGTTTTATGGATAATTCAAGTAATCATAGTAGTTTTTGAACAAAGTTACATAAGACCACTGAATCTCCCTTCTTTCTCAAATCTAAACCCTAATATGCTTTGATTGATGAATGAAGGATGAGAATCTAGTATGTTTCTATGTAATTAATTATTTTATTATGATGTTTCCCTAGATTATGAATGAATATCATGAAAGAAAGCCTTGAAATCTATGAATGAAGGTTTTCAATTTTCTTATAGTTTAATGTTGACTTGTTAATCCACTTATGGTGGAGGTGTTTACATATTATATATTCTTATATTGAATTGTTTATCCACTTATGGTGGAGTTTCCTACTTGATTTAAGAGTTGTAGTGTTGAGTCTTGTTCCTCTTCCCTACAACCTTAATTATGATCAAGTATACTATGATATGAACATGTATGTTATGCTATGATATAAACATGCATATAATGCTATGACACGAGTATGGATGTTATGTTATGATATGAATAATAATTCTACGATTTATGTTAGTATTGATATGTTCAATAAAAGCAATTCTCCAAAATACTATATGAATATGATACCAAAAAATATTCTCTATGTTCTTTGTTCTTTGATTGAGAGGTTGTCCTCATCTTTGAAAACCTTTAAGCTATACACTATATGAGCAGTTAAGTCCATAAAGCATTCTTTATGAACTAATGCATAACTAAAGGCTTAATGACACTTTAAAGGGAATTGTTCTTAGCACCGAGTGGATATGATTATGAGATAGGTTCCTTCACGTTAGTAGTTGGGTTCACATTATGGTGTCTCATGAGATGGAAACCCGCACGAAAGAAGTATAAGGTTTGTAGAAGAAAACTCCATATCCCATAACTATGTGCCTGCATAGGTCTTAGCTAGTGGATCCACATTATAGCTAGGTATGTACATTTCACTCTAGACAAGTAAAACACATCTTTTCAATGTGGGGGTAAAAGATCGGATTTCATGTTGCTCACATGGTCTATATTAATTATTTCTAATATGAACTAATATAAGAATATGACTTATGAATATGAATATGAACTCTAGCTAGGGCTTCTTGAGGGGTACTACTTAGTATAGATAAGGGTATGGAACTTTACCTATACTTTGCATAAGTGGGTTCTTCTAGTAGTTTTTGTGTGAGTCTCTTATGTACAATGACTTATGTATGATGACTTATGTATCATGTTAAGGTTGGTTTCACTTATTATGATGTTAAATATGTATGTGACTATACTTATGTCTTCTTTATGGCTTTGCTTAGTAGTTATGGGGGTATGGGACATCATTTGTACATTGCACAAGTGAACTTGAAAAGGGGGTCATGGGTGGTGTCTTTATGGTATGATGTTGATTGAACTCAAATATGTTAAGATATGAACTATGGCTATGTATAGTGTTACTTATGATCATCAAATATCTCTTTATCTTATGGTTTCCATACTTCGTACAAGTTGAATATACTAACCCGTATTTCTCTTATTTTTCTACCAAGTGTTTGTTTGGGGTAGTAGATTATCATTTAGAATAAGGAAGGCTTAGATTGCATTCTCCTAGACTTTGGTATGTCCTCATGTTCCGAGGACAATATGATACCACATATGTTTCTTTCTATTTTGTAATAGACTACTTATGTACTTCCTATTATGATAAATTTCATTTTAAAGGGATATGGTCCCTAGCTGAGACTTAAATGTTGAACTTAGATGGTTAATGAGATGACATCTAGACATTCTATTTTTCTTATATGAAAGAGTATGGCATTGATTGTTGAAAAGTTTTAAGAATCGACATTATTCAATGTCTTATGCAAGGATTATATACCAAGGGCTTGTAAATGACCACTTTGGGGTTGAGTACGATGTGTTACGACTTGGAGGTTCTCTCGGATCCTGAAAAAAAAATTCCCTCTCCTAATCCTTCTCTTGTGTCATCAGGAAATGTATACACGAAAGGATAACATAAGAAGAACTGAGACTCAAAATATGAATGAAGGGTATCCTCCTTAAGATAATTAATCTCATGTTGATCCTGTGGTTGAGAATGTGACCAGGAGGATTTTAGGTCTACTATCCAAATGTTGACCAAAGCCATGACGACTCAAGTTCAAGTCGTGACAACTCAAGCCCAAGCCATGAAAGCATAGGCCAATGGAGATTTTGGGACTCATGTGAACACTAATATGAATTCGACCACAAGTTAGATATTTTTCTAAAATGAACCTTCCCAAATTTCATGTCTCCAAAATGGAAAAGGATGGCCCAAAAGTTTATTGACGAGGTTTAAAAAGTTCTTAACATTATGGGTGTGTCTACAAGAGAATGTGGAGTTAGACGCCTACCCATTGAAAGATGTGGATCAAGATTAGTGTGAATAGTGGAAGGGTGAAAGACCCGTAGGAGAGGGGCAGTAGAATGGGAATCATTTAAATCGGCATTTCTTGAAAAATTCTTCCCCCTAGAGTTGAGGGAACTAAATATGCAAGGTTTCATTAATAGTCATCAAGGAGGTATGAGTGTTAAAGAGTATGCTTTAAAGTTCACCCAACTATCCAAGTATTCCCCAACCATAGTGGCAGAATCGAAGGCTAAGATGAATAAATTTGTGATGGGTGTGTCCAACTCGGTTCAAGAAGAATGTTCTATGTCAATGCATTATCTTGACATGGATACCTCAAGTATGATGGTATATTCTCAACAAATTGAGGAGTTAAAGATGAATAAAAGGAATAGAGAGGTGAAGAGATATATATTGGTGATGGGAATTTCTGCAATGCTAGGTCCGATGGACAAGGTCGAAAAAAGTTCAAACGAAGGTTCTCCAACCAAGGTTCGTCAAATGATTCACCAAGGTTCAACAAGAATTGAATACCTAACCTAAGCCTTAAGGAGGTAGTAGTAGTGGTTCTCATGTGAATAGGCCTAACTATGCAAAAAGTTAGAAGAATCATGATTGTAACCTAGACGACATCGTGTTTTCTATGGTTTTGGTAAGTGTGGTCATCAAGTGAAGAATTTACAAACACTTACGGCCAAGAGGGGAGAAGAAAACAAGATCTTCCAAGCGGTCCAAACTCTAATAACAAAAAGCAAAACTGCGTTTATGCCCTTTGATCCCGAGATGACTAAGAGAGCTCCACGGATTTGGTGACCGGTATGTTAAAAATATTTTCTATTGATGTCTATGCCTTGTTATACCCAATGCTACTTTGTCCTTAGTAACACCTTTTCTGTCCATGAAGTATGAAATACTCCCCAATGTGTTAGTAGAGTCTTTATCATGTCTACCCTAGTTGGTGACTCGATGGTGGTTAACAGAGTCTATAGAGTTGTCTTATTTTTTGTCCCATAAAGTTACATTGGTGGATTTTGTGGAGTTAGAAATGTTAGACTTTGATGTGATTTTACGTATGGATTGGGTGCATACATGTTATGTGTAACACTCCGAAAAATGATAGGTAGAAGTAGAGCCTAAACGTAAGGATGGACATCTTAAATATGAGGTATAGAGGTAAACACCACGAGTCAAATTTCATAGCCAAGAGGCCAAGCAAAAGACAAAAGGCCAAGGCTTACCCTAGCCATTACCTACTGCCCCAACCTTCACGAGAGGGACTATGAGTCTTGGTCATCACCACAACTCCTAAAAGTGGGCGTGGTCTTGCCTTGTCCATGAATGTTTGGCAACAAAAAATACAAGATACTGCCTCAAACTTCACGGACATCACCACGGTCCGTGTTCTTTACCACTACGAAAGTGAGGATCTTGTGAAGTTGCCTTAGGCAATTAACCACATTGTCCCAAATGGCAAGCCACTGCCTCAAACTCCACGGGCAGTACCATGTGCCGTGGTCCACTTCACTAGCCTTGAATGGGACCGTGGAGAAGACTTAGTCTCAAACGCCAAGTGCCACAAAAACATAGCCACTGTCTCAATATTCATGGGAGGAACAACGAGTCATGGTCCTCACCATGGCTCGTGAAGATGGGCGTGGAAATTGTACGAGTCCATTTATGAGGGACTTTTATGTCAATTCCTTTTTAATTTAAATTAATGTGTGGGTGTTAATATATTATTTTAAGAAATTTTTCATAAACATAAACACCCAAATAACTCTCCCAAAACCCATTTTTCTCAATGTTTCTCTCTTTACAATTTCATCCGTTGAAGAACATCAAAAGTTTCAAGATTAGGGTTCAAGTTCCAAGATTTTTACTCTAATTTTGTGGAAAAAAATCAATCAAGGTATGAGTACCTTCATTCATGTAACTTATTTCTTTATGAAGCCCTTCAACTCTAATTTCTGAATTTTGGATATTGTTCAAAAACCTTGGGTTTGTATTCTAGGCATGGTTCTTCTTAAAAATGGTTTCATTATGTTAATTGTCCTATATTATGATGATTTTTAATGTTGGTTTTTATTGTGAAATTCTCCATGAAACCATGCACTTCTCCATGACCCCAGCTTTATGAAATTGTGATGGGTTTGTTCATGCAATATGAATACTTAGAATTTTATCTATGTTATTTAGTGAATTAATCTTTTTTTATTCATGCTTATAGTTGAATTCTAAGGGTGATTGCAAGACATTGTTTATGACCCTTGAGGGATAAATGATAAGTGTTGAATCTTGATGTGTAGCCTTGAAGGCAATGTATGAAAGCATTCGATGTTTAATATTCTTATATATTAATTGTTGATCCGCTTGAAATATGGAGGTTCTTAGTTTTCATGTATGAGCTTATGTTCTACTTGAATGGTGAAGATCCTATGACTAAGGTGTGAATTATGGTATTGTTGAAAGATTAGTTTCCTTTACCACTACACATGTTTATGTATGAATTGTCTTAGACGATTATATGATGATTTTATGGGTGAAAGGTAGTTCTCACTTTGTTAAATCAATGAGCTATCTTATGAGCTGGGTTGAAGGAAGGGTAAAGTACTCCTTCACATATGAAATTGCAATGCACCTTAACTATGTATAAATTGGAAAATAATGCTTAGCACCGAGAGAATACGGAAAATAAGGTAGGGACCTTCTTGGTAGTATTAGGCCGGGTCTTCTACATATTCTCTCGTGAGATGGAAACCTTCTCGCTAGCACAATAGGATGAATTTTCAGAAGCAATCTCCCTATCCCACAACTATGTACCCGCATAGGTCTTAGATAGTGGATCCACATTATAGCTATATATTTAGTTCTACCTTAGGCAAGTAGGCCGCCTTTTTCGGTATGGGGTTATATGACAATGAATTCCATGTAGCTCACATGGTCAATGTCGGTTAATGCTTTTATCCCTATGGAATAAGATAATGAATATGACTTGAACTATACTTATGATTTCTTGATAAGTTTACTTAGTAAGAGTGAGGGTATGGAACTTCACTTTTACGTTACACAAGTAGTCTTTGAAAGGGATTATGGGTTGGTTTGTATGCTATGGTAAGAGATGAAGGTACGTATTTATGATGAATGGATTGTTGTTAAGATATAAATTTCCTTATGTATATGTAATAAGCATGATTATTCATTTATTTATGATTATGGATATGGGGAGCTCTAAAGTTGATATGTGTTAGTAAAGTGATTGTAAATGGATAGTTAGTGTAGTTGGTATTATGGTATGACAACTATACATTGCAGAAATATGCTTTTAGGGCTACTAAGGTGATGGTTCAACTATGTTATGAAGGTTTATGTGAAACATGATGTTATGACTTGTAATATGTCTTTATGTGCATAAATGGATTCCAAACCTAATAAATTCATGATTTTCACTAAAATGTCCTTTTAAGTATATTTAATGGTTTTTATGGATGTTTCAATACTTAGTACTTTTGTACTAACCCCTTCTCTTCTACATCTCCTATGAGTGTAGGTCTCGACCTTTGAGGTGCATAAATTCCTTCTTGAAGAAAATTTGGGTTTCTATATCCATGTTTTGGTGAGTTCTCATATTCAAGGACAATTGACTGTTTATTCTAGTTCTATCTTACTTTCTATCTTTAAGCTTATATTGTACTTTCATATGCTGAGACTGTTCTGTTGATATAAGGGCTAAGTCCCAAAGTTTGTACTCTTATGTTCAGATGGTTAATGAGACAAGTCTAGTTACCTATTTTCATATACTAAGAAAGTGTGACTTCTATTGTAAGGGTTATAATTTTTCTGCATTATTCTATGTCTTATATAATGATGATACGTTAAGGGCTTGTATGATACTCCTTCGGGGTCAAGTACGCCCTGTCACTCCTAGGGAAAAGCGGTTGCTATCAGGGCATAAGGTTTTGGGATAAAGTCTGGGTTGATGTCTCATGAACCACGTCTAGAATAGTTTTGTTCATGAGTGTGAAGTTCGCCACACTTATGACTGAGAGGTTATAAGATGTTTAGGAACTCTCACTTTTTTTGTTATTATTGAGTCGTTCCTAAGATTCTCACCTCTATAAAATTCCTTTCTTCTAATCCTTTTCTTATTTATATATGAGATGACTAATGCAAGAGCAGCCGTAAGAAGAATGGTTGAGGATATTGCTTATGCGGGAGTTACTCCCCAAGCTAATCAAGCTTCTCCAAATGAGCAAGCTACTCAATATCAACAAGAGACTCGAGTTCTTATTGAAGAGGGAGGTATGTCTAATGTATAAATAAGGACGTCTATTCAAACCTTGACTCATGTTTTAGCGGATCAAGTCACTAGGGATGCTAGGGTGCAAGTGAATCTCAATGCTAGAACAACCACTTCAAGGAAAAGGGATTTCACTAAGATGAATCCCCATACCTTTTTTGACTGCAAAAGAGGAGGAGGACCAACAAGGGTTCATTGATGAAGTCTTTTAGGTTCTTGATGTTATGGGTGTGTCTCCCCAAGAAAAGGCAGAACTTGCTGCCTATCAAATCAAAGATGAGTCTCAAGTATGGTATGAGCAATAGAAGTAGGAAAAACATATTAGAGCGGTTCTGATAGATTAGGCATCATTGAAGAAAGACTTCCATGATAGGTTCTTCCCCTTGGAATTAAAGAGGGAAGAAGATGCAAGAATTTATCAATCTGTGTCAAAGAGGTATGAGTGTGCATAAATATTGCCAAGTTCACTCAATCATCCATGTATGCTCCTACATTGGTGGCCGACTCTAGGGCTAAAATGAACAATTTTTATGTGGGAATATTTGATCTTGTGGTGAATGAATATAGGTCGGCTATGATTATTCCAAGCATGAACATCTCTCTTCTTGTGGTTCATGCCAAACAAATTGAAGAACAAAAGCTTAAGCAAATGCATAGAGAGTTGAAGAGGTGAAGGACCGATTATGGGAATTCTTCCAAGGGTAGATTTTAGGTTCAAGGTAATCCAAGGTTCTAGCACTCCAAGAGTCCACAAAGATAAGGTGCCTAACTCTAAGCCCCAAGGGGGAAATGGTGGTAGTTCTTATGTTGAGAGATCTACTTGTACCAATTATGGTATAAAGCATGATGGTAAATCTCTTGCCAGCACGGGTGTGTGCTTTGGTTGAGGAAAGATTGGGCATTAATTAAGGGATTTAAAAACTAGTTAGCCAAAGGGAGAGATGATAAGCCAAATGCCCCTAGTTGTTCTAACTCTGATGCTCCATAGAAGAATTATTTTATGCTCTCCAAACCCGAGGTGATCAAGAGAGCTTTCTTTATGTTGTGACATGTATGTTACAAATTTTCTCTATTGATGTTTATGCATTATTAGACCCCGGTGCCACTTTGTGTTTTGCAACACCTCGATTGGTTACTCGATAGTGGAAAAGAGAGTCTATTGGAGGTGTCCTATTTCTCTGTCTTACAAAGTCATTTTGGTCGATTTGGTAGAATTGACATGCTTGATTTTGATGATATATTGGGCATGGATTGGTTGCATGCATGTTATGCTACCATACATTGTAAAACTTAGGTAGTTAAGTTTTAATTTCCAAATGAGTGTGGAAAGGGGGAGGGGGGGATTCTATTCCTAGAGGTTGAGTAGTCTCATATTTGAAAGCTATAAAAATGACTGTAAAAGGGTGAATGCATCACATTTTTAGGGTTATGGATGTGGAATTCAAGTTCTCTTCATTATAGACGGTACCCATTATAAAGGAATTTCTGAAAGTCTCTTCTAATGACAGGCACAGAATTCGTACTCATGTTGAAGATGAGAAAAAGGAGTTAGTCCGTCATTTGCATAGGTTTGCCCGGTTAGGTGTCTAACTAGTTCATTCTCCATAGGGTGGTTTCATGGTTCATCATACTTTCGAATCCTCCATATAGTTTATGTGAAGTCTAAGAAACACCTTGGTCCTATTTTCATGGAATTGAAGGAATCTGTTCTCAATAAGTTCGTTGAGGATTTGTCCTGGGGGATGAGGTGTTTAGGTACCAAGGTATGTTTTTTATTCCTAATGTTGATGACTTTAGAGGAAAATTTTAGAAAAGGGTCATGGTTCATGATATTCTATTCATCCGAGAGCCACCAAAATGTATCGTGACTTACGGGAGGTCTATTGGGGGAATGTCATGAAGAAGGATATAGAGGGTTTTGTGGCCAAATCCTCAAATTATCAACAAGTAAAAGTCGAACATCAAAAGCAGGGAGGTTTATCCTAAGAAATAGATATTCCCACTGTGTTACTGGTTTTTCTCGTGCACGAAGGCATCATGATTCTATTTAGGTCATTGTTGATAGGATGACCAAATCAACCTATTTTATTCCCGTCAAGGTTTCCTTTTCAGCGAAAGATTATGCTAAATTGTACATCGAGGAAATGGTAAGGATGCATGGGTTTCCTTTGTTCATCATTTAGGATAGGGGTACTCAATTTACTTCCCACTTTTGGAAGGCATTCCAAAATGGGTTTGGTACCAATGTGAAGTTTTGTACCGCTTTTCATCCTCAAATGGACGGTCAAGCGGAACATACCATTTAAACTCTAGAGGACATGTTGAGGGAATGTGTTATCGAGTTCAATGGGAAGGTGCATTTTCCCTTATTTGTCCCGAGTTAGTTTTTAAAGTCATTGAAAAAGTTTGACTTATTAGAGGTAGGCTGAAGATGGCTCAATGTCGGCAAAAGCTCTATGCCAATAATAGAAAGAGGGATATACAGTTTTAGGTTGCTTATTAGGTATATATTAAGATCTCGCCCATGAAAGGAGTAATGAGGTCTGGTAGAAAGGAGAAGCTAATTCCCCGATATGTGGGCCCTTATGAGTTCTTGAAACGAGTTGAAAATGTTGCTTACGAATTTAACGTTCCTAATTAATTGGCTCTAGATTACCCAGTATTCCATGTCTTCATGCTCAAGAAGTGTATTGCTATTTTGATATCCATTCTTCCATTAGAAGGTCTACGATTTGATGAGAACTTTTCTTATGAAATGGTCCCAAATGAAATTTTGGACCGGCAAGAGAAGAGGTTGAGGAATAAAGAAGAAGCTTTCTTTAAGGTTCTATGAAGGAATCACTTAGTTGAGAGTGCTACTTTGGAGTCCCAGGCCTATATAAATTCCCGTTATCATCATCTTTTTCCTTCTAGTCCTAGTCAAACTTGAGGTTATCAGTTCCTTTTAAGTTTTTACTGATTAGGGAGTCATGTGTATTGTTGAGCTTTTCATGATTGCATTTATGTGTGCATGTTGTGAGAATTCATGTTTAATGTATGTTGAGTTTTAATGATTTATATGTTCCTCGTGTTTTGGTGCACTTTAGTATGACGGTAGTGCATTTGACTTCATGAGATGTTTTTCTAAACATGCTTAGTTCTGTTTTGATAAAAATTGAATATTGCCTCTATAATGTTTATATTGAGCTTATTTCAGTGGAAGAAGGTAATTCCTTCTAATATTATATGAAATGATGAGTTTTGTGCATATTTGATTGCGGATGTAGTTCGTAGTTCCTTGAGTTACATTCTTAATTTTTAGAATAGAGTTGATAATTACACCTTGGAATTTTGTACTATTCTTATGTTTCATTCTTGTTGGGATTCTAAGCTCGAATATTTAGTTCCCCTTTATGTATTTAAAGTGTCATTCAGGACAAATTTTCCTAAGGGGGAGATATTGTAACACTCCGGAAAATGACACGTGGAAATAGAAACTAAATGTAAGGATGAACTTCTTAAATATGAGGTATAGGTTTTAAGACGGTAAGACCCACAAAATGAGTTTGGGTGTCTAGAGCCTCACATATGACTATAAGCTTGTTAATATGTTAATTAAGTGTTTTTCAAAGTATGCATGATTTATTTGAAGTCATTTGGAAGTCCAACGTCCAAGAATGTCCAAGACGTTCGAAAGTTAGCCCCTGATACGTGCATGTGTGTCTTGAGTGTGCCTAGCATGTTTGAAGGTGTTGCGAGTGTTTGTTTTGGTTGAAAATGATGTGGAATGTCCTTGAAATGTTAAGGTATATATTTACGTTGGAAATATCAGGGTACGACTCCACAAGGGCCCCGCTAGAGACCCTCAAGGAGGACCCAAAGGCTGTCGAGACACTACCCAGTGTCAATCGACGGAGTCAAAGGACGCCTCATCATTTTCCTTATGCCCCGTAGATTAGGGGGGGGCATCCAAGACTTAGCCTGATGAAGGCTCAAGTCAGTTGAAAAGACCCAGACCCAAACGGCGGCTTACAATACGGTCCATCGAAGGACCTACTGGGCGTTGTTTGAGACCGTCGATGCAGGCTGCAATTAACTACCATGCACGCTGTCTCATTATGGGGGTGAATGGGAAATTCACCCCACGTCCTAACTTGACCCTAGTTGGTTTATTTGGTTATTTTTGGGTGTATTTAATTGATTAAAAATGTGACAACCCCATTCCCAATCCTCAAGTCAAAATTAGACTTCCCTCTCCCAAAATATCCTCTTCAGAAGCCTCCATTGGAGATGAAGCTCAAGAACATCTTGTAGATTGGATTGTGATGGTTTTTTCATCAAGTTTTCGTGGATTTCTTCTATAATGAGGTATGGTTGTAACAACCCTAAAAATGAATAAGATAATTACTTAAGGTGTCAAGAATACTTGCGATTGGACCAAGGTCCACACGGATTGATACGCGTAGAACCAGACCTCAGAACCCCTACTACGACCAAGCCAACTAACTTGGGGAGTTAATTGAGCTTGGAAAGGTTGGAACCAACTATGTGAGGCTCACGAAAATGAAGATTTAATCGAAAGAGTCTTTATCGGACTTAAAAGAAGAAATTTTAAGTTTTGAGGGTCCAGGGGTAAAATGGTCTTTTCTAGGCCAAGGGTAATATTGTAATTACCCTGAGGAATTAATTAATTAGTTAATTAATTAAATTAAAAATAGCATTCGGGTTGGGGAGACCCGAAGTGACCCATTTTCGCAAATGGGGTGTCACTCGGGTTCGAGCCCCATTAGAAGCATCAAATTAAGGATTTAATGGTTGATTAAAAATCTGATTTTGGTAAGGGCATAATGGTCATTTCACCTAAGCTAAATAAATCAGATTTTTATTAATTAAATTAAACCTTACTTTGACTAATTCAAACCTACACTCCGAATACTAATAAACCTCTTTCACGTCACTCAACTCTCTTTCACGTCTCTCAACTCTCATTCTCTCACGCTCTGCCTAACAAAGAAACTCAAGAACTGTTTAACAACAATTTTTCTTCACACTTGAAGAACACAAGAAAATTTCCAAGAAAAGCAAAGTAATCAAAAACGTCAAGGCAAAGAGAGGTTGTTCGTCGAGTGGTGTGTACGTTAAGGTGAATTGGGCGTGGTTTGGAGGAACTTTCGAGCAGCAACTTCTCACTTGAACAACGTCAAAAGGTATGGGTTTCTTCTCTCTTGGTCCCTTTCCTAAGAGGCCCCTTACGATTCAAACTATTCACTCTGAAACTAAGGTTGTTCCCCTTTACATGTCCTTGTCACTAGCTCCCAAACGAATTCGTATGATGGGTATGTTGTACTGGTAGATTTAGGCGTGTATGATGTGTTTATATTACATGTCAATATGTTTGTGTGCGGGAAATCACGAAGATGACAATCAAAGTGTGATCGAAAAAGGAGGCGTGTGTGTGTGCACATTGGCAGTGTCTTTGGCCACTTTTTTGGGGTCGTGTAAGATATGTAACTCTTGTGTATTTTATGTGTGAAAGTGTGTATACAATGTGATGTTCATTTTAGTGAAATATGGTTGATTGAATAACATTCTTTTAGCTAAATGAATCTATGAAAGATACGCCTAAAAATGTTTTAAAATGATTTATGAATGCACCTTGAGAATCATGTGAAAACGTTGATGAAAATGTGTTGGGGAATGATAACAATTTCCACCAACTATTCCTTATTACTTTAGGCTAAAGTTTAACCCAGCAATCTGGAAATTTATGCATTTTTAAAGAGGTGAGGCCACCAGGTTTCGAACCTGTGACCTCACTCCTTAGCCACTGATTTCGCTAGAAGGGAAAAGGGAAATGGGGCTAAGGGAATTCGAACCTGGCTATTGAGTTCGCAAAAAAGAAAAGAAAAACAAATGGGGGCTGGGGGGATCGAACTCGCGATACTGGGGGAGAAAGAAGAGGAAAATAAATCAAACAAATGAATGGAAGGCGTGGGATTCGAACCCACGACCTCCAGGCAGCGAGTGAAGAAGAGAAAATTTTAAAAAAATAATGGGAGGCATGGGAATCGAACCCACGACCTCAAGGCCGGGAAGGGGAAAGCGAAATTTAATTAAAGAAATAAAGTGAGGCTGTGGGGGTTCGATCCCACAACCTCACTGCCACTCGCGTAAGCCTCAGTGAAATTAAAGTTAAATAACCTCCCTATTTTCAGCGAATTAAATGATAAAAATCAAAGAGGTTGTGGGGTTTGATCCCACAACCTCTTGATTGGGCAAAAATGAGCAATGAAATATTAATGAAAAATAAAAAGAGGATGTGGGGGTTCGAACCCACAACCCTTCGGCCAACCTAAGAGAAAAACTAAGTAGAAAAATAATAATACGATGTTAATGTTGGAATTTAATTTAGAGTTCTAATGTTATGAATATTATAAATAAAATCAATGAAAAATATAAATGATATTCGAATGATGCAAATTTGGGTTTCCTTGCCAAACTTCCGTATTGATACATAAGTCATACGTGAACAAAATATCCAACAATAATGCCACCTACTTAGATCAAAATCAAGATCTTGGCATATATACAAGACACATAAGTCTTGTATCACATAATCTTAGGAAGATATAAATCACTTAGTCGAAATACGAATGAAGTCTCATGGCTTGTATATATAGACACGTAAGTCTAGCATACGTTCAAAAGTAAGTGAACCTAAGATGTATGTAATGGAATGATGAAGCTTGAAAGGTTAAATATGAGTGTAAGATACACAAGATGGCCAAGTGCATTGGCATATGATGAGATGAATAATGAAATGATAAGATGAACATTCACGTAACAAGAAGTGAGTAATTATGGAAAGCAAATGTGCTAATGATAATGAATGTGGTGACAACATAATATGAGGCTAATGTAAATGATGAGAGTGATCTCAAAGGAGCCTAAGTAAATGTTACCAAAACGTACTCACCTATGAGAGTGTAAGATAATGAAGAGACCAGTCTCTATGAACACTCTAATGAAGGTATTGAGCTTAACACACTTAATACTAATGATGAGATGAGAAATCATCTAATGATCTATGATATCCTCATACTAGAAGTCAGCTTACATGACGTATGAGATGAATGAAATGGAACTTTATACTGAGCACCGATAGGCTAGATATGAGCGATGATGCCTTCTTTCGGGAAGGGCGAAGGTTCACGTAACTCTCATGAGATGAGACTGTCTGGCTTGCCGGGTATGGGTCTCCTTATATCTCCTAGTTTTCGAACCTATACTGCCAATATAGGGATCTGGCGGGGTTAAATTCCCATGTATGCTAGCATGTTATTGGGTCACTTCTGCTGGTGATTCCACCTCTTTTCGGTGTGGGCGAGACACTGGATTTCATGATGCTCATATGATCTATGTCGGTTAAAGTTAAAGTTCCCAATGAATGAATGAGGCCAGCCTCAAATGAAGCACATAATGAAATGAATGATACCAAAGGTGTTAGGATAGGATAATCAAGAGGTGAGCTAGACTCAAGTAATGACATTAGGTCATTCTTGATCATTGCACAGCAAACCCGATGAAAGTCTTAAACTACACCCTAGGTATAACTGGTGTTCACACTAGCATATGAACGAAATGAAATGAAGTACGTATGAATAAATGAAGAAGACTCTGTGTTTGCTACTATTTTAGGTGCAGGCACAGGTGGGCGATAGAGTTACAGGATCATTGTTGCAGTTATCCGGACGTCCAACATTCATCCGGAGTTGGTAGGTCCTCATGTTTTCGAGGATGCTACTGTTATACATTCTAGCTTAGTTTTAGAGTTGATCTAGTGGAGCATGTTCCACTAGCGTTTCTTTCCTTTTTTTATTCAGACTTTGTATTAGGCCATTTTGGCAATTATACACTTAATATTTATTGATCTATTTCTTTCAGTTGCTTATCTCTTAATGTTAGATGGTTGATGGTGAACAATTATGAAATGATAAGAATGTTTAAGAAGTATGTTAAGGAAACAAAAAGTTTCAAATTTTCCGCTAAAATTAACCTAGATAAAGTATGAATGACGTAAGTAGGCTTGTCTGCGACCTTTGAGAGGTCAACGATGCCGGTCTTGTCTGGGGTCTAGATTCCGGTCGTGACAAAGTTGGTATCAGAGCACTAGGTTTAATTCCGAGAATAATGAGTTCGCATCAACCACATTGAGTAGTTTCTAAGTCATGGTAGTGAAGTGCACCACTATCCTGGATTAGAGACTGCATGATGCGTAGGAAAACTTCCCTTTTTCTGATCTTATCGTGCTTTTCCTAAAGATTAATTTCTTGGTGTTATGAGCGTGTCTAACATCAATCTTTGTTGTTTTCAGAGAATGAATACTAGGAGGGATATTGGTCAGAAGAGAGGAGGTGCAGCTGCTGGGGGCAATCAGGATCCACCCCAGGCTCCAGTTGAATTAGTGGCTATGCCAGTTAACCCAGCTGGGTTGACTGATGCGGAGGTGAGAGCATCTCTGGCCTAGATGGCAGAGGCCATCACTATGCAGGCCCAGGCCATGACTGACCAGGTCAACCGACAGAATGTTCAGAGGGAGAACCCACTGGTTCGTAGCATGGATGACAGGCTAAGGGATTTCACGAGGATGAATCCTCCTATTTTCACAGGGTCTAGGATTGCAGAGGATCCCCAAGAGTTTGTAGACGAGGTGCATAAGATTCTGGTGGCTATGGGGGCCACAGATACTGCGAAGGCTGAGCTGCCTTCCTATCAGCTCAAGGATGTTGCACAAACTTGTTGCAAGATGTGGCAGGATAGCTGAGTTTTGGGTGAAGTGCCAGTCACTTGGGAGCTGTTCAAGACAGCATTTCTTGAGAGATTCTTCCCCAGAGAGATGAGGGAAGCCAAGGTTGAGGAGTTCATCAACCTTAAACAAGGCTCTATGACAGTTAGGGAGTATTCCTGAAGCTTGTTCAGCTATCAAGGTATGTTACTTTCCTTAATATCTAATAGCAAGGATGAGGTGAGTACTGAAGTTTGTTAAATTATCCAGGTATGCTACTTCCCTTGTGTCTAACAGCAGGGATGAGATGAGCAGGTTCCTCACAGGAATCAATGGAGATCTAGAGGAGAAGTGTTGGTCTGCGATGCTCCATGATAATATGGACCTCTCAAGGTTGATGGTGCATGTCCAGCAGGTAGAGGACAGCCGTAAAAAGAGGGGTGTTCGTGATGCTAGGAGGCCTAAGCCTCAAGATCAGGCAGGTCCCAGCCATGGAGGCCACATAAACAATTTTGGCGTCGGTGAGCAGCCCAGGTTCATGAAGGGGCAACAGAGTTCTGGGAACTCAAACTTTCAGAGGAGTACAACACCTAGAGGAGGCAGACATTAGCCCAAGAAGGGAAATGGAGGTGAGATGCAGTGTCCTAAAAAGAATTGTGCTAGGTGTGGCCGAGCTCACAGTGGAGAGTGCAGACAGGGCACTAATGCCTGTTTCGGTTGCGGTAAGAGTGGACACATGGTTAGAGACTGCCCACAAAACAAAGGTCAGGCTGGAGGTAATGCTCAGCCTAGGCCTAATCCATAGGGTGCAGCAGCAGTCGAGCCTCCTAAGAGGAACAGATTCTATGCCCTGAAGGGCAGGGAGGAGCAGGAGAAGTCAGCTGATGTGGTCACAGGTATGCTACAAGTATTCTCAACTTCTGTTTATGCTTTACTTGATCCAGGGTCTACGCTTTCCTTTGTAACTCCTTTGCTTGCTCTCACTTTTAAGATATTGCCTGAAGTTCTGCATGATCCTATAGTGGTTAGTACATTTTTAGGAGAGAATTTAAGAACTGATAGAGTATACAAGGATTGCCCAATAGTTGTGAGTGGTAAGACTATGTGTGCAAACTTGGTTGAGTTACCCATGCATGATTTTGATGTTATTCTTGGCATGGACTGGCTTCACAGTTGTTATGCTTGCTTGGACTGTCGTAGTAGAGTGGTGAGATTTTGTTTCCCTAATGAAGAGGAGCTAGTTTGGAAGGGGTACAACTCGAGTCATCCTAACCCCTTGATTTTGAACCTTAAGGCCAATAAAATGATGTCCAAGGGGTTATGTGTAATCTTGTGAGTGTTAATGATTTAAACCATGAGATTCCTTCCATAGACTCAGTGCCTGTAGTGAATGAGTTCCTAGATGTATTTCCTGATGATTTGCCTGGAGTCCCTCCTCCTCGAGAGATTGATTTTGGTATCGACTTAGAACTCAATACTAAACCAATTTCAATTCCTCCTTACAGAATGGCTCCAGCGGAACATAAAGAGTTGAAGCTGAAGTTAAAATATCTCACTGACAATGGTTTCATTCAGCCGAGCATATCCCCTTGGGGCGCTCCAGTGTTGTTTGTGAAAAACAAAGATGGAATCCTTAGAATGTGTATCGATTATCGACAGCTCAACAAAGTCTCTATAAAGAATAACTATCCACTTCCCAAAATAGAATATTTTTTCGATCAGCTCCAAGGGTCTAGTTTCTTCTCTAAGATTGATCTTTGTTCAGGGTATCATCAGCTTAGGGTTAGGGATGGAGATATCCCAAAAATAGCCTTTCGTACCCGCTATGGTCACTATGCGTTTCTAGTCATGTCATTTGGTCTCACGAATGCACGTGCTGCATTTATGGATCTTATGAACAGGGTCTTCCGTGAATACCTTTACTCTTTCATCATAGTATTCATTGATGAAATTTTCATCTTCTCTAAGACCAAGGAAGAGCATGAACAACATTTGAGACTAACCTTGCAGGTACTTAGACAGCATCAGTTGTATGCCAAATTCAGCAAATATGAATTCTTGCTGAGATCAGTGACCTTCCTGGGTCATGTTGTGTCCGATCAGGGTGTGGAGGTGAATCCTAGGAAGACTAAGGCGGTGAAAAACTGGCCAAAGCCTCTTACTCCCACTGACATCCGTAGCTTTTTGGGATTGGTTGGTTACTACCGCAGGTTTGTGGAGGTCTTTTCTTCCATTGCTGCCCCATTGAAAGCTTTGACTAAGAAGAAAGCCAAGTTTGAGTGGACGGAGACTTGTGAGAGGAGTTTTCAGGAGCTCAAGAACAGACTCACTTCAGCCCCGGTGCTTACTTTGCCTAAGTGTGGTGAGAATTACAATGTTTACTGTGATGCATCTAGGGTTGGTTTGGGTTATGTTCTTATGTAGGTTGGTAAGGTGATAGCCTATGCATCCAGACAGTTCAAGGTTCATGAGAAGAATTATCCCACTGAGGACCTGGAGTTGGCAGCTATGGTGTTTGCACTGAAGCTGTGGAGGCACTACTTGTATGGAGTGCATGTGGATGTATTCATAGACCACAAGAGTCTCCAGTACGTGTTCACACTGAGGGAGTTGAATCTACGTCAGCGGAGATGGTTGGTGCTGTTGAAGGATTATGACATGAATGTGTACTACCATCCAGGTAAGGTTAATGTTGTAGCTGATGCTTTGAGCAGGAGGAGCATGGGAAGTGCATCCCACGTTGAGGATGACAAGAAGGAGCTGGTGAAAGATGTAAACAGACTGGCCAGACAGGGTATGCGATTGGTTGACTCTACTAGTGGGGATGTTTCAGTTAATCCTAGTTCTGAATAATCCTTGGTAGTTGAAGTCAAGCAGGGTCAACATCTAGATCCTGTGTTGATGGAGCTGAAGGACTTAGTATTGATGAAGACGAATAAGTCTTTCGCTTTTGGAGGTGATGGCATACTTAGGTATCAGGACAGGCTGTGTGTACCAGATGTGGACGATTTGCGGAGGCCCATTGTTCCAGATATTCCATACATCCAGGTTCCACCAAGATGTATCATGATCTTAATTAGATTTATTGGTGGGATGGCATGAAGAAGGACATTGCAGAGTATGTGGCCAAGTGTCCTAATTTTCAGCAGGTCAAGGCAGAGCATCTTAAGCCTGGCGGTCTGACTCAGATTATTGAGGTTCCGACTTGGAAGTGGGAGGCCATTAATATGGACTTTGTGGTTGGTCTTCCGAGGACTAGGAGGCAGCATGACTCCATATGGGTTATTGTGGACAGATTGACTAAGTCTGCCCACTTTATACCTGTGAAGTCTACTTACAGAGACGAGGGTTATGCGAGACTCTACATTGATGAGATTGTGAGATGGCATGGGATTCCTTTGTCTATTATTTCAGATAGAGGAGCTCAGTTTACTTCACATTTCTGGAGATCTTTCTTGGGCACCCAGGTAAAGCTTAGCACTGCCTTTCATCCTCAGACAGATGGGCAGCCAGAGCGCAACATTCAGACATTGCAGGACATGTTGAGAGCGTGTGTGTTCGACTTCAGAGGTAACTGGGATGACCATCTGCTTTTGATAGAGTTCTCGTATAATAATAGCTATCACTCTAGCATTAGGATGGCACCGTTTGAGGCACTGTATGGTAAGAGGTGTAGATCTCTAGTTGGGTGGTTCGAGGTTGGAGATTCATCCATTTTGGATCCACAGATCATTCACGAGGCCTTAGAAAAGGTCAGACTGATTAGGAACAGGTTGACTACTGCTTACAGTCGGTAGAAGTCATATGCAGATAACAGTAAGCGGACCTTAGAGTTTGATGTTGGTGACCAGGTTTACTTGAAGATATCACCTATGAAGGGGGTGATGAGATTTGGCAGGAAGGGGAAGTTGAGTTTGAGGTATGTTGGACCATACGAGATCCTACAGCGTGTGGGTGAGGTGGCCTATGAGTTAGCATTGCCTGCGGAGCTAGCTTCTGTCCATTCAGTCTTTCATGTTTCTATGTTGAAGAAGTGCCTAGGTGATCAAGCATTGATTCTACCTGTGGAAGGTTTGGGGGTTGATGAAGACTTGTCTTATGAGGAGGTACCTGTTGAGATCTTAGACAGACAGGTAAAGCGGCTGAGGAACAAGGAGATTGCAACAGTGAAAGTATTGTGGAGAAATCATCTTGTTGAGGGTGCTATGTGGGAGGCTGAGGCCGACATGAGATACCGCTACCCTCATCTATTCAGCTCTTGAGGTTAGACTTTCTACTCTTAAGTCTATGTTTCCTTATATCTCCGTATTTTGTTGCTATTGCTTGATTGTGCATAGTGATTTTGTTATGATCTGACTGGCATTACGATGTGTATTGGTAGTGTTATTCGGGGACGAATGTTCCTAAGGGGGGGGATAATGTGACAACCCTAAAAATGAATAAGATAATTACTTAAGGTTTCAAGAATGCTTGTGATTGGACCAAGGTCCACACGGATTGATACGCGTAGAACCAGACCTCAGAACCCCTACTACGACCAAGCCAACTAACTTGGGGAGTTAATTGAGCTTGGAAAGGTTGGAACCAACCATGTGAGGCTCACGAAAATGAAGATTTAATTGAAAGAGTCTTTACCGGACTTAAAAGAAGAAATTTTAAGTTTTGAGGGTCCAGGGGTAAAATGGTCTTTTCCAGGCCAAGGGGAATGATAAAGATTTCCAGCAACTATGCCTTATTACTTTAGGCTAAAGTTTAACTCAGCAATCCGGAAATTTATGCATTTTTAAAGAGGTGAGGCCACCAGGTTTTGGACCTGTGACCTCACTCCTTAGCCACTGATTTCGCGAGAAGGGAAAAGGGAAATGGGGATAAGGGAATTCGAACCTGGCTATTGAGTTCGCGAAAAAGAAAAGAAAAACAAAGGGGGGCTGGGGGGATCAAACTCGCGATACTGGGGGAGAAAGAAGAGGAAAATAAATCAAACAAATGAATGGGAGGCGTGGGATTCGAACCCACGACCTCCAGGCAGCGAGTGAAGAAGAGAAAATTTTTAAAAAAAGAATGGGAGGCGTGGGAATCGAACCCATGACCTCAAGCCTGGGAAGGGAAAAGCGAAATTTAATTAAAGAAATAAAGTGAGGCTGTGGGGGTTCGATCCCACAACCTCACTGTCACACGCCTAAGTCTCAGCGAAATTAAAGTTAAATAAGGAGGTTGTGGGGGTTCGAACCCACAACCTCCCTATTTTCAGCGAATTAAATGATAAAAATCAAAGAGGCTGTGGGGATTTGATTTCACAACCTCTTGGTTGGGCGAAAATGAGCAATGAAATATTAATGAAAAATAAACAGAGGTTGTGGGGGTTCGAACCCACAACCCTTCGGCCAACCTAAGAGAAAATCTAAGTAGAAAATAATAATACGATGTTAATATTGGAATTTAATTTAGAGTTCTAATGTTATGAATATTATGAATAAAATCAATGAAAAATATAAATGATATTCGAATGATGCAAATTTGGATTTCCTTGCCAAACTTCCGTATTGATACATAAGTCATACGTGAACAAAATATCCAAGAATAATGCCACCTACTTACATCGAAATCAAGATCTTGGCATTTATACAAGACACATAAGTCTTGTATCACATAATCTTAGGAAGATATGAATCACTTAGATGAAATACGAATGAAGTCTCATGGCTTGTATGTATAGACACATAAGTCGAGCATACGTTCAAAAGTAAGTGAACCTAAGATATATGTAATGGAATGATGAAGTTTGAAAGGTTAAATATGAGTGTAAGATACACTAGATGGCCAAGTGCATTGGCATATGATGAGACGAATAATGAAATGATGAGATGAACATTCACGTAACAAGAAGTGAGTAATTATGGAAAGCAAATGTGCTAATGATAATGAATGTGGTGACAACATGATATGAGGCTAATGTAAATGATGAGAGTGATCTCAAAGGATCCTAAGTAAATGTTACCAAAACGTACTCACCTATGAGAGTGTAAGATAATGAAGAAACCAGTTTCTCTGAACACTCTAATGAAGGTATTGAGCTTAACACACTTAATACTAATGATGAGATGAGAAATCATCTAATGAGCTATGATATCCTCATACTAGAAGTCAGCTTACATGACGTATGAGATGAATGAAATGGAACTTTATACTGAGCACCGATAGGCTAGCTATGAGAGATCATGCCTTCTTTCGGGAAGGACGAAGGTTCACGTAACTCTCATGAGATGAGACTGTCCGGGTTACCGGGTTTGGGTCTCCTTATATCTCCTAGTCTTCGAACCTATACTGCCAATATAGGTATCTGGCGGGGTTAAATTCCCATGTATGCTAGCATGTTATTGGGTCACTTTGGCCGGTGATTCCACCTCTTTTCGGTGTTGGGCAGACACTGGATTTCATCATGCTCACATGATCTATGTTGGTTAAAGTTAAAGTTCCCTATGAATGAATGAGGCCAGCCTCAAATGAAGCACATAATGAAATGAATGATACCAAAGGTGTTAGGATAGGATAATCAAGAGGTGAGCTAGACTCAGGTAATGACATTAGGTTATTCTTGATCATTGCACAACAAACCCGATGAAAGTCTTAAACTACACCCTAGGTATAGCTGGTGTTCACACTGGCATATGAACGAAATGAAATGAAGTACATATGAATGAATGAAGAAGACTCTGTGTTTGCTAATAAAGACTCCTTAGTTGAGGTCCCATATGTTGAGCCCTCATTTTTGAAATTCTTAATGTCAAGTCCATGATCCCAAGGTCTCATGGTATATGAATGAACGATATGAAAGAAGCTATGTGTTATATGTTATGTGCTATGATATGTGCTATATGTAAGATGTTATGTGTTGTATGCTGTATGATGTTTATGATGATGCATGTTACTCTCATGGAATGACTTTCCTAATCCAAATTTAGAAAGCTCATTGACTTTCATATTCCAAATTTGGAAAGCTCACTGACTTTCCTAATCCAAATTTGGAAAGTTCAATAACTTTCCTAATCCAGAATTTGGCAAGTCCACTGACTTGACTTCCCATAATCATGTTGTTTGGGAAGAGCTATTCTTCCTCATGCATATCCTTGGTGTGTGCTTGCTTATACCCATACTTAGTACAAGTGTGTACTAACCCTATACAACTATACTATTTTAGGTGCAGGCACAGGTGGGCGATAGAGCTACAGGATCATTGTTGAAGTTATCCGGACGTCCAACATTCATCCGGAGTTGGTAGGTCCTCATGTTTTCGAGGATTCTACTGTTTTACATTCTAGCTTAGTTTTAGAGTTGAGCTATTGGAGCATGTTCCACTAGCGTTTCTTTCCTGTTTTTATTCAGACTTTGTATTGGGCGGCCATTTTGGCAATTATACACTAATATTTATTGATCTATTTCTTTCAGTTGCTTATCTCTTATTGTTATATGGTTGATGGTGAACAATTATGAAATGATAAGAATGTTTAACAAGTATGTTAAGGAACAAAAAGTTTCAAATTTTCCGCTAAAATTAACCTAGATGAAGTATGAATGATGTAAGTAGGCTTGTCTTCGACCTCTGAGAGGTCAACGATGCCGGTCTCGTCTGGGGTCTAGATTCTGGTCGTGACAATGGTGATCCTTCATCTCTAGTTAATATTCCATCTAGAGAGTTCCTTTCAAAGTTTTCGAAGGAGTTTCATGGTCAAATTGTGTATTCTTCAATCTAGCCATGGGTTCTTTCTCAAATCGATTTCAAAAGCATAATGTTAATGAATTAATGATTAGCTAGTGATTCGAATTTGATTTTCAATCCAATTCCATGTTGAACCCATGATCTCTCTCAAACTCGATTTAGCCTATGTTTGGGCTTTGTCATCTTGATCTTATCTAAATCGAATTATGATTAAATTATGTTAAAATGCTTATATATACTGCCTAGTATGTGTATTGATGATGAATTTTTGATGAGTGATCCATGAGGATCAAGGTTTTAAGGTTTGCATAAGACTAGCCTATAATGTAGTATCTTGTGATCTTGATTCTAGAATGATTGTTATGTGACTGGATTATGATGAATTGTCTTAGCTACTGCCTACATTATAATGTGATGATGAATTATGTGTTATTGGTCCAATGTGGATTGATGCTTGAAGACTTGATCTCTACTCCCTATCGATTGTTAATGTATGGTATTCACTGTAATATTGACTCTATAGTGCATGAATGTAGAATTTCGTTTGTGTAAAGATAATTGTAGCTACTGCCTTATATTGATATTATTGATGAATTGTAGGTAAGAATCCTTGATGATGTAGTGTACTAGTTTGTAGCATGATCTGTAGTGGCTTATTCATCATTTCATTTATGTTGAAGTTCATTTAGCTACTGCCCTATACTTGAATTGTTGATGAAAAAGGTGTATTAATCAATTATGATCAAAGGGTGATGAATAGGTAAGAATGTCTCTTCCCCTCTACTTTTGTAACATTCCAAAAATTCAAAACCTAATATAGACCTAACATGACTGTCTAAGGGATTAGATACTGTTTTAAGACCTAAAATAATATTTATAAGGCATCCGAGAAGTTTTAGATCCAAGACGTCAAGGAACGTCCATGACGTCCGAAAACTAGCTTAATTGAACTAGTTGATGTCGCTATGTTTGGGGATGGTTTGAGAGGGTCAAATGGATTCTAAAACTAGTAAAAATACTTTGGTTAGGTAGAGTGTGGTATATAGGGTCTAAACGTCCAATAACAATGCCCAAAGGACCAATCGAAAGGTCCTTGAGAAGGACCCCAACATGGGTGGGCACGCTGCCGAAGCAGCCTGCGTGAGTCAAGATTCAAGGGGTTGCTGCACGACGCGCATCCCACACGGACCCTAATGCCTCATATTACTTTTTCAAAAATTAAAAATAGGAATAAGCCTCGCGACGCGGAGCCGCTTCCCATATTCGGTAAAATCGTATTTTTGGCATTTTGACTTCACAAAAAGCCCATTTAAGTGAGGGTTTTCTTTGTGTAATTTAGGGGGTTATTATATATAGACTAAGGGTAATTTTAAGTAATTTTCACTCACCCAAAACGAATTCCCAAAACAAAACCGAAAAGCTCTCGTCTCTCTACTTTCTCTATCCCCAAATTCTTCCATTGAAGAAGGAAAAAAGCTTGAAGAAGAAGGTCAATTTCTCTAGTATTTCACTTCAATTTTGTGGATTAATCTTCATTAAGGTATGGGTTATTCACTCTTGGTATTCCTTTCCCTAAGAGGTCCTTTCAAAGTTGATTTCTAAATTACCCAATTCCATGGGGTTTTCCAATTCTAATGGGTTTTCTTCTAAACTTCAAATTGATGATAAATTGTCATTTCCTATGCTAATTGAGTGTAGATTGTTTGTTAATTGATCTTAATTGATGCAATTTCATGTAGATCATGTCCCTTTCCCTAAATTCCCCAAATCTTGGATCTTGGTCACAAATTGATGGGAATTGAAGGATGATTTGATTATTAGACTTGTTTTATCTATTCTAATTCATGTGTGGAGTTACTAGGGTAATGTATTGTTTGGATTTGATCTAATTCTTGATGAATTCATGATGAACCCTATTCCCTTAACCCTAGGTTATGAATTGAAGTTAATTTGGATAGTGATGATGCAATTGACCTAGCTATTGTGTTAATTACTATTGTATGATGGTATTACACCCATTGTTGGGTTATAATTGGATGGTTGATGGTAAGACCATGGATGATGGCTTGTCAAGGAGATTGGGTAAGTCTTTATGATCCTAACCTTACTTCAATTATGATTACTTATTTTTAGTGATGAAGTTACATTGGAGTATACCTTGTGATGAGATTCATAGGGTTGGTATGATATTGGATTGAAATGTCTTGACTATGGTTTGTGAGTTGTTCACTAAGATGTAAATGTTATAAGGATGGTGATAACTTACCAATGTGCCTTATTAGGATGTGACTATGTAAATGTTCTAACCTCACATTTATGAATTGTAATGAAAGGAAAATACTCATGAAATTCTTATTGAGCTATGATGATGATGATTATATAAGGGATAGACTTTATGACCTAACTAAGCTATGATCATTAATAAAGGCATTAAAGAAATTTCAAAGGGACTCTACCTTAGCACCGAATGAACTTGTAGATGAGGGGTGGGCCTTCCCAAGGAAAGAAGGTAGGGTTCACCATAGTCCTCACGGGGTGGATAGCCTCATTGTCCAAAAAAGGCATAGAGTGATGTTTCCATGACAGACCCTAGCTCCATAAACTATGTTGCCACCATAGGAATAATAGCTAGTAGATCCACCTAGATGATATGTTCATGTTTGGTACTACTTTGGCTGGTAGTCCGCCTTCCATTGGTATAATATTTTACAACATCGGATTCCACACTTAGATCTTATGGTCTATGTCGGTTAAGGCAAGTGTTCCCGAAATTAAAATGAAGTAATGATGTGAACCCTAACTAGGGTGACTTGAGAGGTTTGCTTAGTCTATGTTGGGGTATGGTACTCTACCTAGGCATTGCACTAGTTGGCTTTGAGGGGAGTCCTAGAAGGATGTTCTTATGTTATAACGATCTTATAAAGTAAATATTATGCTTATGTTGACTTTACATGTTGATAATATTTTATGATGTTAGTTCCATTGATGAACATGCTACTGGTCTATATTGCTAAATATGATGATGGCTACTATTGATGATATTTTATGTTGAGTTGGGTATTACTTGTGGTCCTTTGTTTGGTCACTTGATTGAGTAAGGTTATAGGGATTTTCTTGGTCATTGCACTTGTAGGCTAAATGGTGGGTTATGAGTTAGGGTCTTGCTTACATTATGATTTTATGAACTCTTGTATGTGTTAACTTGATTATTTCTTGTTGATGTTGGTCTTGTGTCGTATATGGGTTTCACTTATGGATTATGTGATTATTTGCTTATATGGGTTCTTGATTGTGCATAAGGCTTTTCAAAGTACTTTAGCATGGTTTTGAACAAATGTCCTCTTTAGCATGATTTTAATTGTTTTACGTGCATATACTCATACTTAGTACAAGTGTGTACTAACCCATCTCTTATGTTTACTACAAATGTAGGATCGGGCCGTTGAGCTTAGTAGAAGGCCATTTTAAGACTACTTGGTTTCTTATCTTCCAAGTTCGTTAGGTCCTCACTTTCCGAGGACGATGTCATTATCTACCTATTGGATGTTTTTTAGTCTTAAAGACACTTTGTTCATTCTCTTTCATTTTTGTACTATAATTGTAAAACCTATATGTGGCTATGATTGTTGATGTAGGAGCTATGCCCAAATTGTTATACTCTTGTCTAGATGGTTTAATATAAGAGAATGTTATAGACTTCTTATGAGACTATCTTATACTATGTATGTGTAATAAAAGTAAAAGACTATGTAATCTTTTTATACGAAGGGTATATGTATACTCGATAAATATATATTATGTGTAAGCGAAAGGTCTAAGTAAACCTCAATGTACAATAAACGAAAATTTTAAATTTTCCGTACTTTTAACCCATGATATGTAATGGTGATTTCTAAAAGGCTAGTCTTAGTCCTCTTCGAGGACGAGGACCTCGGTTACGTCTAGGTGGTGCTCCCCGGAGGTAAGAGTAGTTTACTTTTATCTATTGAATGATAAAAGAATCATGATAGAATTATATGTAGGCTGTCCTAAATTGATAAATTTCATATTGTATTATCATGGATTATTGTATATCGTGATTATTTGATTGAATTGATGATTATGGCTATTGGTAAGAACCTTTGTGGATTGAGTTGGTTGAATTGGCTATGGATTGGAAATGTTGTGAAGGGAATGGTGGTAAGTTGACCTAACCTTCTCTATATTGTGTAGTATAGGTGTTTCAATTGTTATGTTTGGTATGGTCCACTTATGGTGGCGGTGCTTATGTGTTATACTTGTGAGTAATGTAGCCTCATCGGCATTACTTTATGAATTTTGAAAGAATGTGTCCTCGTCGGCATTACTTTATGAATTATGTTATTGTTATGTTATATCTTGATATTTGATTATTATAAAGGTTTCTATGAGATATGTTGATGAGACGATAGAAGTGTGTAGGATGTCTTGCAAGTATACTTAGTAGTCCCTATGTTATTCTTGTATGATATGCTCTATGTGATATTGTAAAGAATGTGTGTCTTGTCTTGGTAGACTTGTGTCCCTTACTTGATACATGAAGAATATGGAATGGATATGATTCTTGACTTATTAGGATAAAGCACCTTTGTCATGAATGTATATTTGTAATTCAATGTGACCTTGAACATGGAGAAAAGGGTCATTTATGTGGAACCTTCAACCTATTTAGGAGGTTATGATCTCCTTGAAGTTGAAAGTCGTAATGGTCTCCTTATTTTATGAATATGGACTTAGGGGTGGTTGTCTTGAACGGTATGAAATCATCCTTAGGAAAGTCATTGAGCTATCCTCTTAACCATTGTGGGCAGACCTAGGGGAACCTCTTTGGTAAGGTGTATTATTATTTGTTTATGAACAAGATATGGTATCTGTTCATATGATCCTTTATTGAATTACTATATCAGAACAAAGTCTAGCACCGAATAAGTATGGTTGGGGAGTGACTCTTCTTTAGATTAGACTAGAGTACAAATAAACCCTTGATATTACTTAACTATGTGCCTACATGGGATGTGTTTTAGTTTTACCATTGGCAAGTAGAACAACCTCCATCGGAGGAGGGTTGACTCCGGATTCCATGCCTAGCTAGTTTGGTGTATGTCGGTTATTGCCTATTCTCATCATGTGGGATACATGCAAGTATTGGATAAGTACTATGAAGATTAGGTAGTGGAATGGAACGCTATCTAGATATTGCACGACTAGGGCTTGAAGATGTTAGTATGTGAGTTCTCTAGGTCTTCTCCAAGACCATTATGTGAAGGTCCTTAATTATTGATATCACTTAAATGGTCTAATGAACATAATGACTTAAGTAAAGGTATGTTAATGAGAAGGTATTTATCTAGACACTACATAATTTTTGGCCTACGGCAACACCACATAAGTGTAGCCTAACTAGCGAAAAGTGTGGCCTTTGATAAAGGCTACACTTTTGTACTTTCAGCACACTTTTTAGGGGCGGCCCAAAAGAAGATTAACCTTTGACATTAGGCAATACTTTTTAAATGTTGCCATCTTTGGCTACACTTATAAAGCGTAGCCAAATAGGTATAAGGGCACGCTTTGAAGACGTGCATTAGCAACACCTATTTTTTATTAGACTACACTTAAAAGCGTTGCCTTTTCAGAGTTATTGGTCACACTTAATAAGTGTTGCCTTTTATTGGTCATCTAGATCAACACTTATTAAGTGTAACTTTATTACTCATCTATATCAACACTTATAAAGTGTAACTTTATAACTCATCTATAGCAACACTTATAAAGTGTAACTTTATATCTCATCTATAGCAACACTTATAAAGTGTAACTTTATATCTCATCTAGAGCAACACTTACAAAGTGTAACTTTATATCTACCTAGAGTAACACTTACAAAGTGTAACTTTATTTCTATCTAGAGCAACACTTACAAAGTGTAACTTTAACATTTATAATCCTACATGTAGAACAAATATATATATATATATATATATATATTAAACCGAAGCTATATATTTCAAATAAACTTTGAGAAATATTTCATGTACAACCAAAACTTAGAAAGTGATTGCTTAAAGATCTCTAATATCAACAAATTCCAAAAAACCAAACGTGTCATACAAACGTATATGACAATAGTACAAAAATTCTTCATCTTTCACTACAATATATCGAGTTTACTTCTGGCCAAATTCAAAATCAATTACCGGCATTTTCCTGCACATTCAAAATAAAATTATAAGTTCGTGAAATAATTGTGAAGGTGCATAATCGGAGAGTATTCACTGTAAGACAACCAATCCAAATCTAAATACAATTTCAATTTTAAAATTACACATTATAAGGACTACAACATTTGTGCAGTTTTCTGTTGTTAATTCTCCAAAACTAAACTTCAAAATTTTAAACATAGATTAGATGTTTGTCATAGCACAAGTGAGATAATTGTTGAGATATGAATTCTTGAATTGCATATAGAAAGAAGTATATAATATGAAGAACGATTTTTTCTAATCCTCTTCTTACTCTTGCAGACTTCACAGATAGTAAATCTTGAATGGATTGTAGTAACTTAAGAAGCAACAGAACTACTTAGTAATTCTGCACTTGCTACTTCTAATCTTGAAAAGGTAAAGATTTAACAGACAGTGAACAAAAAATAGAGGACCAGGCTGCAAGAAAAGGGAAGCCAATTCAAGATGATTATGAGGCTTTAAATTCTGAAGATAAGATGTATTCGGCAGGCAAACTCATACTACTATCCATAATCATTAGAGTCCTCCTTCAACACAATACAACACTCATACAACTATAACAAAGTATAGACTGAATGTTCAAAGATTAAATATAGTAAAATAAGTTTAGAATTTCATTACCAAGAACACCAACTAAACTAGAAGAAAAACAATATTCATACTATTAACATAGAATTTGAAATACAAAATACCTTTTGAAGAACCGAATCATGAGCTGACCCCGAAGAATATGGAAGATTTGTGCCTCTTACAGCTTGTGCCCTACTTGCATCAATTGGTGAAGCAAGGTTAGATCCAACACACCCTGGCATATCTTGAAAATTCAATCCAGGGTTGTTTTGCAGCAATTGAGTGAATAAATGTCGCATTTCTTCTCTCAATTCTTCCTTTAGAGAAGTGAATTCATTGGCATGCTTTTCTTTTAGATTGTTAATTTCCTCATCTTTCTTCAAAGAACTTGTTGTCACTGATCTACCATAGCACCTAACTCGACCAGGGTGCTCCTTTCCAAATACTGCTCTAAATGCATCATCAGCTATTTCCCCAAAATTTTGGCGATTTTGAAGTTCAGCCAATTGAATAAAATTGACATCCATAGTGAATTGTAAGTACTATTTCATTTCCAATCTTATGATAGCGATCAAGCATTAAAAAATTATGACAAATTTTCGTAAAAAACAATTCAACGACATCGACAAATAATTGATATCTCCTCGAACATGCACAAGAAGAGTAAGAAGAAGAATAAGAAGAAGGCATACATGATAAAATTCAATGTAGTCAAGCTCCCCACAATATAAATGTTAAGTCTGAATAAAATTCACTACTAATCCTCTTTAAAAAACTTACTATTGCAACTTGGGTTTCAGCCTGGATTTCCTTTCCCGTCTTGGTACGAGTTGCAATAAATATTTCAGGCTTTGATGGTTCTTCGTTGTTGTCTTTGGCTGCACGCTACAGATTATATCAAAAGAAATTTAAAAAAAATCAGTAAGTTCTTATAAAGTACAAAAAAAATGAAAATCAAATTGTGTATAAAATGTCAGCTAAGTATTACCAATGACACGCGTACTCTAGCAAAATTAATAGGTCCCATTCGATGCCTCCACTTTTGTTTTTTCCTGTTTTGAGAATTCATCTCGCATATGTCCTATTGTTAAAGACATAATTGAATTGATATGTATAAAAATAGTAGATATGATGCAAAATTAGTCGATGAGTAGAAATGCACCATTTTAGCATTACTTGAACAGTTGGGTGTTTCCAATACTTGATCAACTGGCGAAAGTGATTATGTAGAATGCCATCAGTACATTTTGTTGGCATATCCTCAAGGGTACTGTTTTTATCAAAAAAAATTCTTTTTAATTTTTTGCTTGTGTCGCCTCCAAGCATCACGAAGACCAATCATCACCCACTTCTTTCCTTCTACTGGAAGTAGAAATTTGGACTATGCAAAATAAAATATATTTTTTGAAGTGTTCTTGATGTTATGTTGTGGAATGTGACTTATATGTGAAGTTGGTGTTATATGTGATTCTTATGCTTATGTTATGAAGTTTTACTCAAAAAGAGCATGTTTTATTCAAATGTCTGTTTATCATGATTTTATGCATTACACCATACTTAGTGCATTTTAATGTACTAATTCCATATATTTTGTCTATCTCTAAAGGTGTAGGTGGCATTTGAGAGGAGTACGTGAAGTGGAAGCTTGGATTAGTATTCATTCAAGCAAAGTGTTGGTATGTCCTCACTAGATCCGAGGACATAACTATCTTTAGATTTCTTTGATTAAAAGCATTGTAATAGACTTAGTATTTCTATATTTTGATGTATGGGCCGTGTCCCATGATATTCATGTGTCTAGGATGCTGACATTGAGACTTAGTCTTCCTTATGATTTTCTATGAAAGATATTTTTAAGTACTATTCGATTGTGTGAAAAGTTCTAATTCCGAACTACTTTTAATACATGTATGATATATATATGATGTCAAAGGGCTTGTATAATACCTACGAGAGGTAAAGTACGTCGTGCCACGATCCGAGGGAATGCCAATTCTTCTAGGGTGCACTCTCGGGTCGTGACATTTTGACCGCATTTGTCTTCTTAACATATTCCTCAATACCTTTACTTGAAACAAATTGGCAAAGAAAATCCACGAATCTTAGAGAAAAATAACATTTGCTTAACGTTACAAAGAGTTGTTGGTCCTTTAGAATTTACAACACAATCCTTAAATAATTATGTGATCATCCTCAATTTTCGAATAAATTAGTATATCATCAATGAACACAATTAGGAATATATAATGGTATTGTCTAAACACCCTATTCATCAAATGAATAAATGTCGTTGCGGCATTGGAAAAGCAAACGACATTACCAAAAACTCATAATGACCATACAGAGTTCTAAAAGTCGTCTTCAAAATATCATCTTCCTTCACCCTCAATTTGATATGACCCAACCTAAGGTCAATATTGGAAAAGTAAACCACTCCTCTGAGTTGGTCAAATACATCATTTATCCTTGGAAGAGGATACTAATTCTTAATAGTCACACTTTTCAGTTGTCGGTAGTGAATACACATAATGAGTGAACCATCGTTCTTTTTAACAAAAAAACTTGAGCATCCCAAGGAATATACTTGGTATGATGAAACCCTTATCTAACAAATATTTAAATTACTTATTTAATTCTTCAATTTCTATCGGAGCCATTCGGTAAGAAGGAATAGCGATAGGATGAGTATCTGGGAGAAGGTCAATACCAAAATATATTTCCATTTCTGTAGAAATATTGGGTAGGATATCTGGGAACACTTACCGAAACTCATTAATAACATGGACTAACTTAAGAGTAGGGGTTACAAAATCCATATCCCTCACCCTAACTATTACGTGCAACAGTTAGAAATCATCTTTCTAGACTTAACATAGGAAACAAACTGACCCTTAGTCATAGAATTTCCCTCTTTCCCTAGGATAGCCTCATTCGGAAATCGAAACTTAACTACTCTGGTTCTAAAACCAATAGAGGCATAACATTAGTGCAACCAATCCACACCAAGGATAACATCAAAATCTAGCATATGAAAATCTACCAGTCAACAATATTAACTCTACGGGACAAGGAGATGGGACACTTTTTAAAGATTCTCTTAGCCACAATTGAATAACCAAAAGAAGTATAGACATTAAAAAGATCTAAGATCACATCCAAAAGAACATCAAACCGCAAAGCCACATATGGTGCCACAAAATACAAGTTATCATCGAGATCAAGTAGTGCATATACCTCAAGTTGGAAGACTTTGAACAATCCTGTAACCACATCGGGAGAACCTTCTTTTTCACCATGAGTCTAAATTTCATAGAACTTACTTGGGAGAACTTGGACCAGATGGTGGATAGGGTTGAGCCCTACAAAGGTTATCTCTTTCATTCATACCAAGTGAAGGACAATCTCTTATATTGTAGTCCATCTTACCATACCCAAAACAAGCATTGGAACCCTCTAGATATTTTTCCGTGTGCTTCTTTCCACACTTAGTACAAGTAGGCAATAAGGACCAACTGTAATTTCCTCCTAGATCTTAGGGTTAGACACCGTATCATTTTTAAACATAGGACCATTGGAAATTCCTTTTCCAGAAAATGTTTGTCAAATCTAGAACAACAAAACCAAGCATTAGAGAAATTCTCATTACCACTTTTAGCTCTCTTTGTCTCCCTAGACCTCTCCTTAAGTTTCTCCAATTCAATGTATTGGTCGTGAACCATTAGAACATATATATCAAGTTATTAATGAGTATGGAGGTATAACATTCTTTCACCACCAATTCTAACACTCCTAAAATGAATTTGCTCATCTTTGTACTGGAGTCGACATATATAAAGGGATCATATCTTGACAACTGTGTGAATATCAAAGAATATTCTTTGATACTCATACTCCCTTATTGAAAGGTTCATAACTGAAGAATGGTTGTCTCTTCCATCTCATGATGAAAGAACCTTTCAAGGAAAGTCGAATTGACTTTTCCCAATCTAGAAGACCTGCAATTTTTGGTCTTCTTTCCATCCATTGGTTAAATCAAATTTAAGCAACACCTTTAACTTTATAAGAAACCAATTCCACCTTTTACACCGACATCACTCCCATAATAGCCAACACCTTGAACATCACTAATGAACTCTTATGGATCTTCCTCCACCTTAGAACCATAGAGCTCTGGAGGATTCATCCTAGTGAAGTCCATCACTATAGATGATGTCGTACCCATAGTTGGTTTCATGGGAACTGAAACCTCCATATTGTCTTGAGCTATCACTACCTGAGAAAAAACTTGAAGAGCAGACCTAAACTCTACAGTATTCACTTTCTCGGCCAAAGGGTTTACTAGAACTTTTGGAGCTTTAGGAGGAGCTTCTTGTTACGAACTTTCCCTCCCATTCCTTCTAGCATAAGCTCTTTGAGTAGTCATATCCTTAGAGGATCGGATAAGGATTAGTCCAGAGACCTTGTAGGCTTTAAATCTATACACAACTTAGAGTAATGAAGAAGCAAAGTTTCCTGAACATCTTGTAGCCTCTCATTCATGGATGTAGAGTGTTTCACACTCTTGAAAAAGACTACTTGATGTGGTTATGAGACATCCTAAAACCTCTCTAAACCTTGTGCTCTTATTACCATGTTTGTAACCCAATAGTTGTAGCATGACACACAAGACCCAAGTGTCCTTATATAAGCCACTTAGATTTCATGGTCAATATAATAAAAATAGAGAAGATTTAAAAACATCATTTAAAGATAACAAAATTTTATAAAATGAAGGAGAAGTGGAATACACTTTTCTCAAAAACTATCTAATATAACATAATCTCGGGATGCAAAAGATCATAAGGAAATGAGTGGTTAAATCCCGGTATGAATGAGGACTCACCAATCTTTAACTCTTTTTCGACTATAGATCCTAGTCACGTGGATGATAGGCGGAACATAAGACCCTACATTTGTATACTAAATGTAGCCAATAGTAAGTGTTAGTACAAAAATGTACTAAATATGATAACTTGCATAAACAACATATGAGTTCAACAACTTAAGTCATAAAGCATAATCAATGCATATAATATATCATTTTAACATATAATAAGTACTTCTTGAAGCAACCTCCAATCATACTTACTCATGATATGGGTAAAAACCACTAGTCTTACTCTTCATGGAAGAAAAACTCAAGCAACAATTTAAGATCATCCCTAATCATAACATAGGGGAGTTGTCTCCTACCTTATTATAAATGTTCGTTCATGGGTAATCACCTCTAGCCCTTCTTACCTTGGGACCACGGGCACTCACATCTTATCCATACATCATGTGACATTGTTATTAACCTCTTATCTTTCTGTATTAAGACATAGGTACTTACCTCTAGTTTTTTGCTAAGAGATCATGGGTAATCATCTCTAGCCTCATCATTCATAATTCCTTAACTTAGATTCATTTTTTGCAAGAAGTCCTTTCAACCTAGAATCATTCAATGTGAGAAAGGATTTAACATGCATACATAGGAAAGAATTTGATAAAATGTCTTCCACAACAATTACATCAATCAGCAATTAACAACATATATGCTTTAGTCGTAAAGCATTTCATGTCATAGTCATCACATATGCTTCAATATCAATCAATTCATTTCATAATTATCACATATGCTTGAATCTCAAAGAAACTCATATTGTATCTTATTTATCCTATAAAATACACATAAATATATAAATTCTCCTTTCATAGAGTAAAGCTCATTTAAGTCAAATTCTCGTTACAAACATGGGTTAATTAAGGATGGGTACATGGGTATCATCATAAAAACATAGATACCTCTCAATTCCTGCATAATCAATCCTAATTCAATCAATTCAATCAACATTTATAAAGACCCATAACATAGAAGAAAACTCTCACAAAAATTAGGGAAATTTCTATTTTTCAATAAGAGAAGTTAGGAGCTCAATGGATTAAAAGATATCATACCTTTCTATCAAAGACGAAAAACAATTGATGAATAGAGACTTTACCTTAAACCTAGCTTGAATCTTCTTATGAAAACTTCTAAGGAGATAAATATCATGGAGAGAAGAACTCAATTTCTTTTGATGATATTAATAGAATGACTAGAATTGGTTCTTTTTGGGGTTAAAATCACCTATATGAGGGTTTTAGTCATGGTAAAATGACATAGTATTAGGCTAGACTTATTAGTAAAAGTGACAACTTCCCTAAAATAACTGCCGACCTCATAGCCCATGGACCTTGATCCAAACCGTGGTCTGACCGACGCTCCATCCCATTGGCACGTGGTTTGAGGTCAGAAACTACGTTTTAGGGTGTGGACCATAGACCTTCATCCACAAAATATGGACCTATCAACAGTTCGTTGGTCCATGTCGTGGTTCCAACTCTTCTGAGCCCCTTTTGGGTGACCGTCTACGGACCACACCCACTTTCCATGGTGAACTTAATGGGCCATGGTTTCCCTCCATCGAAAGGAACCTGGAATTTCTAAAAACTTCTATGTTGCCCTTTTTCAAATCTCATGTGTTACAATATTCTTACGGATACTCGACCTAACTTTATTCCACCATATAGATTGACTTCGGTTGAGTTGAAATACCTTCTTCATAAAGGTCTTATTTGACCAAGTGTATCACCATGAGGCACTCCGGTCTTATTGGTGAGGAAGATGGTTCTCTTAGGATGTGTATTGACTATCGCCAATTGAACATGGTTACCATAGTGAAGAAGTATCCCTTTTTTAGAATTGATTATCTTTTAGATAAAATTCAGTCCACTTATTTTTCTATGATATAACTAAGATCTGTCCATCATCAATTGAGAGTAAGAGAGGCTAATATTCGAATGAGAGATTTCAGGACCTGCTATGGCCATTATGAGTTTCTGGTTATGTCTTTTGGTTTGAATAATGCTCATGCAGCATTGATGGATCTTATGAGTAGAGTTTTTAAGACAGATCGTGATATGTTTGCTATCATTTTCATCAATGACATTCTAATTTATTTGATGAGTCAGGCTGATCATACTAGTCATCTCAAAGTGGTTCTACAAAGTCTCAGAGATACATAATTGTGTGCTATACTTTCCAAGTGTTAATTTTGGTTGGAATTAGTGGAGTTCTTAGGCAACATTGTTTCTAGAGATAGGTTCGAGTTGACACTCAGAAGATTGAGTCAGTGTCACCTCGACCCACATCTCTAATTGAAATTAGGAGTTTATTGGGATTGATTAGTTATTATAGAAGGTATGTCGAGGGTTTCTCATCTAATTCGTCCCTTTTGATACAGTGACTTAGAAGACAATAAAGTTTCAACGGTCTGAAGCTTGTGATAAGAGTTTTCGGGAATTGAAAACTAGGTTGATTACTACTTATTGACCTTACCAGGAGGTACGCAAGGTTTTGTTGTGTATTGTGATTCGTCCAAAGTTGGATTGCATCGTTTAATAATTCAGAATGGTAAGGTTTTAGCTTATGCCTCGAGACATCATAAGAATCACAAGAAGAATTACCCAACCCATGATCTAGAATTGGGTATTTTAGTGTTTTCTTTGAAAATATAGTGTCACTATGTCAATGGTGTTCATATTCATGTGTTCATCGATCAAAAGATTCTTCAGTAGTAATCACTCAGAAAAAGCTTTATCTTTTACAGGGGACGTGGTTAGAATTACTAAGGGATTATGATATTCGTATTCTCTATCACCTAGGTAATGCTAATGTTGTTGATGATGTTTTGAGTTGGTTATCTATGGGCAATATGGAAGGCAAGAAAAATTTAGAAAAACATGTGCATAGACTTACACGATTGGGAGTCCGACTAATATATTCAAATGAAGCTGAGTGGTTGTGATGATTGGGGTTGAATCATCAGTAGTGTTCAAAGTGAAAGAGAAACAAGACCACGATCCTATTTTGCTTGAATTGAAGGAAAATATTAATAAGCATAGAGTGATGGCTTTTAAACAAGTGGGAGATAGAGTGTTGAGTTATTAAGGTAGATTGTGTGTAAGAAGGGCATATGACCTCCTAGAGAGGATTATGGAAGAATCATAACTCTAGATAATCTATGCATCTTAGTTCCACAAAGATGAATTGTGGATTCAGAGAAGTCTATTAGTGGAGTAGTATGAAGAGGTGTACTACAGAGTTCGTTTCTAAGTGACCGAATATGTCAACAATTCAAGTTAGAGAACTAAAGGGCCCATTGGTACGGCTGAGAATATATATCTTCCTTCATGGAAGTGGGAGATGATCAATATGGATTTCATTCTTAGCTTGTGGTGGACCCGCAGGAAGCATGATTTGATTTGGGTGATTGTAGATCGGATGGCTAAATCAGCCCATTTATTGCTGATAAAGGCTACTTTTCAGCAGAAGATTATGTAGATTATATATTAAAGAGATAGTCACACTTCATGGAGTTCCGGTGTCTATTAATCAGATAGAGGTGAGAATTCACCGCACAATTCTGGAAGTCTTACCAGAATGGTTTGGCTCGAAAATAAACTTGAGTATTACTTTCCATCCTTATTCAAATGGTCAAGCAGAGTGTATGATTCTTACGTTAGAGGATATGTTGAGGGTGTGTGTGATTGATTTTATAGGTGATTAGGATAATCACGACCTATATAGAGTTTGCTTATAACAATAGCTATCATTGTAGTATCCAAATGTCTCCTTATGAGGCTCTTTATGGGAGAAGATGTAGATCTCCTATTGGATAGTTTAAAGTTGGTGAAGATGGGTTGATAGGAACAGACTTAGTTCATCAATCTATTGATAGTAAAGACTATTCAAGAAATGTTGAAAACAATGCAAAGTAATCATAAATCTTATACAAATGTTTGGAGAATACACTTGGAGTTTGAGGTGGATGATTTGGTTTATTTGAAGATTTCACCCATGAAGGGATTATAAGGTTTTGAAATTAGGGAATATTAGTCCTAGGTATATTGTTCCTTACAGGATATCTAAGAGGATTGACAATGTAGCCTATGAGTTTGAGATACCACCGGAGTTAGCAGCAGTCCATTTCATGATTCTCCTTTCAATGTTGAGAACCAAGAGGTAGCATCAATTAAGGTCTTACGGAGGAACCAGTTTGTTGAAGAAGCTACATGGTTTGCTGAGGAGGACATGAAGAACATATACCCACATCGCTTTGCTTCTGGAGAAGCTTCAAGCAAAGGTAGTAATTATTTTCTTGGTATTCTTTAAGTTGAATTGTTTAAGTATGATTTATTGATTGTGTGGTGTTTAAGTTGGGTGTAGATGTTTCCACCCTAACTTATGCTTAGGGTAATCTCATTCAAGGATGAATGTTCCCAAGGGAGATACATTGTAACACCTCGGTCTTACAAAGAGTTGAATTTAGAAAGAACTAATTCAGCAAGAGCCAAATTGAATATTTTGCAAGTTATGCTTAAGTTGTGAGTTTTGGATCAACTTCAAATAGCCATAACTTTTCGTACATGATTATTTAGGATTCCCATAAGATAAAAAAAATCAAATGTCATTGAATCCTCATTCCAAAGACACCAATTTTGCTAAATATTGACTTTGGATGGGGGAGATATGGCCATTTGAAGTAAGCCTGTCCATTTAAGTAAATCTACCCGAATTATTGAAGGGTATTTTTTGTCTTTTCCTTACACTATATGATTAATACATTATCAGTAATATTTTAGGGTTCAAAACTTATTAAGGTCAGTTTTCACACTCCTAAATACGCTTAGCATTTTTAGAAGAGTTCAAGAGGAGAAAAGAGGAGAGGTTCAAGGAGTTCGTCTAGATTCATGAGATGTGTTGGGTTCGAACAATCACATGCCAATCATGTGATTTTAAATCCATAATTTCATTATTGAGGTTGAATGACTTGACTTCTTGAAGAGTTTCTTGAAGATCCATTCTTAAATCTTTAATGATGAGTTTGATAAGTTGATGATATGGATGTTAGGATTTTGAGTAGATTTTGTGTACTTATGTTGGGTATTTGAATCTAAGTGAGTTGGGAATAAACTATTCGATTCTAGGAAAATTAGGGCTAAAAATTGAAGAAGAAAAAGCATCAAAATGTTCCGGGGAGGGGTTGGGGCGTTCATGTCCCAGGGAAGCTAGGGTGGTGCACCAGTAGTGTGACATTTGAGTCTCTGAATTTTAGGGGTTCGATCCATGCGCTAGGATCACCCGCCCCAATGTTTTTTCCATTGTTTCCATTGTTTTCTCCATTTAAGTTCTTTTATAGTGTACATTAATCCGTTTTGCATCTAAATACTCTAAAATAAATCTAAACATCCAGAGATTATAATAACATGAATCATAACCCTTGAATTTATATTTTCAATTCAAGGTATAGTTAAGAGCAAAGTCTTGAGAGTTCTTTCGAGTCATTTGAGAAGTCTTTTACAATCTTTTAAACTTGTTTAAACACTTGAGTTTGAGGATGAGGATAGTCGGGTTTATTTTAAAAATGAATATACAGAAACTAAGTATTTCTAATAGTAAATGTTTTTATAATTAGAATGAGAGGTAATATTGATTTCCAAATGAGTTCATGAGGAGTATTCGAGTGTAACCTCTTTTTAAAATATATTTTGAGTAATAATCTCAAAGATTGAGGATGAGGAAATGTTTTTAAACATATGAGTTGAGTATATTTTTTGGAGAAGTATTTAACACTGATATGAGAATGAGTCCATATAACTCAAAGTTCTCATAAATTATGTAAGCAACGTTGGTAGAAAGGTTCATACTTTTTAGATATTTCCTTATTTCTTTTTAAGCATAACTTAGTTGAGGATTTCTTGTACTCTACTAAGGTATAGGACAATTATGGAAGCGTGAGCGAGACGTTGTATCATCATATAGCTCATAGTGATGGTTGTTGGTTAGAGAATCTCCTAAATTGAGTTATTTTATATTTTTAAATACATTGAGTTGTTATATACTGTTTTAAATGCTTTATATAAATTGCATCTTTATTGTTTTTTATATAGTACAGAGTTGAGGTAAGTATCTTTACTTCTTTCCAAGTTCAACATTTTATGTTATGTTTAGTATTTCCCCTTACATGCTTGTACATTTAATGTCTAATGTCATTTGTCTTGCATCATTTAATCGTACGGATACATGATATAAGGGTCATCAATAGGTGTTTGGTTGATACTACTTGCAGTTCCTGAGTAGTTTGGTGAGCTTCCTTGCTTATGGAGAATCCCTTATTTATTTCCATTATTTAGGTTTTGTTAGGCTGATCGAGGGACTTGTCCCGACATCCCTCATAATTTTAGAGGCTTCATAGATATATTTTAGTGGTTCATAAGTCTTTTACATTTCCATTGTTGATGTTTGAGACTCGAGATACCTTTTTGGCAAGTTTAAAGTTCATGTACATTTCTGAGTTTATTATTTCTAGACATGAGTTAAAGCTTTATATTTGAAATCATCTAATATTGAGTAAGTCTTCTGTTGAATGTTGAGTCATGCGAAGGGTTATCTTGGGGACAACAATGGTTCTAGAGTGTCTGCCACGTCCAGGGTGTAGACTCGGGGCGTGACACTGGATTAAGAGGCAGAGGGTGTTTATCACAAGGTCACGCATGCAATACCATACTTGGCATTGCTTCTCATTATGTTGCTATCTTTATCATGATAAACTTGTATGTGTTTTTCTGCAGAAATTGTCATTGATGAACTTTATCTTGAGTATTGTTTATCTAAAATTGTTACAGTATTGTCATTTAGTTATAAGCTATTTGAAGTATGCAATGTTAGGCTGAGCTGTTTATGAAGCTTGTATATGTGGATGTTTGGTTGGACTATTAAGAGTACTAGTATTATATATTACTTCAATTTGTGTTTATCAGTTTTTTTGTTGAGTTTCGTATTGTTTGATAATGATCATTTACTGCTACATCTGTCTATGTTATGACGCTGAATCTACCTCATACTCCATCTTCCCGTCCAGTATGAGTCTTCCTATGGAGAATTATGAGGTGGTTGTTTTCCATTCCATCAAGTCTTACTCCTATGTATGATCTTGTTCTACTTCAAAGACAATGTCATCCTTTCAAACTTATTGTAGTATATTATAGTCTTATGCCGTGAAAATCATGTTTTTGGCGTTTAATAATGTTGACTTTGTTATCCGTGTGTTCATTTACTGTTAAACTTTTGTCTTTGTTTTCATATTTGATTGTAATATTTGGGTTTTAGGCTGACTTTTTTTTGTGAAATAAGAGGAGTCCCATTACATTCATATTTGGATTGTGACATTAGTCACATTTATTTTTAGGTCGTGACACCTATTAATTTCAGACCTCTTAAGGCCGTCATTATTTTATCATGATCAGCTCCTGCCATCTAGAGATTTACTGTTTTTCCTTTTGTTACATTGTCTCTGTATTTTATATTTGACTAGACAAAAATATTGTACATAGTATCTTCATGTACTTAGATTTTGTTGTACCAATGACACCAGGTTGTGGTTTGTTCTTGTAAATATTTATGTCTTTCTTTGAAACTTTTGAGTTATTTCTGTTTACTTAGTATTATTATGTATATATCTATACTAAGGCCCTCTCCCTGTCTAATTTTCTTCCAAGTTGTTTAGTTTAAGATTGTTAATTTAATGTTTGTAGTTGGGTTCTGACTTGCCTAATGAGGCTTTATAAAAGATACCGTTTTGGTTTGATTTTGAATTGTGACAATGATGCTTTATGTGCATTTTACTTGGTAAGACTATTTAATGTTTCTTGAGAACTTAAAAAAGTTTAAAGATTAGATTTTCAAAATTTTATCAAATCTATGGTGAAATGCTAACTTAGCTTGTTGTAACTATTTATATGTATATATTTGGGACTAAGTAAACATACTTTTTTACCATGTTTCAAATATATATATAGACAAATATATGATCTATAGGACTTATTTTAGTACAAAATAATTTAGGGATTATAAGGCTACATAAAATAGACTTTTGTTCAATTTATTCTAAAGTTTCGAATACAATGAGAGCCTTCATGCACTACACTTGCCTTTGATGATTGTAAATTATAAAACAAATAAAGATTTTCATAACATAAATAGGGAAAAATAATAATATTATTTATCCGGTCAACCTAGATTATGTATAAAAAAAATTAAAAAAATGATTCTCTGAAATAATTTCTCGAAAGTATTGCTTGATTAGAAGTAACACAAAAGGCTTAAGAAGATTTATTTTTGAAATATCTTTAAACGTCAAACATTTTCTCATTCAAATACGTGAAGAAGAAATTATATGACATGTAGTTGATGAATATCAATTACTTACCTTGTCTTTTTATGGTAACACAATTATTTATTTTTTAAATGACTTTAATTCAATAAAAATGCAATTAAACATCTATCTAATAAGTTCAATATAAAAATCTGTCATCAGAAAAAAATAATTGTCACCAAAATTCATGTAGAAGTAATAATATAACACAACACATATCAATTTATGTTTTTTCTAGAAGATTCACCAACTTGTATGTTCTCATTAATGGGCTTTTGAGAAATTTCATTGTCTTTAATCTTCAGTTGACTCTCAAATTTAAAGATTTCATTTTGCAACTCTTTAATCTGAATCTTTGCCAACTCATTCTTCAAAGAATACAATAAAGTCATTTTCATTTCCAACTGCATGTTTTCTTGTTCCTGAACCTTATTGTTTAAGTCTGTAATTTCCCTTTCCGTTTCATTAAATACAACTTTATTAAACATTATAGTGCGGTGTAGTTGGTCAACCTTACGATTTAGAACCCCCATTTCCATTTCCTTGACTTCTAATAATGCAACCTTGCGAATTGCTAACAGATCAGCTTTCCTCAATAGCAAATGTCCTTCACGCCTCAATGACATTATCTGTAGGAACTGATCAAGATCTTGGTCCCCCATAGTTTGACCTTTATCAAAGAAATGAGAAATGAAGAAAGTGAATCAAATTCATTTATAATTTGGTTTGTAGTACCTAAAGTTGACAGTTACTACTTTTATTTGAATAGATTGATATTCTAACTAAATCATACTTAGAACTTGAATATAAAAAAACAAAATCATTATTCATTATAAAAGATTTTCATTTTGTCAAAAAAATAGTTACGAGTAATTAGTAAATATTTAGTTGAATACTAACACATAACAAAATAATTAGTTTTAAGAATCAATAATTAAAAATATAACACATTTTATTATTTAATCATAATTAACACTTAATAGGTGTCCATACATCAACACTAAATTAAGTCTCTCTTTCAAGTGCTTGAAGAAAACAAAATTTCAATTTATTTCAATTGTGTCGAAAACAAATTATTTTTCCAAAAAGAATATATTTGAACTAAAATAGGTAAAATAAATATTATAATTTTTTATTTTTTAACTTACCTTTTAAAAAAATATCAACACATTGAGTAATAATCTAAGCGTGTAAGTAAGATAAATTAGTTAGATCTTATGTCATTAATTTTGTTGTGCTGCGAAATGATATTGATTGTTAACTCATTTCCAAATTAGCATTATGTGATAAGTGATTGATGGTGCAATCATTACAAATAAGATTTTTTTTCTTTTGGGAGTTCTTGGAGGGTGTTATTTTATTAAAAAATTATCATATCCTTAACATTGTAAGAAAATTCATCATAGTTTTTCTCCACAAAGATATCCTAAGGATCTTCTCTAATATTCTTTCAAAGCCCTAGGTTTATTTTTTGTAAACATAAACACAAGCAAAATCGTTCATGCTATCACAAATATTAAACACACAAAATAGGATCCTAAACGTACTAATCTAACACAAAAATCTTCATAGATGGTATACCGGAGAGAAGAACTAAGTGAAACCGTAGTTGAAATTTTTTTACCTCTTTATCATAGTTGCCGTCAGCTATGAGAAAGTGTATAGAATATTCAACAACGCTATTGGATGAAGAGAGGACCGTTATATAGGCTTAAGCTTAATCTGGTCCGTCCATCAAGTGATTGATTCGACATATGAGATTTATTTTGTAATAAAAATTATTTATGGGCTTCATTTTTATTTGGGCCAAACATAAACTAACAAAGGACAAATCATGCAAAATGTCAGCTCTTAAACTTTACTTAACAAATTTTTAGTTGAATTAACAAAATTTACATGAAATAAGTTTATTCATCCTTCTATATTGCAATCAAAATGAAAGTTTGATTCCTTTTCTTCTATCTACATCTTTATTCTTCTCCTCCTCCTTCTTCTTCTTCTCCTCCTCCTCCTCGTCCTCTCCCTTCTCCTCCTCTTTGTCTCCTTAGTATTTTTATTTTTCTTCTTCTTTTTCTTTTTCGTCTTCCTCGTTTTCTTCTCTTTTGTTTTTTTACATTCTTGTTATTCTTTTTCTTCTACTACTTCTTCTTATTCTTATTCTTCTTCTTATTTTTTATTCTTCTTCTTCTCTGTTTCTAAAAGTGGCCGAGAGAGTATCGATTGAGTTTTGACCATTTTAGAAGCTTTCATAATGAAAGAGTTATCGTTAGTTCATAAATGGACAAATTGTTGTTGTTTGAGTTTTTTTTAGCTTATCATCTCTTGTAGGTCCATTTTGTGTTGGTAGCATGGTTTGGAAAGTTTAAAATTTTAAGAGAATTAAAAGAGGTGTTTGATTTAAAAATTATAAACTTTACTATAGAGATATGGTTCTCGGGGTATTATTTTATTTATGAGGTTTTAAACTTGCAAAAAATTTCATTGAATATGCACATTGTTAAGGTTAGCTGAGCAATGCTGCCCTAAGGAAGATTTCGGGTTGCACTACATCAACACTATGTACATTGATGAGATTTAGTGGTGCATCTATTGAATTCCAAGTTTTACTTTTTTCCATATGTGGATGAGTTCAGGAGGGTTCCACAATCGTCTCGCGAGCCATGGGGCATCTAGCGATATAATTTTGAGACTTTTTACTTGATGCATACACTGGCCGCGTATGCTTTGCCTAATTTAATTTTTCATCATTTTTTGTGGTTGAGTTGTAGTTATGTCACGACCCGAGCCTACATCTTTGACGTGACTGGCAATTGAGAACCATTGTGGGTCAGGAAAACACTCATCATGAATGACTACAAGTGAAAGACTAATTCAAGCATACACAAGAATTAAAATCAAATAATTATTTAAAAATAACTTATTAAATTGTAAAGTTACCTGAACATACAAAGTATTAAATATAAAGAATTAACATAAATATCTGAAACTGAATACTACAAGACATTCTATCTACGAAGCCTCTAATGTATAAAGATAGGTGTAGGAACAAGACTCACGACATCTCAGAATACTACTACTAACAAATCATAAAGCTGGAGTTTTTCGAAAGAAATGACGTCTCACCAAAATCTAACAAACAGATGACGTAGTCTCAACAAAATGCTTGTCGAAGATCCTATGTAGCTGTATTTGCATCATGAAGAGATAATGGTTTAATGACATCAATATTTTGAATGTACAAATATGTAATTGGGCTAGATAAAATAAATAACTAAACTAAAAGGCTGAAAATATTTCAAATGTATAATTGCATAACTTCAGATAAGAATAATATAATGATCTTATGTATGGATGTAATAAAAGTAAATACTAAACTGAAATATTTAATATATACATATATATATATATATATATATATATATATATATATATAATAACTTACTGAGTGTTTCTCTAATTGATAATCGTCACTATGGGCCTCGTGATGATACAACGTGTTACCCTCATATATACTATATACCTTGCAAGAGTATAGAACCCAATTGAATTGATGAATTTTGTAACACCACAAATATCTAATATAAGGCCTGAACCATTCTTTATTTGCATGTAGAATCACATCAGATGATTCTTAAATTGTTCGTACGTGTAAAGGTCATTTCTTGGTTGTTAGAAGGGATTTGGATATTACATAAGGCCACAAGAACCCCTTGAATCAATTCATGAGTTGAAATCTTCATTACCGATTAAGTTCTGGCATATGATTCTACTTAGGTCAACTACGAATGATCATACCTGCCAGAACATAATAAAATAGGTGTTCCATGACCTTTGAAATTAAAGGTATTTGAGTTCTCATTCTTTATTGGAGTATACATGAAGTTATTTTTTAGAATCTTTTAAACGAATAATATTATTAAATTGATTTTCTCAAAATTTGAGGAGATTTTAGAGAGAATTTTGTAGGAAAGTTTCAGTAAACCATTGATTTCCAAATATATCATTTTTACACTGAGAAACTAGAATCTTTGATTTCTAAATGTGTAATTATTTCAGAGTAAGTCCGGAGCAATTACCTCTTTTAAGAGGATATTATGAGAAATTACCTTATATTCACAAAGAGTAAGTTTTATACATTTGAGAATGAGTATATATTTATTGGGAGTAGTATTGAGCACCGATATAGGGATGAGTTCAGTCAACTCACATTCCTCATAAACCATGTAGAAAACATGAGTAAAGTATTGTAATTATTAGATGACTCCTTATTTCTTTCGAGAAAAGATTTAGTGGATCAACTTAGTTGAACTGTCCTATATCCCAATAAGCTATAAGACAATTCTAGAAGAATGGACGAGACGTTGTATCATCATGTACCCCATAGTGATGATTGTGTGTTAGAAAATCTCTCAAATGTGAGTAGATGGGATTTTATTTTATTTTTACATATATCCTTCAGTATAAATCTTTTATTTATGAAGCTTTAAATATTTTCATCTCTTGTTATTGATTTGTATTGAGTTGTGTTTAGGTAAGCGTTCTTTTATCCTTAACAACTCTGTTATTCATCATTTTTGCTATATAACATTCTCGTGTATTCAATGTAGTGATGTCATTCGACCGTCATCTTTTATTATCCATATAGAGGTATTCAGGATCATCAACATGTATTTGGTTGAGATCACCTTGTGCTACAGATAGCTTTGGTGAGCCTCCTTACTTCCAGCGAATTTCACCTTCATTTTCAATTTATTGTTGATTTGTTTTGGGTCTTCTCCCGACATCTATCTTTGTATATGAGGCTTGATAGATAGCTAGAGGGTGTTTGGTTACTAGTTAAAGTTATGCTGGTATTAATTATGTAGGGTTTACTTATGCAGGTATTAGTAATGCAGGGATTAGTTATGCATGTATTAATTATGCAGCGTTAAGAGTAATGCAGAGTTTTGTTATGCGGGTATTAGCTATGTGGATATTCGTTATATAGGTATTAATTATTATTTAGTTATCTAGAGATTTCAATAGATTAATTATTAACTATGAATATTTTAAATTATTAATATATATTATTTACAAATAATAATGTTAATTAAATATATGGAATAGATTGAATAATATATAATGCTCATATTGATCAGTATATGTGTCATCAAAAATATATAATCAAATTTCTAATATTAAAAATATTTATATTTCCACACACACACACACACACACACACACACACATATATATATATATATATATATATATATATATATATATATATATATATATATATATATACTAGGTAAATTACCCGTGCTTCGCACGGGATTAAACTATTTTATTAAGCTTAAAAATGTTCATTCGATAATATTCATATTTTTGATACATAATTGGCAAAAACATTTTATTTTTAGGCAAAATGTTTCTCCAAAAACTTAAAGTGCTATATTTTTTAAAATTTTCATTTATGTTATACAAAAATTATGATTTACGGATAGATCATAAGTATAAGATAGAACTTTAAGAAATTCTCCAGGGAAATAGTCGGTAAGATGTAATAAAAAAATTTAAATTGTAAGAAGTTATAAAGAACAACATTAGATGTTAAAAAAGAGACCAAAAACCGTTGAACAACAACACTCCCAAGTAAAGAGGAAAATAATGTATTATCAACCAAGCAGTAGGTGACATCTGAATCTTCAAAACGCGATATTGTAAATTAAAATTTTGACACATAACACATTAAATCTCACAACATAATTTTGTGAACACCTGAACACACAAATATCCAAAAGTAATAATAAAAACGACCATACTTTCTTAACAATCAAGAAGAAAAAGGTATGTTGCTTAATATATTTTTTCAAAAATAGTCTTTCTTGTTGTATCAATGTTTACAGTTCACAAATTTAATTGAAAGAAGCAAAAAGAAAGAGTTATTACTACTTTATCAAAAATTAAAAACTATATCAAAAGAATGAGTTGTCACTACAACAAAAATGATCTTGAACTATAATTAATAGCGTAATTATTGTTAAATATATATTTTCTGAGGCAATTGATACTCTGTATAAATGTCCGTAAAGTCTATAACAACAATGAATTTAATGACAATTAATTAATGTCGTAAATGTTGTAGCACTCTTTGTGAGTGTGCATATTTATTGCCGATAAAAAAAAAAATTTTTATAGTGTATTTTGAACATTTGTTAGTTTCACCAAAACTTGATATCTATGATTCCATATTAGTTATCAAATATTTGTTGTTGTATGTTATCAAATATAGCACAACCCACAAGCAATTTTCTCAAAAAGTATATGAAGAGAACTTGTAGAAAGGGACAAAAGAGAAGATAAATAGCAAAAATAAGTTGCAATAGATCACAATGATTTATAGTAAACAATCAAGCTTCGTGAAATAGGAGGAATAAAACTTTGAGAAAGGAAATACACTTTATAAGAAACTTAATTAACGTATTTGAATTCAAATAAAACATAAAAATAATAATGACAGAAATAAAGGATTTGTTTACTAAAGAACCAAATATAATGAATTCAGCCATCAACTAAGGTCTATGAGTAGTATTCTCACATTGTAATTAAATTCAATTTTATTTGTTTATACGAAGAAGCCTGTAGAAAGGGACAAAAAAGAAGATCAATTTTCAATCATCCTTGCTGAAATTTTAACAGAGTTAAAAAAAAGGTTACAAAATTGAAAAAAATAAATTACCATAGTTAGATTAATCAATATGACTTATCGTAAAGATTAAGCGCCATGAAAACTTTCAAGAATGAAACAAACTTCATAAAAGACTCAATTAATATATTTGAATTTGACTACCCTATACTGGGAAAAAAAACTACAAATTATAGTGGCAAGAAATTCCTCTATTTATAGCGAACATAGGGTAGTGTGAACAAATATTTGTTGTGTCTTATTGGAAAGGCCAGAACTCTTTGAAAAAGTTACAACCCTTAAGAAAGATTACAATCTTTCATAAAGTATTAATTTTTCATAAAAGTTACAACTCTTCATAAAAGTCAGAAATTTTCAAAAAAAGTCACAACTTTTCATAAAAGTCATAACTTTTCATGAAAAGGGAAGACTAGTTTTGGAAATAAATAAATTTAAAAGAGAATTTTGGTTTCTGGTGGATCCACGTAGGTGGGCTTAGGGTTTTCTTTTATATAAATACAAGTAAAATAACCCGCGCCTCGCGCGGAAATTTAATATCACAAAATTTATAAAATAATACTTAAAAATATCAGTTACTAAAACTAAAACATTATATTCTCTTACATACAATACAAAGTAACAAACATCAATAATGTAACGAAAAATGATAATTATAACATCTTATGATTTATGACTCAATCGATCATCTTAAATTTGATTTCATAATTTATTCTTTTGCTTCCAAAAAGTGTTACTATTTGATATTTCTAGGGAATCAAATAAACGTCAACCAAAGATATTAAATTTTCTGATAAATAAATAATCATTTGTGGAGGGATAAATAAATTATAAAAGACTTAAAAAAATGAACAAATATTCTAATTCTAACATGTAGAAAGTTTAGTCATACTGCTTGCTTTACATATATTATTTTAAACTTCCACATTTAAATGTATCACAATTAATTATTAAAAAGAAAAATTAAAGGGAGAATGTATCATATAGGACAATAATTCAACTTATTATATATAATTGATTGAGAATTATTACATAAAACTATTAAGTTTATTTGTGTGTTTTTTAAAAATCAATACACCAAAGTGATGAAGTTCAATTTGAAACTACAATTTCAGTAGAAAAACTTGTGTGCATAATAAATTATTGTGTTTTATTTATTACAAATACTTATAACCAATAAATTTGCAGAAAAACAAACAAAAAAGTATAAAACAAACATACCAGGTAGAAAGAAACAGAAAGGAAAAAATCGAAACAATTGAATGTACGGTATCCCCTTAAGAAATTATTTCCCTCTAGTACCCGAGGTTTAAAGGAATAGATCCTCTTAGGATAGAACAATTATATTCAGCAGTGTATTCATACAAAAATAATATTTAATTGTGCAGAAAAAGATGATGTTCAAAATTTTTGTTGTTTAAAATGAAATGAAATCCCTCTATTTATAGATAACAAAGAATAGTGTGAATAAATATTTATTGTGCCTTATCGGAAATATCACCATATTTTAGAAAAGTTGCAACCCTTCGGAAAGGGAACAACCATTAAGAAAAGTTACTCCCCTTCGGAAAGTTCACAACCTTTCATAATAGTCACAATATTTTATGAAAATCGCAACTCTTCATAAAAGTCGCAACTCTTCATAAAAATCGCAACTCTTCGTAAAAGTCACAACTCTTCACGAAAGTCACAACTTTTCATGAAAGGGGAATGCTAGTTTTGGAAATAAATAAATTTAAAAGGAAATTCTCGCTTCTGGCGGCGCCACGTAGGCGGGCCTAGGGTTCTCTTTTATATAAATATATGATATATATATATATATATATATATATATATATAAAACATTTTAGCAAAATATATAAAGTTTATAATATAAAAAAAATAATACAAATCAATATGGTAAATATGTAATATATCAGTTTAATACATGTATAACTAATACCCAAATAAGTTATCCCACCTTCTACCAAGCATAACTTATACATAGATTTCATCATAAGTATTGTCGGTATTAATTATGTAGGACGATAAAAAATGCAATCAAACACCGTATAAATTAATAATGAATAACTTTTATACACCATTTAAAATCTTACCTACCAAACATGGTATAAGTTATGTTGACTTTTATACCTAATATAAAACGTCAACTAAACATAGTAAAGCAAATGCAACTTTTTATACATGAATACGATGTATCTTATACGGTAACCAAAAACACCTTATAGTTAAGGAGCTATGAGTACTTTGTTTCCTGAAGTTTTTTTTGCAAATTATAAATTTTATTGCAAATGAGAATTATTCAGACATTCCAATTGGTTTTATGTTAAGAAAAATTTATGTTTTAAGCCTATTATCACTTGAGGGAGTCTTCCGCTAAGTAGTCAGCCACGTGAATGGTTTGTTTAGTGATCAGAAATAGCTCTCAAGTACCGGTCACATTCAGGGTGTAGGCTCGGGTCATGACAAACTTCGTATCAGATCTTAGAGTTCAAGTGTCCTAAGGTCTCTATGAAGTCATGTCGGTGAGATCTTATCTATTGTTGTGAGGGCCCTTTAGGAAAAGTTTCCCTTCTTGGTTACTCTAAATCATGCAATAAAACTGAGTCATGGGAAATGTCACGCCCCAGGCTACCCCCGAGACGCAGACACGGGACCTAGGACCACAAGCGATCCAAAACTAACCCTGCTGACATGATCATGAGCATTAAACTGGTGCGGAAGCTAAATCAAATTAAAAATTAAAAGATGGGGAATACCCATATACTATCCATATACTATAACTGAGATATTTGAAACTGATAAGTTTAATAAAAAGAAAATATTAACTCAATACTAAGCTGAAACTAAATATGTTTGAAAATAGCCTCTAACTGACTAAAAATGCTAGGACACTCCCCAACTATGTTTAGAAAAATAGAAACTAAAGGACTAAAAATACTGGAAATAACTCATGACTATTGTCCTCGGAGAATGAGGATTCACCACTAATTCTGCTGAACTAAAGATCGGGAATCAATCTAAGCGTGATCTGGATGTTGAGAAACTAAACCTACATCACGATAAGATGTAGTGCACTTATACGTCAGTACTTGAAAGGTACTGAGCATGCAGGATAGAGTAAAACTAAAATAAAACATAACTGAAAAAGCACAAAAACAAGTATAATATTTTGAACATGATATACTGAATGCTGAGCTAACTGATGCAATGACAAAATTTATAACATGCTGATATTGCATACTAACTGATACGTAAATATGGTCAACGCAATCTAGTCTGAATGAACTGTGGTAGCTACTAATAACCAAAATAAAACGACATGAACTAAATGTTGAGTCTGATGTATATGCCCCATCGAGAGGACCCAATATGCCCTGCCAGAGGTATAAAGGCATGCTGGCTTGATCACTAAACTGATGCTTACAGAGGGGACTAACTACTTGGCTAGTAGTTCTGGGACTATTTGGGTACGCTAAACCCTAGTCCAACTCGGTATTAAGCTACTCTCAATGAATTAAGGGATTAACATATTATGACTGAATTTATGTAAATACTGGATAACTCAAAGCTGAACATGCAAACTGAAAATACAACAATTAATCTGATAATGATGCATTAATAACTAAGGAATGTCTATCTGATTTAATAAAAATATCTGACCTAGCATATGTAATTCAAGAACTAAAGAAATACATAGGTAGGGTTCTTAAATTAATGTAATAAAATGTGTAATAACATGGTAATATGATTTGGAACATATAACTAAATAATTCATGGTAATATTGTAATGAGCCAAAGTACACCCTTGTCGTTATCGGCGTCGTTGTCCTCGAAGAGAATTTAGACAAGCCCTTAGCATATGTCGTAGCAAATCATAGGTCAAAAACGCAGATAAATTTAAACTATATATATATATATATATATATATATATATATATATATATATATATATATATATATATATATATATATATATCCTCTCACATACTACATATGGAGTTTACTTAGACTTCTCACATATGAAGCTTACTTAGGCTTCTCGTTTAGGCAACATAACCAATACATAGGAATTTAGTCTAATACTTTGTCTCACATTGAACCATCTATAAGAGTACAAATGTTTGGACATAGCCAATACAAAACAATACGTCATTATAGGCTTACATTAATTGTCTCAATGATAAAAGAAGAATAATGGTTCTAAACGTAAACAACATCATAGCTAGAGTGGAACTTGGCAACATCCCCAATAGTGAGGACTCACTAATGACTTGGGAAAAGATCCAAGTCTTTCTTGAAATCAACCATGAACTTCTCAACAGCCCCAACCTATAATCTTTGGGGAAAATGGGGAGAAATATGGGTTTGTACAAACCACATGTACTAAGTGTGGTTCCTATGCACAAAATCATTAATGCATGAGATAAAGACATTTTTGTCAAAATCATGATTTCTATCAATTTAACCTTGCACATATAGTAAGCATCGTAAGTCAATTTAACATAACATCAATCCAACATGTAAGCAACTCAAGCAACACTTGTTCAATGACAAGAATAGATACCCATAATCCCATTCCAAGCTAAGTCTCACATTACGCAACCCACTTCATACTTACAACATATTCTCATACTTTATCATAACATGCTTAATACATCATTACTACTCATAGCATATCAACCTAATCATAATCGTAATCATAATCATAAGAGAATACTACTATAACCATCCCTTAGGATCCCACATGTGCAATATGTACGAGAATTCTCATACCCTCCCTCACACTATGTAGTAGCCATTAAGTCACCCCTAATAAGAGTTCACATACTTAACTTATTCATTTACATTTACATTGTGAAAAAAAGTAAAATAACCGACATGAGACAATGTAAGCTACATTGAATCTGGTATTCTACTCTCACACCAAAAAGAGAGGGTTAACACTTGCCTAAGGTGTAACCATTCGTACGTAGCTATCTAGGTGGATCAACTAACCTAGAGTCCTATGTGGGCACATAGTTGAGGGTCAAGGAGATTCTTACTAGAAACCTTGACTTACTAAACATGGAGGTTTCCACATCATGAGACAACACATAACTTGGGAATCCAGACTTACTAACGTGAGGAAACCCATGTGGGAGGTCAGACTTACTAAACATGAGACCTCCATCTCATTTACATGCCCTTTTGGTGCTAACCATTTATTCCCTTTGGTAATCATCATACTCATCATACAAGATCACATTAGTCTCTTCTAGACCCCTATGTGAACATCTTAGCTCATAGGAATTCATATGTGAGAACTATCCTTTCACTTTAGAAACCACATACAAGTGAGTAAACCCCTCACTCAACACTTTATTATAATCATGAGAAACTACTTTCAATCACATAATAATCATACCATAACATACTTGCATAATTCATAACCAATTCAACAGTCTAAGGTTAAGGATGAGGAATACTAAGAATCAACATCACAATCACACATTATTCATAGAAGCATTACTATATATCGAAGTAACTCTTACTTCATAATTGAATCCAAGAAGAACAAATCAACATACCTCATTATCATTTCAGGAACCTTCATACTTCCATTACCAATAATATATAACCAATTGCATAAACAAGGTAAATTTAAGAAGCAATTACATAATTAACAACAATGTAGTCAATCTACATGTTCATGATCTTCACAATTCACCATATCAATTCAAGGTTTTCATGAAATTGGGGAAGGACTTGGATCTTGGAAAAACTCAAAGAAATCATCAATTAACCATCAATATATACTTAAACAATGTTAATTCATTATAATTCATCACAATTGATACATAATTTCATTTTTCAAAGAAGACCCATGTGAGATGAAAAACCCTAGTTTTGGGGGATTAAGAAATCATCTTTTGGAGGGACCTCTTGGGGAAAAGAATCCCAAAAGTGAAAGAAACCAGACCTTAGTGATGATAAAGCCACGAAATTGATTTGGAAACTTGAGAACTTGACCTTCATCTTGGAGCTCTAATGGTCTTCAATGGAGGTTTGAAGTAAAAGAGAATTTGAGAGAGATGAGAATGATTTTTTATTTCAACTTTGGGGTTTTTATTTGGGTGTTAAAAATGAGTTATAACTGACCCTAAAACATTATATAGTCATCCCTTAAGTTATCCAAAAGACCCCTTAATTAATTGGGTCTTTCTATTAAGTTAAATTGACTTAATAACGACGCGAACGAATTTGGGAAATTGTTGCGCGTCGCGGGGGCAATTCCAATTATTTTTTCAGAAGTTCAGGTCGAGGCAGAGATCCTCCTAGAGGACCTGCATCGAGAGGCAATTTGGTCCTACTGAGTGTTGAGGCTGCGACATATGACAACATCTGGATCTTGGCTGCACGCAGGCTACTTTTGCAACCTGCTCGCCAAATTTCGTGTACTCGTAAGGACCCTTCAGGTGGTCCTTGGGGAGTCATGACTTGAAGTTTGGACCCTCTATACTATATTTTACCTATTTAAGTTTTTTTACAAGTTTCAGACTTAATATGACCCTCCCAAACCTTCACTAAACATAGGGACGTCTACTAGTTCCATTTCGCGAGTTTCCGGACGTCAAGACCTTTCTTTGATGTTGTGGCTCTAATACTTCTCAAAGAAGTTATTTACACTTATTTAGGACTAAAACATCATTGTTTAACATATGAGGTTCTAGTATAGGTCATGAAAATTACGGGGTGTTACAATATCCTCCCTTAGGAACATTTGTCCCCGAATGGCACCCTAAACCTTCTATCAGGAAAAAGGAGTAGACTCAAGACTAGCAGCCAATCAACAAGCAATATCATAATGAGTCACACCTCATAGGACTAATTTCAACTCTTTTCAATATATAAACATAACATCAACATATAGGAACTTAATACACAACTCATGACACATAACATTTCATTAATTACATCACATAAGGAGGAATTACCTTCTCCATTTCAACATGATCTCAACAAGAACAAATCAAAGAGTTGACATGCTAATTTCTTATCAATACAACACAAAACATGCCCAACACAATTCTCATAAAAGTAATATAACACACTACATATTTAAGTGCAAGTTAATCATGACTCATATTTCACAAAAACTAAATTTAGGCATGAATTTATACAAGAATATGCACATACTAGATAAACATGATAAATACAACATAACTCATAGGACTCATTTATGAGAAAGCTACTAACCTTAACTTTGGCTAGGAGTGGGGGGGGGGGAGATGTGAGTAGCTGATTTTCATGTCGGCCTCGGCCTTTCATGTTGCACCCACAAGAAGGTGGTTCCTCCATAGAACTTTCACAGAGGCAACCTCCTTATTCCTCAATATATTAACTTGGCGATCCAAAATTTCAATCGGAACCTCTTCATAAGAAAGGTCCTCTCTTACCCCTAAAACTTCTAGAGGGAGAATCGACATTGGATGACCTATACACTTCTTGAGCATGGACATGTGGAACACCGGATGAACCGAGGCCAATTCAGTTGGCAAATCTAACTCATATGCCGCTTCCCCTACCCTTTTCAAAATCTCATAAGGGCCCACATAACGCGGACTAAGTTTTCCCTTCATTCCAAACCTCATCACACTTTCATGGGTGAAATTTTCAAATAGTCCCAATCTCCCACTTTGAATTCAAGGTCACTCTTTCTATTGTCGGCATAAGATTTGTTTTGACAAAAGCCGTTTTCAACCTCTCTATTATGAGTGGAACCTGCTTTGTTGCCTCAAACACAATTTTGGGACCAAGAAGAGAAAACTCACCCACTTCAAACCACCCAATCGGGGACCAACACCTCCTACCATAAAGTGCTTCAAAAGGTGCCATACCAATACTCGCATGATAGCTATTGTTATAGGAGAACTCGATTAGTTGTAGGTGATCATCCCAATTCCCTTTGAAACCAATCACACAAGCCCTCAACATGTATTCTAGAGTTTGGATGGTGTGTTCCACTTGTCCATCCATTTGGGGGTGGAAAGCGGTGCTAAGATTTACTTGAGTAGAAAGCCCACTTTGGAAAGATCTCCAAAAATGTGAAGTGAATTGGGATCCTCTATCCGAACTGATCGATAAGGGCCCCCCCATGTAACTTCACAATCCCCTTAACATAAAATTTAGCATACTCCTCGGCCAAGTAAGAAACCTTTACAGTAAGGAAGTGGGCTAACTTAGTCAACATATCCACTATTACCCATATGGAGTCATGTTGTCTACGCGTTCAAGGCAAACCTACCACAAAGTCCATGTTGACATCTTCCCACTTCCAAGTGGGGATATCAATATCTTGGGTTAGATCACCCGGGCCTTGATGCTCGGCTTTGACTTGTTGGCAATTTGGACACCTCGACACAAACTTATCTACATCCCTCTTCATTCGATTCCACCAATTAATATCACGTAAGTCACGATACATCTTGGTGGCCCCCGGATGGATGGAGTATCGAGAACCATGAGCCTCTTCCATGATTTTCTCCCTTAAACCATCCACATCCGGCATACATAACCTTCCTTGGTACCTAAGTACCCCATCCTCCCCTTGGGAGAAAGATTCATTATTCTTCTTAAAGACCAATTCTTTCAACTCCATGAATAGAGGATCAAGATGTTGCTTGGATTTTACATCAACCACTAGCGATGACTCAGAGGTATGACGAACCATGAAACCACCCTTTGAAGGTTTTTCTAGTAGGACACCCAACCAGGCCAACCCATGAACCTCTTTCACTAATTCTTTCTTCTCATTAGCCACATGAGACACACTACCCATGAATACTCGGCTTAGCGCATCTGCGACCACATTAGCTTTTCCTGGATGGTAAAGGACACTCATGACATAATCCTTTAAAAGTTCTAACCATCTTCATTGTTGTAGATTCAAGTCCCTTTGAGTGAATACATATTGTAGACTCTTGTGATCACTGAACACATTAACATGTACCCCATAGAGATAATGCCTCCAAATGTTTAAGGCAAATATCACGACCGCAAGCTCAAGGTCATGAGTTGGATAATTCTTCTAATATGGCTTGAGTTTCCTAGGGGAATACGCTATAAATATTCCATGTCCTATGAGAACACATCCTGAAACCACTTTGGAGGCATCACAATAAGCCACAAACCCTTTGGTACCCTCCGACAAGGTCAATACCGGAGCGGAGCTTAGTCTATCTTTCAATAATTGGAAGCTCTTTTCAAAAGATTTTGACCATTCAAACTTAGACTTCTTTTAGGCTAAGGCCGTAAATGGAGATGCGATAGACGAAAATACGTCAACAAACCTCCTATAGTAATTGGCCAACCCTAGAAAATTTTGGATGTCGGTAGGGCTCAAAGGTCTAGGCCAACTTTTGACCACTTCCGTCTTCCTCAGGTCCACCTCTACCCCTTCACTAGAGACAATGTGACCAAGAAACGCAACTGATCTCAACCAAAATTCACATTTTTTGAACTTAGCAAAAAGTTGGTTATCCTTGAGAACTTGCAAAACTATCCTCAAGTGGCTCATATGGTCATTCTCACTTCTAGAGTATATCAAAATGTCATCATTGAAGACAATCGCAAAAAAATCAAAATACTTTCTAAAAACTCGGTTCATAAGGTCCATTAAATCCGTTGGGGAATTTGTTAGACCAAATGACATAACAAGGAATTCAAAGTGACAATGTCTTGTACGGAATGCCATTTTCGAAATATCAACCTCCCTCACTCTAAGTTGGTTATAACCCGATCTCAAGTCAATCTTTGAAAAGTAACTCGATCCTTTGAGTTGATCAAACAAGTCATCAATCCTAGGGAGCGGGTACTTATTCTTTATGGTGACTTTGTTCAATTGACGATAATCGATACACATTCTCAATGACCAATCCTTCTTCTTCACAAACAATATCGGGTCACCCCATGGATATATTCTTGGTTGAATAAAATCCTTATCTAGTAAATCCTTGAGTTGAGATTTAGTTCTTTCAACTCGACAGGGGCCATCCGATAAGGAGGGACTGAAATAGGTTGTGTATCCGGCAATAAATCTATGCCAAAGTCAATCTCCCGTTCGGGAGGAATTCTAGAAAGGTCATCAGGAAAGACCTCCAGAAATTCCTTCACTACGGGTACCAAATCTATGGGAGGGACCTTGGATTCACGATCCCTAACTCTTGCTATGTGATAGAGACAACCCTTTGCAATCAACTTGCAAGATTTTATACACGAAGTGATCTTACTCCAAGGATTTGAGTTTCCTCCCTTCCACTCAAAAATGGGTTCATTTAAAAATTGAAATTTTACTACCCTTGTCCTACAATCAGTAGAGGCAAAGCAAGCGTGAAACCAAAACATTCCCAATATGACATCAAAATCTAGCATATCTAGTTCTATCAACTAATGTAACTCTATTATGCAAGGAAATAGGAAAAACTTTATAGACTCTTTTAGCCACCATGGAATCACCCACCGGGGTAGAAACCAAAAAAAGGTTCATCTAATATATCGGGTAGTATATCAAACTTCATTGCTACAAGAGGGGTCACAAATGACAATGTAGCTCTCGGATCCAACAAACCATATACATCAAAGGAAAATAATTGTAACATACCGGTAACCACGTCCGCTGAGCTCTCCTGATCACCTCGGGATTGGAGAGCATAAAAGCGATTCTTCTTAGGACCATCCGGATTTGGGGAACTTGCTTGAGCTTGAGCCTTTTCCCTTCCTTGAGCTTTCATCATAGGGAAATATCTCTTCATGTGACCACTTTTTCCACAACCATAGCAATTACACGTGACAACTAGGCACTTACCATCATGTTTTCTACAACATTTTTAACAAAGATGCTTCTCAACATAAGAACCACCACCTTTCCCCTCTTGGGGCTTGGGAGTAGACACCTTACTGTTGTTGACCCTTGGAGCATTAGGAGGGCCTTGGTTGGAAAACCTTCTTTTGAACCTTGGTTTATCTTGCACCTCAAATTTAGTCCTGGAACAATTCCGATCTTCGGTTTATACTTTGTTCAACTTACTACCAACTTACTTAAACTTTTGCTCCTCAATTTGTTTGGCATGAACTATGAGACGAGAGATGTCCATACTAGGAATCAATATAGCTGACCTACACTCATTAACCTAGGTTGGATATCCCCACAACAAATTTGTTCATCTTAGCTCTAGAATCCGCAACCATAGTACTCCTTCACGCTCATACCCCCTTGACAAAGGCTAATGAATTCTTACATTTTCCTCTCCCTTAATTCCAAGGGAAATAACCTATCAAGAAAAGCCGTCTTGAAATCTCCCCAAGTAATCAGGCCTTCTATAACTGGCCTTTAATCCTTCCATTGCTCATACCAAACTTGAGCCACATCTTTGAGTTGGTAGGCGGCTAGTTCCGCCTTTTCTTGAGAAGACACAACTATAGCATCAAGAACTTTGAAAACTTCATCAATGAACCCTTGTGGGTCCTCTTCCACCTTAGAACCATAGAAAGTAGGGGGATTCATCCTTGTGAAATCCCTAATACTTGAAGCGGTAGTGCTAGCATTTGTGTTCACTTGCACCTTTGCATCCCTAGAAACTTGGGTAGCAAACACATGAGTCAAGCTATGAATAGCCACCCTTATATCAACGTTAGTCATATCCCCTTCTTTAATAGGAACTTGAGGGTTTTGAGGAGCTTGAGGGGGAAACGCCTCATTCAAATTCTCCTCCTCGGACCTTTGAGCATTGTTCCTCCTTGTATTCATTGCCTATAAGCACAATTAAAGGATTAGAATAAAGGACTAGATAGATCTAGGACACTTAGGCACGACTAAGGAATAACAAGAAAGTGGAAGTTCCTAAGCATCTCATAGTGTAATACCCCGAAAATGAGTTAGGTGAAGCTAGAGACTAACGTGGTTTTCATGGTATTATAAGGCCCTAATTTAGACTATAAAGTGTTGCTGATGCAGTAGCTAAGAGTTTAGGTGCATTGGAAGTCAAACGTCAAGGGTCGACCAAGACGTTCGACGACTAAGTCCCCTAAGTGCCTCGTATGTGATTCTATGTGATAATGTGTAATTCATGAGATTGTATGGTTATTAAATGTGTTTATACGATGCTTATAGTCAGCATGTTAAGTTTCATGAAGTTTGGAGGTCAAACACTCAAGAACGTCTATGACATTCGAAAGTTGTGCCTAGAAGTGATCTTGTGTGTCTAAGCATGTTTCATCGCGTTTTACATGTTTGTTTTGGATGTAACTTTTGTGGTAGGTTCTAAACTTATATACGTACATGTTTGGGTTGAAACGTCCGGGTACGACTCCATGTAGGACCCACAAGGGGCCCTAGAGGAGGACCCCAACCTAGAGCTCAACACTGCTAGGAAGTGTCCAATCGATGACCCAAACGACGGCCATCGACCAGGCAACGGCTCGTCGATGGAGCCACTTGTCCTGCAGGTTGGGTAGTTACAGGTTCAACCCACGATACCCAAACAACGGGGAGTGGGTGAGACCACGGACCGTCGATGGTCTCGTCGTTGGTGCTACTTGTTTTCCTGCCAGCTTACTATTAAGTTGAGGGCGAACTTGTAAATTCACCCCAAGCCCCTATAAGTCTTTGGGCATTTGTTTTGAGTGTGCGTGGGTATTTTAAGTGTGTATAAGTCATTAAACACTCTATTAAACCCTAACACTAAGATCAAAACATATTCCCTCCAAAAGTTCTTCCAAAAACCTCCATGAGAGTCAAGGTGAAGATGAAGCTTGAGGATGGGTCTTCAATGGAGTTTCTTCTTCAATTAACATTGGATTCTTCAAATAAGGTATGTGAGTTCTTCATCTAAGGTTTGCTATCACCTTAGAGCCAATTTCAAAGATGTTTTCAAAGGATTTCAAAAAGAATGAAAAGTCCAATTTATACTGTAAATCATGGGTCTTGCATGAATGGTTTCAAACGTTAAGATATGATGTTACTAATGTTAAATTGATGTTTTCCAATGAAATTATCCATGAACCCATGATCTTCTCAACTCTCTAATTTTCACTAAAATATGAGTGAATTGACTATGTTTTGAGATTGATGAATTTATGTGTAGATTGATGTGGGATTTTGAATGATGTATAGATTATGTATGAATGATGTATAGGCTGTTTCAATTTGATTAATTGAGTAATGAATACTCTTAGATCTATTGACTATTAGGCTTATTGAATTGATATGAACTTGATGCTTGTAGATTCTATTGTAGTTTCTTATGGGCTTTCTAATGATATATGGATTGTATTCAATTGATAACTAATTGGTTTTAGATTGATAATTCTAGATTGAATTGGCTTAGATTCATTAATTATTATGATTTATGTTTTGAATTGATGATCATGGCCATGGGTAAGGGCCTTATGGTATTGAATTGAATGGTTTGGCTTTGGATTGAAGTGATGAGATCAAGTGGTTGGTATGCTGTCCTAACTCTCTTATTATTGTGTATAGCTATTGTAATTTAGATTTTGGATTATATGTGATTGATATTGTCCACTTATGATGGCGGTGTTATGTGAATTAATGTGGCCTACTCGGCGTTATTTTAAGTATATTGAAGATCATGGCCTTGTCGGCACTACTTGAAGTAATATGTTGATTTGTAAAGTTGATTATGTGAATTATGATTATATTTACCTATATGTGAAATAATGTGAAAGTATGTGTTATTCTATTGATGTTATTTAGGTGATCATGTTAGACTAAGGACTATATGTTAAGTGTGTAGTCTTAGAGTTGATACGTGGTTGTTCCTAACTTGGTTATAGGAGTCTATAATGATTATATTGATGATGATAAGGTAATGAATAGGTCAGCTAAATGATGTTAAGGGTCATTCCTAAGAGTCTAAATAAAGATAGTCTATATATGTTAAATGGAAGTATGTTGTGCCTTGTTTAGGAAGACTTGTGTCCCTTACTTGATGCTTATGTGAGTATGTGATGTCTTGACTTAGGAACCTAAAGGGTCTTAGTCTTGAATAAATGGATGTGAAGGGAGACCTTGAAAAATGATAAGAAGGTCCTTTATGTGGAACCTTGAACCAAGTGGTAAGGTTATGAATCGTGAAGTAGTGAGCTGTAATGGTATCCTTCATGTAATGAGTGATGGACTTAAGGTTGATTGGATGGAACGGCATCATATCATACCTTAGGAAAGTCACGATGAGCTTCTTGTTGCCATAGTAAGATAGCCTAATGGACCTTGCTTTGGTAGGGTAAATGCAATTGGGTCATGAACTAGATATGGGACCCATTTATATGAACCTTAATGTGAATTGATCTATGAGAACTAAGGCTAGCACCGAGTGAGTATGGTAAGGGAAAGTAGTTATAGTTAAGTATGAGACTAGAATACAAAGTATGCCATTCATATTCCTTAACCATGTGCCGACATGCGATGTCCATGTTCTACTATTGGCAAGTAAAACACCTCATCGGAGTAGGATAGAACTCCGGATTCCATGCTTTGCTACCATGGTCTATGTTGGTTATTGCCTATTCTCATCATATGGGATACCAATTAGCATTAAATAAGTCTATGAGGTTTAGGTGGTTGTATGGGACGCTACTTAGACATTGCACAATAGGCTTTGAAGATGTTAGTGAGAGTCCCTAGGTCTTCTTTAAGACCATTATGTGAATGTCCGTATGTGATGGATGTCTCTTAAATGAACTAAATAATGTAATGACTTAAGATGGGAAAGAATGTAAATTGTATAAGTTCCTCTCTAGAGTAATTAAGGGTTGTCTAGTTAAGGTGTGAAGGGGGAAAGCGAATGGTCACTTCACTTCTTACTTAGATGAGTCTTAATAAAGATTCTAGTAGTGAATATCTTTGACTATATGGACATTATCCTAACTTAGGTAAGTCTTATATTTAGGTAATCTTGAAGAGGTCAATTATGGGCGTTATCTTCTTGAGTTACTTGAGTAGGTCTTTGGATAACCTTTGAAAGGAGAATGCCATGTTTGGTGTATACTATTGTATTAAGTAAGAATGATTCTATCCTAGGTAGTCTATAGGATCCCTTGTGTGTGTGTGATAGGTGTTGTATGGGCGGTCTCTCCACACTCACTCAAATGAACCTTGGAATCACCTTTGGTAGGATGATCTTATGTTTTGTATGTTGATGTATTGTAGGTGTGTATGTGTCTCATTATGAGTAATCTTAAGGATTGTTTAGGAACATCTAGAGAGGGCGTATGGGAGGTATCTCTTTGTGTGACTTAAGTGAATCTTAGGATAGCTTTAGTGAGAAGACGACATGCCAAAGGATGTTAAATGTGAAGCTAGGGAACTTCACTGTACAGTGAAGGGGACTTCACTGTAACAGCGAAGTAGTCACTGTGATGTTTTCTTAATGTGTGATAATTGCTTAAATGATTTTATTATGTATTTATAATGTGATAAATGATGTTGTTATGATTATATTATGATGTTTTAAACCTAAATTCATGAAAAGCATGTTATTAACTAGATGTCCATTTTTCATGGTTTTTGCATGGCTTCCATACTTAGTACATCTAAAGTGGTAACCCCTTCTTTCCTTTTTTGACTAAAGTGTAGGGAATCGGATGTCTTGATGTTCCATGGATGACAGATAGGTTTCTAAGAGTTGAAGATGAAGTATTGGTGAGTCCTTATCGATTTGAGGACAATATCCACACGTTCGGTTATGTCTTAATGTTTAAGTGTTTATGTTTATGTCCTGTATGGGATTAGTCCCAAGTTTTGTATACTCCATGTTTAGATGGTTCAAAGGTTGTAAAGGTTTTAAGGTTTTAAATGAAAGTCTTCCGCTTATATGTTGTTTATGAAAAGAAAGTTTTTAATTGTTACGCATGTTTAGTATGTTATTATGCGATGAACGATATGATAGACTTGTATGAGACCTCCGAGAGGTCGAATACGCCGGTCGCAATCCAAGATTGCACCCTAACTTCTAGGGTGTACTTGTGGGATGTGACACATAGTCTCTCATTCATAAGTGTGGCGCGGTTCACAATTATGAATAAGACCCTACATACACGTGGTTTAGTGAGACATCAATCCTAAGATTACTCAACCTCATGCTCTGATATAAAGTTTGTAATGACCCAAAGTACACCCTAGTCGTTACCGGTGGCGTCGTCCTCGAAGATGACTAAGACAAGCCCTTAGCATACTTCATAACACATCATCGGTCAAAAATACGGATAAATTTAAACTTTTTATATATATTGAAGTTTACATAGACCTCTCACATACTACATATGGAGTTTGCTTAGACTACTCGCATATGAAGCTTACTTAGGCTTCTCGTTTAGTCAATATAACCAATACACATGAATTTAGTCTAATACTTTGTCTCACATTGAACCATCTATAAGAGTACAAATGTTTGGACATAACCAATACAAAACAATACACCATTATAGTCTTACATCAATTGCCTCAATGATAAAAGAAAGAATAATGGTTGCAAACGTAAACAATATCATAGCTAGAGTGGAACTTGGCAACATCCCTGAACATGAGGACTCACCAATGACATGGGAAAAGATTCAACTCTTCCTTAAAGTCGGCCACAAACTTCTCAACGGCCCGAACCTAAACTTTTTGGGAAAAACAGGAGAAATATGGGTTAGTACAAACTATATGTACTAAGTATGGTTCCTATGCACAAAATAATTAATACATGAGAAAAGGACATTTTTGTCAAAATCATGCTTTCTATCAATTTAACTCATCATGTATATATAGTAAGCATTGTAAGTAAATTTAACATAATATCAATCCAACATGTAAGCACTCAAGCAACACTTGTGCAATGCCACGAATAGAATCCAATAATCCCATTCCAAGCTAAGTATCACATTAAGCATCCCACTTCATACTTACAACATATTTTCATACTTTATCATAACATGCTTAATACATCATTACTACTCATAGCATATCAACCTAATAATAATTATAACCATAACCATAATCATAATCATAATCATACAAGAACACTACTAGAACCATCCCATAGGATCCCACATGTGCAATGTGTAAGAGAAGTCTCATACACTCCCTCACACTATGTAGAAGCCTTTAAGACAACCCTAATAAGAGTTCACATACTTAACTTGTTCATTTACGTTTACATTAGGGAAAGAAGTGCAATAACCGACATGAGACCATGTGAGCTACATGAAATCCGATATTCCATTTCCACACCGAAAAGAGAGGGTTAACACTTGCCTAAGATGTAACCATTCGTACGTAGCTATTTAGGTCGATCAACTAAGATACAATCCTATGTGGGCAAATAGTTAAGGGTTAAGGAGATTGTTACTAAAAACCTTGACTTACTAAACGTGAAGTTTTCGATCTCATGAGACAACACATAACTTTGGAATCCGGACTTACTAACATGTGGAAACCCATGTGGGAGGCCGAACTTACTAAATGTGAGACCTCCATCTCATTTACATGCCATTTTGGTGCTAAGAATTTATTCCTTTTAGTAATCATCATACTCATCATACAAGATCACATTAGTATCTTCTAGACCCCTATGTGAACATTTTATCATAATAGCTCATAGGAATTCATAACTGAGAACTATCCTTTCACTTTAGAAACCACATACATGTGAGTAAACCCCTCACTCAACACATTATTATTATTAGGAGAGGCAAACGAGCGAGTCGAGTCGAATATGAGTCGATCAAAATATGAGTTAAATAAAAATGGGTAAGTTACCTAACTCGACTCATATTTTTAATGGGTAAAATGAGTTTACCCAATGGATAATATGGATAACCATATTACCCATATTATATTAGAGATCTTGTTAAATGCCTTAAAAAGAAAAGAAAATTTATCAATAAACTCCACCCCTACCATCCCACCCCATCCCCCACCCCCACAACCACAACCACCTCCCAATAAAATGTAAAAAAAAAAAAAAAAGTCACCCCCTACCCCCCCTCCCGTACCGCACACACACCATCCCAAAAAAAACATTAACAAATTTTTTTAAAAAAACAATAATTTTTTTATATATTTAAAATAATTACCACCCCCCTGGACCCTACCCCCCACCCACTACAATCCCCCACACCCACTACCCCCTACCAGCCCCCCCTCTCTCTAAAAAAAATCATTTAATTATTTTTAAAAAATTTCATTAAATTTTTTAATTCAATTTTTTAAAAAAATTACCACACAACCCCCTACCTCTTACAAGCCCCCACCCCCCAACACCCCATCCCAAAAAAATTAACATTTTTTTTTTGGAAAAATATTTATCACCCCACCCCCTAGAATCCCCCCACCCTTACCCCCTACTACCCCCCCCACCCTCTTACCCTACCAGCCCCCCACCCGCAGCCCCCAGCCCCCACCCTAGTCCTACCACCCTCTATCCCAAATTAAATGTAAAAAAAGTTTAATGTTTTTTTATATTTTTTTTTAAAGAAAAACAACTTTCTTACTACCCAACCCTTTGTCACTTTTTATTGTTTACGTTTACCCATTTTATCCATTTAACTACCCATTTTATATGGGTAATAAGGGTATTACTCGTTTTTTACCCATTTTCAAATGAGTTGGATACCCAATTCATTTAATATGGATAATATGAATGGATACCCATATTAGTTTACCCAATTTGCCACCCCTAATTATAATCATGAGAAAGTACTTTCAATCATATAATAATCATACCATAACATACTTGCATTATTCATAACCAATTCAATAGTCTAGGGTTAAGGATGAGGAATACTTAGCATCAACATCACAACCACACATTAGACATATAAGCATTACTATCTAAGTAACTTATACTTCATAAATGAATCCAAGAAGAACCAATCAACATACCTCATTTGTAACATTCCAGAAAATGTACTTGTCTAAGTGAAGAGTCTATTAGGCTTTAAGAATATGTATTGGGGTACATAGGCATCCCAATGCCCAATACTGAGAAATATTGGGCATGTTAGAGAATTTTGGCTAAAGGGTGTTAGCCAATGTCTACACAAGTAAATTAAAATACACGTTGATGTCAAATACTCCAATCCAAGCTTGTTTAGAAATTGTACCTGCAATGTAGACCCTAAGCTAAAATAACTATATTCTTCAGATAATACAAATTAGGTACTAGGCATCGAAGTGTCAAGCCTATGTACCATAGCACGTGATCATTTAAAATGATCATGTAGATTATACAGTGCCCAAGGACATAGTGAGGATCCTTGGGACAATAAGTGAACTTTCCAAATGAACTTTCCAGAGTAATGAGTTAGTAAAGTGCACGGCGACACATGTTCAAGCACATGTGCTACCGGCCGACATACCAAGCTAACCGATTCGGTTAGAGCGGTTCAGGGCCAGGCGCACATCTGGGTCAAGCCACGTGGGGCCAAGCTTCCTAACCGGTCCTAGGCTCTAACTAACTAAACTAACAATATAAATAATCTAGGACTAACCAAAAATAACTAACTAGCATGCCCGACATCCTAAGACCAAATCGGGTGACACTAACCGAGTAACTAACTAAAGAAACATCCTAGTACCTAACCTAGGATGGTCCAAAGGGTTAGTTATGGTCCTAACAACTTAGGGGTATTTTACTAATCAACCTAGGTTACTTAATTAATTGAATTAGCAACTTAAATAATTAATTTAAATGGTCAAACCAAAACCCTTAAGAAATTTCCATATTTCGGTTAAGTCAAGTGTTCTCCTATTTTTAGTCAATTTAGGAGGGGCGTTTTGGTAATTAACTAATTGATTTATTTAATTAAGTTATTTAGCCTAAGTTGAATTATTTAATATTCAGTTCCTAAAGACTTAGACTAACGCTTTTCATCAGTAAACCCTACGACTAAAAATAGTGAACAACGTAAGTAAAACCTTAGGCGATTTCAAGGCAGTTCTTCAAGGTTTTCGTGTAAAGTACAAGGTGATCTTTGTAGATTCAATTCTACAGTAAGGTATGGGTTTTATCTCTTGGATTTCTTTCTCCAAGAAGCTTTTCAACGTTTTTGAATTCTAGAAATCGAAACTAGGGTTGTTCCCAATGATCAAATGTTCATATCCCTAGTTCTCCCTATTTCCGATTCTAGTTATTTGTATGATGTAAATCTCGAGCATGTTGTTGGTATGTGGTGCTAACTGATTATTATGTGTAGGTTTCTGTGATTTATAATATCGAATGAGACCTAATGGTTAGATCCGTATGATTAGGGTATTATTTACATGAGATAATAAATGTTGTAATGCCTACTTGTGTTCGAGAATATGAAATTGTTATAAGTCCTTCATTGATTTGTTTTTAAAGGCTAATCAAAGTTTAAAAGTTGGCTTGTTTAATATGATGAGATTACTATAATGTATTCATGAAGTGATTGACTTGGCTAGTGATAATATCATAGTTTGATTTATGCCATTAAATTGGCTAGCAATATTATTTCCAAAATATGTAAAGTCATACCATTCTTAACTAAATGAACTCATAACATAGTGTATGCCAATAATTAGGACAAGTCCCAACATACCCTATCTAAATGAACTTGTGAAGGTAATAGCACATTGAATAAGTCCTTATAACTTTCATAAAGAATTGTATAAGATTATCAATTAAGGTTGAACAAGATAAGGTGAGTAATGAAATAACTAAAAGATTATGAGTTATGAAATTGACCTAATAAAGAGTGTTAAAGGCAGTGAGACAAGTCTCACTTACACTTAAACGATTATGTCAGTTACTCACATAAGAGGGTGCTAGAAACTGTGAGACAAGTCTCACTCTCACCATGATGATAATGTAAGATTAAATTCACATTCATCAAGTATAAAAGAAAGGGGTGACCATTCATCCATTGAGCTAAGTATACCTCATACTAGAAGCCAGCTTCCATAATGTTTGAATCAACTCTAAAAGTTGTAAAGTATAATAAATCTGAGCTAAGCACTGATAGACTAGCAATGAGCTTGTGCCAGCACATGTAAGACTCATGAGACGAGATCACCACCAACGTGGATCAGGGTCTCCGAAGTCTCCTAGTCTTTGAACTATGTTGCCAGCATAGGAACTAGCTAGTGGATATTCCACCTAAGAATGCTAGGTAGTATTTGGTTTCACTTTGGCCGGTGATACCACCTCTTTTTGGTGTAGGAGAGACACTGGATTTCATGTTTAGATCACATGATCTATATCGGTTAAATACTCAAGAAAGTATTCGGTTTCACTTCAGCTGTGAACCACCTCTTTTCGGTGTTGGGAAGACACTGGACTTGGTTTCACTTAAGCTGGTGAACCACCTCTTTTCAGTGTGGGGAAGACACTGGACTCGATTTCACCTTAGCCGGTGAACCACCTCTTTTCGGTGTGGGGAAGACACTGGATTTCATGTTAACTCACATGATCTATTTCAGTAAGAAAGATTTCAGTAAGAAAGTAAGTAAGAAAGAAAGTAACATGTTCAAAGTGAAGAGCAGATCAAAGTAAAAGAAATGTAAGTTCAAAGTGAACTAAGTAAGCAAGAGCTTAAGAATATCAATCATTAGTGTTTGATAAGAATGAAATCTTAACAGTTATTGGTTTATGCCAATATTGGAGTATCAATATATGCCCCAAGATCTATATATTTTGCAAATAATCAAAGAATGGGCATAGCCAATAAATATTGGATTATCAATACATTCATGCCCAGTTTAACAAGAATGAAAGAATAACTCATGAGTAGGGTAGCCAAATCATTTCCTCAGTCCTTCTAATTACTTACTCGATTCATTGTAGGTATGGGACTACAATGAATCATTGCACTTGTAAGTAAAACATAGGATCAACGGAGATCATTGAACTACACAACAGAAATAAGAAAAGACTGAAAAATAAACTAAGGCTGGGAATAAGAGCTCTCGTCCTAATGGAGCAAATTTATTAAGTTTTGTTTGAGTTGTTCTAAAATTATGTTAATGATTCCAAGGTCTTATGTTCATATAGAAAATGAGTTGTGTGCTTTAAATTCATGAAAACATGTCATGTTCATAGCATGATTCACAATTAACGAATTAGGAAAGTGTAGTGATGTACTTTTCAAAAATGACATGTTGCTATAGGAAGAGCTTTACTTGATCATGCGTAGTCCTTATGTGTTTCTGTGAATACACCCATACTTAGTACAAGTGCGTACAAACCCCTATACTATTACTATTTTTATAGGTGCAGGTTCTTGAGAAGATTGAAGATTCGTCAAAGCGGTTTAGATTAGCGATCTCCAGACTTTGGTAGTTCCTCTTGAGTTCGAGGATGCCTAACTTATTGTTCTAGCTTAGTACATTAGACATAGCTAGTTGATGTTGTCCCTAGAGTTTCATTTCAAACATTTGTTCAAGCGTTTATAATAAGGCCGATTTGGAAAACTTCTATTATTATTATTATGATTCTTTATTTCAATTGTTTAATCTATTGATAGATGGTTTCTTTAGTTTGAGCTTATTAGAATATCACTCTTATGCAGTATCATATGAAGTCTAAGTACACTTCAATAAGTATTAAAAAGTTTTAAATTTTCCAAAAATTTAACTATATGATTGTGATGAAAGCTAGGAAGAGGCTTGTCTGCAACCTCTGAGAGGTTAACGACGCCGGTCTCATCTGGGGTCTAGATTCCGGGTGTGACATCATTTCCCTTTCAAGAACCTTCATACTTTGATTACCAATAATACATAAACAATTACATAAATAAGGTAAATTCAAGGAGCAATTACACAATTAAGAACAATGTAGTCAATCTACGTGTTCATGATCTTCACAAATCACTATATCAATTTAAGGTTTTCATGAAATTGTGAAAGGGAATGGGTCTAGGGAAAACTCATAGGAAATCATCAAATTACCATAAATATATACTTAAACAACATTAATTCATCACAATTGATACATAGTTTCGTTTTTAAAAAAAGACCCATGTGAGAAGAATAACCCTAGTTTTGGGGGATTTAGGAATCATCTTTTAGAGGGAGATCTTGGGGAAAAGAATACCAAGAGTGAAATAAACCATACCTTAGTGATTATATATCCACAAAATTGATTTGGAAACTTGAGAACTTTACCTTCTTCTTGTAGATCTAATGATCTTCAATAGAGGTTTAAAGGAAGAGAGAATTTGAGAGAGATGAGAGTGATTTTTGATTTCAACTTTAGGGATTTGATTTGGGTGTTAGGATGACTTAAAACTGACCTTAATACATTATATATTCATCCCTTGAATTACCCAAAAGACCCCTCACTTAATTGGGTCTTTTTGTGAAGTCAAATTGACTTAAAAAAGACGCGAAGGGATCTGAAAAGTTTATGCACGTCGCGGGGGCAATTCCAATTATTTTTCCTGAAATTTAGATCAAGGCAGAGAGACTCATGGAGGTACCGCGTCGCGAGGAAATATTTTTCCTACTCGAGTGTTGAGGTCGCGACTCTTGGCAGCCTCTAGATCTTCGCTGCACACAGTCTGCTTTGGCAGCCTGCTCGCCAAAGTTTGGGGCCTCCTAAAGGACCCTTCCAGTGGTCCTTGGTGAGTCGTGACTGGATGTTTGGACCCCTATATACTATATTTTACCTATTTCAAGACATTTTACAAGTTTTAGACTTAGTATGACCCTCCCAAACCTTCATTAAACATATGGATGTCTACTAGTTCAATTTCACTAGTTTCCGGACGTCAAGACCTTTCTTTGATGTCTTGGATTTAATACTTCTCAAACAAGTTATTTACACTTATTTAGGTCTATAACATCATTATTAAACATATGAGGCTCTATTATAGGTCATGGAAATTACTGGGTGTTACTAATCTGCTTAAATTCTAGAAACCCTAAGTCTAATCATGATATGGAGAGTCTGACTGAAATCTAGGGACCCAATGGTTGAAAGGAACCCAATAGTTGAATCCCATATACCTGGTGATGAATTTCACAGAGAAATCTGTAGATTTTGGGGTTGTAACTGATGGAACCTTGTTTCGTTCTTAAAGTATTGTTCTTGACCTTTTTCTCCTCTCTTGCTTCTAATTTCTATGTTTTGATTAATAATTTGGCTTAGGTAAGTTTTAGTTATGTTTCTAGCCTTAAACTTACTAAAACCTCATGATTTAAAGTCTAAACGACGTATCTTAGGGGTTAAATGAAATGGGAAAAGATCAAAAGACCCATGAATTAACTATTGTCAGAGTGATCGACGGACTTGGTCCACGGACCGTAGTCCTACCCGTGGTCCGTAGGTTATGAACATTGTTTGTGGACCAATATTGAAAAACCTGGTCCATGTACCGTGGTCCTACCTATAGTCTGTAGGTCCTGGTCGTCGTTTGTTTCAGAGCATGAATCTGTGGACCAAGATCGACAAACCCCGGTCCACAGACCGTTGTCCTACCTACGGTCCGTCATGTTCCTTCGTCGTTTGATTAAGAAAATGGGTCTATGTACCAAGATCGATGGACCTGTTCCACAGACGGCAATCCTATCTACGGTTCGTACGTCCTGACCGTCATTAAGGATCTTAGAGTTTTTTGTGGACCAAGATTGACGGAGCTGGTCCACGGACCGTGGTCCTACCTGCAGTCCGTATGGCACCTGCACTTCTGGAAAATCTGAATTTTCGTTTGTCTATGATATAGGTTGTTACATTATCTTCCCTTTGAGAACATTCGTCATTCAATTAATACTATACTAGATGAAATGGAGGAATTGTGCTGCGAAACCCTACAATAAAACACTGAGAACTAAATTTCTTACTTAACTAAGTTCCAAGTACATGCAAATATGTTGATAATGCAAGTACAAACTGAGGGAACATGATTCTAAGGTTGAATTCAAGCATGAATGACTGAAAAACTGAAGAGGAACTATTATCTCAAGCTGGAGTGGAATCGGAAGGAAAGAGGTGAGGATACTTGGATTTCATGGCTGCTTCTCCTTCCCAAGTAAATCCCTCTACGGGCTTACTCCTCCACAAAACCTTGACTAAAGTGACTTCTTTATTTCTCAACCTTCTAATCTGCCGATCAAGATTCTCAACTGGTACCACCTCATAACAAATTCCATCTTTCACAATCACACTCTCCAATGGCACTACAGAGGTTGGATCACCAACACATTTCTTCAAAAGCGAGATATGGAAGACCAAATTCCTAGTTGCTAATTCTACTGGAAACTCTAACTCATATGCCACTTTGCCAACCCTTTTCAAGATCTTGTAAAGGACCTACGTATCAAGGACTGAGCTTCCCTTTCTTTCCAAATCACATCACCCCCTTCGTAGGTGACACTTATAGGAAAACTCAATCATCAACTTGGAACTCTAATTCGCTTCTCCTTATAATTTCATATGACTTTGGGTTGTCATAAGTCTTTCTATAATGAGTTGCACTTTCTCCATAACATAAAGTAATGAATCTCGCCCTATCAAAGTTTCTTCACCTACTTCAAACCAACCAACAAGAGACCTACATCTACGCCCATACAGTGCCTCATAAGGGGCAATCTGAATGCTAGAGTTGTAGCTATTCTTGTAGGCGAACTAAATAAGTAGAAGGTGATCATACAAACTACACTTGAAATCTATCAATCAAGCTATCAACATATCCTCTAGGGTCTGAATGGTACGCGCTGCCTTTCCATAAGTCTGCGGATGAAATGCTGTAAGAATGTTAACTTGAGTACCAAGACCCTTGTGAAATGACTTTCAGAAATGAAAGGTACATTGAGGACCTGTATCTTAGATGATAGACAAAAAACCCCATGCAACCTCACAATTTTATTATTGTAAATCTTGGCATAGTCCTCCGCCAAATCTGTAGTCTTGACCGCCAAAAAGCGAGAAAACTTAGTCATCTTATCAACTATCACCCAAATGGAGTCATGTTCTCTTCAAGTGCGAGGTAACCCCGTGATGAAATCTATATTGATAACTTTCCACTTCCAAGTAGGAATGTCGATCTCTTCAGTCATAACCCCTAGTTTTTGATGTTCTCCTTGACTTCCTGGAAATTGGGGCACTTACTCACAAAATTTGCTATATCCCTCTTTGTAACATTTTGAATACGTAAGATGTGTCACTAAGCCTAACATAAGTGTCGGGAAGTCTAGACATTATTTTTAAGTTTATTCTCATGAATATAAGTCACTTCGGAAGTTTTGGAACCAAAATGTTTAAGAACGTCCAAGACGTCCAAAAGTTGGTCCAAAGAGGTGCTAGTGTGCCTTGGCCTATTTGACTAGCTTTTAAAAGTCGAAATTTAACTAAAACTGGTGTAAAGGTGTGTTATAAGTGTTTGTAAGGTTTCATGGTCGAAACGTTTGGGTACGACTCTCCAAGGACCAACCAAGGGCCCTTGAGGAGGACCCTTGTGGGTTTGGCAGCACTGCCTGGGCAGTGTGCATCGACGGGCTAGCCTACGGTCCGTGGGTGAACCAACGGACCGTTGGTGACACCGTTGCTCCACACTTGTCCAGGTGGTGGCTGTGAGCATCGACGAGAGCAATCGACGGCCTGTGCATGGACCAACGGACCGTCTATGCCACCGTCCCTCAACACTTAGCCAAATCTTTGGTGGAAGAGTACTTACGGAAGGGACGACGGTCCGTAGGTAGACTAACGGGGCGTCGTTGCCTCCGTCGTCCCACACTTATACTGGTGGTGGAAGTCCCCAGCTGACAAGTCTCTGATCGAGACGACGGATGTGCAGCACGGAGGAGGGGCAGTCCATAGACTCACCAACGGACCATCGACAGGGTCTCGTTAGTGAGGTCAGTCAACTTTAAGTCACGTTTTAAATTTGGTCATTTAAGTTAGTTAGGGGTTTAGGGGGTTAATTAAGGGATTAAGGGAGGTCTAATTAAGTTTATTAGTCACCCTATAAATTCCCTAACCTATCTTAACCTAAACACAACTCTAAAACAAATCTCTCTACCTTCTCTCTACTTTCTCTCTCTATTGGAAGACTCCATTGAAACAAAGCTTAGGAAGTGAATTGGGGGATGGAAAAGGGTGGATTCATCTTCAATTTTTCATCAAGACAATAAGGTATGGGATCTCTTCACCTTTGAGACTATTTCCTTAAAGGGTTCATCCAAATTGATTTCAAAAGTTAGTGATTTCTAATGAGTTTTCTCCAATTCCGAAATTGATGTTATTGATTGAGTTGTTGATGTTTATTTTAGGTTATTATGAGTTTATTAACATGTACTCTAACTTAATTGAAGTAATTGATGATGGTCTTGCCTAAATTGAAGAATATGTTCCCAAGACCTTAACCCTAGGTTGTGTTCTTGGTTTAGATTGTAATTGTTCATTCAGTTGACTTGTTTATGCGTTGAATTACTTGTATATGATGTTGATATGATGCCTATGAACAAATTAGGATGATGATTAGTCTTTCATGCTAGTTTTTGATAGATGATGTAGGGTAGGGTTAATTGGCTAAATCCTAAGTTGATCTACTATTGAATTGTGAAGTAGTGACTCTTCTATACTTGTGATTACATTGGTTATTGAATTATGGTGATTTTATTACGTAATTGGGTTGAAGTAAGGGTTGATGGTAAGACCTTGATGATGGTGAAATTGTGAAGAATACTTGGTAAGTCTTGTGACCTTATTCTTTGTTTCAATTATGGTAAATTGTGATTAAGTCATGATGATTGTATTGGAGCATGCTTTGTATAGGATTTATAGGTTGGTATGATGTAATTGAAATGTCTTGGCATGGTTGTGAGGTTGATTAAGATGTAAAGTAATAAGGGTGAAGATGATTGCCAAGTGTGCTTTATTATTGAAAGGCTATAAAGTGTTAACCTTACTCATATGAATTGTGATGAAAGACTTTTACTCATACAATTCCTATTGAGATATTATGATGACGATTATCCAAGGGCTAGATCCTATGACCTAAACTAAGTTATGATTGATAAATAAAGATTAAATACATTTCAATAAGGGACTAGCTTAGCACCGAGTGATCTTGGATGTGAGGGGGTGACGGCTTTCTACAAAGGAAAGGTAGGGTTTCACTACGGTTCTCACGGGTTGGATAGCCTCATGACCAAAATAGGGTGTAGAGTGATATTTCCTATGATGCCCCAAGGTCCATAACTATGTTGCCACCATAGGAATACTAGCTAGTGGATCCACCTAGAAAGATACATTTATGTTAGGTATTACCTTGGCCGGTAGACCACCCTCCATCGGTGTAAGGTTATGACACCGGATTCCACATTAGCTCATGTGGTCTATGTCGGTTAAGGCAAGTGTTCCCTAAACTAAAATGAAGTAAATATGTATAGGATAATTAAGGTGTCTTGAAAGGTTAGACTTAACTTAGGTAGGGGTATGGGACTCTGATTATGCTCTTAAGACTTTACTTTATCATCATGGTGCGAGTGAGACTGGTCTCACGGACTCTAGCACCCTCTTATTTGAGTATTATTGACGTAAATATTAAGTGTTCTTGAGACTCTGCTCACTTCTTTATAACACTCTTTATTAGGTCAATCTTATAACTTAACTCTTAGTTATCTCTTTACCTACATTAACTTGTTTACGTCACATACTAACATTATATCATTCTTTATGATGGTTATCGATTCTTTGTAAAATTTATGGCGTTACAAGTTGTGTGGATAGGGTATGTTGGGACTTGTCCCATTGATTGGCATACCCTATGTTATGAGTTTATTGAATTGATAATGAGATCACGTTGCATCTTTTGAATCTATTGGTACTAGCCCATTTGTTGGCACAAAATCATATTAGATGTTAACACAAGCCAATTCAGTCATTCATGGATACAATATAGCAATATATCATGTTTAAACATGTCAACATATAACCTATAATCAACATATAAAATTAATTCACGAATAACTCATAATCAACTCGTATTCTCGATCACAAATAGGTATTATAACATTCAATGTTCATGTAAATAACACCCTAGCATACGGATCTAATCACGTGTATTTCACTCGACATATAAATCACTTAAACACACATATAAGATCAGATAACACCACATACAACCAACAATACATCGAGTATAATGCTACTATACTACAAGATTTAGAAATCGAGAGAACGAGGGAGATGAACATGCGATTCAACGGTGCAACCCTAGTTTCGATATTCTTGAAGTAAAAACGTTTGAAAAGCCTCTAGGAGAAAGAATTACATGAGAGAAAACACATACCTTGCTGTAGAATTGAATCTACAAAGATCACTACGAACTTTGCACGAAAAAACCTTGAAGATCCTTGCTTAGCGTTCTAGGGTTAGGTCACAGTTCTTATTCTTGCGTTTTGGACGTTAATGGTGAGCAGCTTTTAGGTCTAAATCTTTTGACAACTGATTGTAAATTAGGTGAGTTTAGTTTATATACTTAACTAAAATATCTTAGGTAGTTAATTATCAAAACGCCCTTCCTAGATTGACTAGACTTAGGGAATTATTGACTTAACAGATTTTAGGGTTTCTCCATGTAGTTTCGGTTTTGTCTTTTTATTTTAATGAATTAAGTTGATAAATTAATTAATTAAGTTGTCTAGGGTAATTACTAAAATACCCCTAGGTTGTTAGGACTAAAGTCAACCATTTGGACCATCCTAGGTTAGGTACTAGGTTGACCCTAAGTTAGTTAAATTAGGTATGTGTTACCCGACACGGTCCTATGTTGTCTGGTGTCTTAGCTGTCTGTACTAGGTCGGTATAGGGGTGGTTGGCTAGTTAAAATAGTTGGTTAGGGCCTAGGGTTGGTTAGAGGGGCTGGTCCCACGCGGTTGGACCCGCACGTGCATGGTCCCCCTAACCGCCCTAACCAATTCAGTTAGGGTGGTCCCCTCGGCCGTTCCTTGCCCATGTGCAATCCCATGTGTTTCTTGCATTTTCCTAACTAACTATTGAGAAGGTTCATTTGGAATATTCACTTATTGTCCCAAGGATCCTCGCTATGTCCTTGGGCACTACTTACTTTACATGATCATTTTAAATGGTTATGTGCTATGGTATCTAGGCTTGACACTTGGATGCCTCATACCTTAAGTATTGCATTAGCGATCACTATTTTAGCTTAGGGTCTTCTTTGCAGGTACAATTTCTAATAATCTTGGAGCATGTTTCGACTACTTGGATATTGTTATAGAAATTGGCTAACACCCCTTAGCCAATTTTCTATACTATGCCCAATATTTTTCAATATTGGGCATCAGGATGCCTATGTACCCCCAATACGCAATCTTAAGGACCTTTAGGGCTCTTTAATAGACGTGTAAGTTTCCAAAATGTTACAGTGTAATGATATGTTATGTGCTGGTTGTGCTGCTAGTATTGAGTCTTTTCCTACCCTCCAAAAGAATTTTGTGTCATTCAGGGACAAATGTTCCTAAGGGGGGGATAATGTAACATTTCAGAAAATGTACTTGTCTAGTGAAGAGTCTATTAGTTTTTAAGAATATGTACTTGTCACATCCCGTAACCAAACCCTAGAATATAGGGTGCAATCTTGGATTGCAACCGGTGTATTCGACCTCTCGGAGGTCTCATACAAGCCTCTCGTATCATTCATCGCATATACAAAACGAAAAGTAGTACGAAATTAAAACTTTTCATAAAAATAATATAGAAGTCTTTAAACTCTTTCATATATGTAGAAATAGGAAAACACTAAGTCTCGATCATCATCTTAAGACACGATAATACTTTGGACACGGCCCATACGAATTGAAAACATACTACTAATAGTCTATTACAAAACTTCATAAAAGAAACATAAAATGACATATATGTCCTCGAGTCAAATGAGGACATACTTCAAATCTTCTTGAACAATCTCCTTGTCCAAGTCTTCTTCCCAAAGCTCTTCACCTATTAACAACTATAGATAGAAAATAAAGCATGAAATTAGTACAACCACATGTACTAAGTATGACGTTATGCATAAAAATCATGAAAACAAACTTTATTGGAAATATGCATCTTTTCTTTTTATAAATCATATTTTAATCATAACAACATCAATTATCAACACAGAAACACATAAGATAACATTAAGCCAAAAATATAAATATTAAGAACACCTTACAGTGAACTATATTCACTGTACAATGAACTATATTCAGTGTACATTGAATTATTCACTGTTACAGTGAAATGATTTCACTTCTCCTTTTAATGATTTCTAGCATGTAATTTACTCACTTAAACTCATCCTAAGATTCACTTAAGTCACACAAAGAGAGACCTCCTATACACCCTCTCTAGATGTGCCTAAACGACCCTTAAGATTACTCATAATGAGTCACATACACACTTACAAAGTATCATAATCATCAAGGTAAGATTCTTCTACCAAAGGTGACTCTAAGTCTCACTTGAGTGAGTTGTGAAGCAACCGCCCATACAATCCCTTGCACACACACTCAAGAGATCCTATAGATTCCCTAGGATAGAATTATTCTCAGTAAGCACACCAACACATAGATGATAGGACACTCTCCTTCCAAAGGCTATCAAAAGACCTACCTAAGTAAATCAAGAAGATAACGTCCATGATTGACCTCTTCAAGATTACCTAAATAGTCCTTGAGATTACCTAAGGCTTAGATCATGTCAAAAACACAAAACATCTTCCCTAACTAGAGTCATCCTCAAGACTTCCAAAGATAAGACATAAAGAGATCATCCCATATGCCCTTTTCACACTTTAGCTAAAGAGTCCTTAAGTTACTTTAGATTAGGTACTTATTCATTTACATACTTTCTAACATAAGTCATTGTTTTATTAGTTCATTTAAGAGACTGACATCACATAAAGGACATTCAAGTAATGGTCTTAGACAAGACCTAGGAACTCCAAATAACACCATCAAAGTCTATTGTGCAATGTCTAAGTAGCGTCCCATACCACCACCTAAACCTCATAAACTTCTATAATGCTAATAGGTATTCCATATGATGAGAAATAGACAATAACCAAAATAGACCATGGTAGCAAAGCATCCTACTTCAATGAGGTGTTCTACTTGCCAATGGTAGAACATAGAGATCCCATATAGGCACATGGTTAAGGAATATGAAGGGCATACTTTGTATTCTAGTCTCATAATTAACTAGAACTACTCCACTTAACCATACTCACTCGGTGCTAGCCTTAGTTCTCATAGATCAATTTACATTAAGGTTCATACAAATAGGTCCCATATCATGTTCATGACCCAATCACATTTACCCTACCAAATCGATGTACATTTAGGCTATCTCACAATGGCGACAAGAAGATCATCGCGACTTTCCTAAGGTATGATATGATGCCGTTCCATCCAATCAACCTTAAGTCCATCACTCATTACATGAAAGATACCATTACGACTAACTACTTCACAATTCATAACCTTACCACTTAGTTCAAGGTTCCACATAAATGACCCTTTAATCATCATTCAAGGTCTCACCTATATTCATTATTTCAAGACTAAGACCCTTTAGGTTCCTAAGTCAAGAAATCGCATATTCACATAAGCATCAAGTAAGGGACACAAGTCTACCTAAACAAGACACAACATACTTCCATTTTACTCATTTAGCCTATCTTTCTTTAGACTCTTAGGAATGACCCTTAACGTTATCAAGTCAAAATATTCATTACCTTGACATCATCAATTTAACCATTTTAGACTCATCTAACCAATTTAGGAATAACCATGTATCAACTCTAAGACTACACAATAACACATAGTCAAAGCACAACATGATTAACTAGATAGTAGCAATAGTCTAGCACATACTTCCACATATATATAGATATGATTATACATCATCAAATCAACTACATAATTAACCATATAAGTTCAAGTAGTGCCTACAAGGCCATGATCATCAATGTACTCAAAATAACGCCGACAAGGCCACATCAATTCACATAACACCGACACCAAAGGTGGACCAAACCAATCATAATAGAATCGAAGTATAATTAACATCAAAATAAAGTAAATGGGGCATCATACCTCCACTCCATCATCAACACTTCAATTCAAGTCAACTTACTCAATTTGATAACACAAGACCCTTTCCCAAGGCCATGAACACCAATTCAATACCCAATTATAGAAATCATTGAAATCTAATCAAATTCAACATAGATTCAACAAACCAATACCAATTTGATAAGAATAGAATACAATTCTTACATCAATAGAAAGCCCATAAGAAAGTACACATGAATTCATCAACATTAAGCCAATATCAAGTAACCCATAATTAATTCAAAATTTTAGGTTCATCAATTACATGGGTTCATAGGTAATTTGGGTTAAAATCATCAATACAAAATCAATCTAATCCATAATAAACGTTTGAAAACCATTAATGCAAGAACCCATGGTAGAATCATGAAATTGGACAATTCACCTTTTGAAAACTTTGAAAACATCTTTGAAAGTTGGGCTCCTTGATGAAACGAGTTTCAACGATCAAAAGCCATAACACAATGAAGCTAATTATTCATTTTATGAAGAATCTCAACTCAAAACGTCACAGTAAGCTCTTCCTTGATTTCGGACTTCAATGGAGTCTTTGGGATTTCTTAAGGGCTTTGGGATTTTCTTTTTGGATACTTGTTTAAAACACCCAAAATGCCCTTAATAAACCGCCTAAAGTATTATTTCAAAGTGGGGTGAATTTACAATTCACCCCTTGACTTGGCAGCAACTCAGCGTGCAAAAGACTGCCCTCACTCACGACACCATCGACGGGGTGTTAGCCCACTGATGGGCCATGCTGGCAACCGTCGGTGGGTTCAGAGACCTGTCAAGGCTCCCCTTCTTCCCCCAGGCTAAGTACCTGCAGACTACACCCATCGACGGGGCGTCGATGGACTTACTGGGCGTCGATGCCTCCGTTGTTTGGGGCCTGCCTGGGACAGCCTTGTCAACCAAGTTGGGTCCTTCCTCAAGGATCCTTGGATGGTCCTGGGGGATAATTTCCTGGACATTTCCAACCCAAACATGATAGTCTATAAGTTTAAAACCTCTCATATGAATATCCAAAACAAACACGTAACACTCGACGATATATGTCTAGACACACAAGGTCATTTCAAGGCATATCTTTCGAACTTCATGAACGTTGTTGGACGTTTGACCTCCAAACTTCATGAAACTTGACACACTATCTATACATGCTACAATAACTCATTTAAGGACCTTTAAACCTCATTAATCACACATAAACACATAAAACCACATATGAGGCATTTAGGTGACTTAGTCGTCGAACGTCTTAGTCATCCCTTGACGTTTGACTACCAATGCACCTAAAACTTTAGCTACTGCCTCTATACCATATTATAGGCCACATTAGGACATATACCACCATTACCAATATGTTATGCTCTAGTTAACCTAAGTCATTTTTGGGGTCTTACATTCTCCCCCACTTGGACAACATTCGTCCTCGAATGACACTTGCCACTCTCCAAACACTTCCAAGATTAGAGAATCAAATTAGCATCACATAACCAAACCATATAACTCACAATCAAGAAGAGAACATCAATTTAACAAGTTCAAGAGATTCACAACACAACAAGAAATTAGAAAACAATTCTATAACTCATTATGCTACAAAATTCACATGCTTCATTCCAAATAGCAAAAACTCATTTTATATGCAATATCATACTTATGTACATCAGTTCTAACCACATAACAATAATTTTATACCAAAGAATCAATTAGTCAATTTCGCCAAAATTTTACAGTAAGCAGTTTCAAGCTACAGTGATTTTACTAAAATTTTCAAACATGCAACTCTTATGCAATTCAGTATATGGACATGCTAATATGCAATGTAACATCATATAAACAACTCTTACAACATGCTCAAAGCTTCATAAAACATAGAATGCAATAAGTTAATGAAATTCAAATTCAACCAAACTCCTAAACATCATGCACATGCAATACTTCTAGCACAACATTTAACCATACTCCCCCACTTAGAAAGAAGTCATACTATACTAAGAGTAACAAGGACTTACCAATGTCATCCTCACCATCACCCGGCTTCTCAATTCTAGTCCGGAGTGCATAGAAATGCCTCTTAGTTAGAGCATCTTCCTTTGGAACACTAGGCTCAACCTTCTTACCCTCCTTCCTAGAAGCAATGTTGGACAATCTCTCACTTTGTGCCCATATTTTCCATATCCAAAGCAATTACCCGTTCCCACTAGACACTCACTATAATGTCTCTTACCATATGTGGCACATGTAGGTTTGTCATTTTGAGAACCACCTCCTTTCCCAAACTTCTTCTTAGGAATACTAGGTCCATCTTGAGTTTGAACCCTCTTTTTGAACCTAGGTTGCACTTGGTCACTAGCAACACTTCTTTTTACTTTCATTGAAATCCTCCTAAGTTTAGACTCTTCAATTGATTGTGCATACACCATGAGTCTAGCCAAAGTCATATCATCATGCAACATAGCCGTACGACATTCCTCCCTCACTAAGTCGGCTACACCCGTCACAAAGCGACTCATTTCATCCCTTAGATTAGACACTAGGGAAGGTGCATACGTAGACAAAGTTGAGAACTTCAAAGAGTATTCCTCAACACTCATATTGCTTTGCTTAAGATTGATAAACTCCTCTACTTTCACTTCCCTTCTCTCACGGGGAAAGTACTTACCAAGAAAAGCTTCCTGGAATTCTTCCCACTCAATAGGACCCAACTCCACCTGTCTATTGTCCTTCCATTGAGTGTACCAAATTTGAGACATATCTCTCAATTGATAAGAAACCAACTCCGCCTTCTCCCTAGAAGTAACCCCCATAGCACTCAAAACTTTGTACACACCATCAAGGAATTCTTGGGGATCCTCATTCACCTTAGAGATAAGAAATATTGGAGGATTCAACCTCACAAAGTCTCTCAACCTAGATGACATAGTGCTCTCCATAGCATTAACCCTAGGCACCATGTTCAAGTTAGCTTGAGTCGTTACTGCTTGGGCTAAAGCAAGCAAAGCCTCTCCAATCACCCTATTAGACAACTCCGAGACCTCATTAGCTCCTTCTACATTAGGGGCATGATCACCTTGAGGAGGCACTTGAGCACCTTGGACACCTTGCCCATCATGAAGCACTTGCACAACTTGCTCAACATGAGGAGGAACTTCCTCATCAACCCTTCCCTCTTCCATCCTTCTAGCGGACATCCTTCTGGTATTCATCTCCAAGAACACAAGGATAAAATACGTTAAGAAGGATACTCAAAACATAACTCTACCGCACGACATAGGAGTAGAAATGAAGGGAAACACTATCATCCTATAGCCTCTCCTCCATAGATGTGTCGCGATTCATACGGATGGTCAAGACTCTACTAGACGTGAATTTTCGAGACTTTTTGATACCTAAGACTACTTTCATTAACCTATGCTCTGATACCAAGCTTGTCACATCTCGTAACCACAACCTAGAAGATAGGGTGCAGTCTTGGATTGCGACCGGCGTATTTGACCTCTCAGAGGTCTCATACAAGCCTCTCATATCATTCATCGCATATACATAACGAAAAGTAGTGCGGAATTAAAACTTTTCATAAAAAGAATATAGAAGTCTTTAAACTCTTTCATATATGTAGAAATAGGAGAACACTAAGTCTCGATCGTCATCTTAAGACACGATAATACTTTGGACACGGCCCATACGAATTGAAAACATACTACTAATAGTCTATTACAAAACTTCATAAAAGAAACATAAAATGACATATATGCCCTCGAGTCAAATGAGGACATACTTCAAATCTTCTTGAACAATATCCTTGTCCAAGTCTTCTTCCCAAAGATCTTCCCCTATTAATAACTATAGATAGAAAATAAAGCATGGAATTAGTACAACCACATGTACTAAGTATGGCATTATGCATAAAAATCATGAAAATGGACTTTATTGAAAATATGCATCTTTTTGTTTTATAAATCATATTTTAATCATAACAACACCAATTATAAACATACAAACACATAAGATAACATTAAACCAAAAATATCAATATTAAGAATACCTTAACGTGAACTATATTCACTGTACAGTAAATTATTCACTGTTACAGTGAAATGCTTTCACTTCTCCTTTTAATAACTTCTAGCATGTAATTTCCTCACTTAAAGTCATCCTAAGATTCACTTAAGTCACACAAAGAGAAAAATACACCCTCTCTAGATGTGCCTAAACGACCCTTAAGATTACTCATAATGAGTCACATACACACTTACAAAGTATCATAATCATCAAAGTAAGATTCTTCTACCAAAGGTGACTCTAAGTCTCACTTGAGTGACTTGTGAAGCAACCGCACATACAATCCCTTGCACACACACTCAAGAGATACTATAAATTCCCTAGGATAGAATCATTCTCACTAAACACACCAACACATAGATGATAGGACACTCTCCTTCCAAAGGCTATCAAAAGACCTACTTAAGTAAATCAAGAAGATAACGTCCATGATTGACCTCTTCAAGATTACCCAAATATTCCTTGAGATTACCTAAGGCTTAGATCATGTAAACAATACCAAACATCTTCCCTAACTAGAGTCATCCCCAAGACTTTCAAAGATAAGACATAAAGAGATCATCCCATATGCCCTCTTCACACTTTAGCTAAAAAGTCCTTAAGTTACTTTAGATTAGGTACTTATTCATTTACATACTTTCTAACATAAGTCATTGGTTTATTAGTTCATTTAAGAGACTTACATCACATAAAGGAAATTCAAGTAATTGTCTTAGACAAGACCTAGGAACTCCAAATAACACCATCAAAGTCTATTGTGCAATGTCTAAGTAGCGTCCCATACCACCACGTAAACCTCATAAACTTATCTAATGCTAATAGGTATTACATATGATGAGAATAGGCAATAACCGACATAGACCATGGTAGCAAAGCATGGAATCCGAAGTTCTATCCTACTTTGATGAGGTGTTGTACTTGCCAATGGTAGTACATAGAGATCCCATGTAGGCACATGGTTAAGGAATATGAAGGGCATACTTTGTATTCTAGTCTCATACATAACTAGAACTACTCCCCCTAACCATACTCACTCGGTGCTATCCTTAGTTATCATAGATCAATTTACATTAAGTTCATACAAATGGGTCCCATATAATGTTCATGACCTAATAACATTTACCCTACCAAAACAAGGTCCATTTAGGCTATCTCACAATGGAGACAAGAAGCTCATCAGGTATGATATGATGTCGTTCTAGCCAATCAACCTTAAGTCCATCACTCATTACATGAAGGATACCATTAGGGCTAAGTACTTCACAATTCATAACCTTACCACTTAGTTCAAGGTTCCACATAAATGACCCTTTAATCATCATTCAAGGTCTCACCTATATTTATTTATTCAATACTAAGACCCTTTAGGTTCCTAAGTCAATACATCACATATTCACAAAAGCATCAAGTAAGGGACACAAGTCTAGCTAAACAAGACTCAACATACTTCCATTTTACTTATTTAGCCTATGTTTCTTTACACTCTTAGGACTGACCCTTAACCTTATCAAGTTAACATATTCATTACCTTAACATCATCTATTTAACCATTTTAGACTCATCTAACCAATTTAGGAATAACCATGTATCAACTCTAAGACTACACAATAACACATAGTCAAAGCACAACATGATTAACTAGATAGTAGCAATAGTCTAGCACATACTTCCACATATAGATAGATATGATTATAAATCATCAAATCAACTACACATTTAGCCATATAAGTTCAAGTAGTGCCTACAAGGCCATGATCATCAATGTACTCAAAATAACGCCGACAAGGCCACATCAATTCACATAACACCGACACCAAAGGTGGACCAAACCAATCATAATAGAATCGAAGTATAATTAACATCAAAATAAAGTAAATGGGGCATCATACCTCCACTCCATAATCAATACTTCAATTCAAGTCAACTTACTCAATTTGATAACACAAGACCCTTACCCAAGGCCATGAACACCAATTCAATACCCACTTATAGATATCAATGAAATCTAAACCAATTCGACATAGATTCAAAAATCCAATACCAATTTGATAAAAATTGAATACAATTCTTACATCAATAGGAAGCCCATAAGAAATTACACATGAATTCATGAACATTAAGCCAATATCAAGTAACACATAATTTAGTAAAATATTAGGTTCATCAATTACATGGGTTCATAGGTAATTTGGGTTAAAATCATCAATACAACATCAATATAATCCACAATAGACGTTTGAAAACCATTAATGCAAGAACCCATGGTAGAATCATGAAATTAAACAATTCACCTCTTGAAAACTTTGAAAACATCTTCGAAAGTTGGGCTCCTTGATGAAACGAGTTTCAAGGATCAAAAGCCATACCTCAATTAATCTAATTCTTCACTTTGATGAAGAATCTCCACTCAAAACGTCACACCAAGATCTTTCTTGATTTTTGACTTCAATGGCGTCTTTGAGATTTCTTAAGGGCTTTGGGATTTTGTTTTTGGAAGAATGAATTATTCTAAGTATTTAACCTTTATATACTTGTTTAGAACACCCAAAATGCCCTTAATAAACCTCCTAAAGTCTTATTTGGAAGTGGGGTGAATTTACAATTCACCCTTGACTTGGCAGCAACTCAGCTTGCAGAAGACAGCCCTCACTGACGACACCATCGACGGGGTGTCAGCCCACTGACGGGCTGTGCTGGCAACCGTTGGTGGGTTCAGAGAACTTTCAAGGCTCCCCTCCTTCCCCCAGGATAAGTATCTGCAGACTACACCCATCGACGGGGACTCACTGGGCGTCAATGCCTCCATCGTTTGGGGCCTGCCTGGGACAGCCTTGTCAACCAAGTTGGATCCTTCCTCAAGGACCCTTGGATGGTCCTTGGGGATAATTTCCCGGACGTTTCCAACCCAAACATGATTTACTATAAGTTTAACACCTCTCACATGAATTTCATCCAACACGAACATGTAAAACTCGATGAAACATGCCTAGACACACACGGTCATTTCAAGGCATATCTTTCGAACTTCATGAACGCTCTTGGATGTTTGACCTCAAAACTTCACGAAACTTGACACACTATATACACATGCTATAATAACTCATTTAAGGACCTTTAAACCTCATGAATCACACATAAACATATAAAATCACATATGAGGCATTTAGGTGACTTAGTCGTCGAACGTCTTAGTCATCCCTTGACGTTTGACTTTCAATGCACCTAATACTTTATCTACTGCCTCTATACCATATTATAGGACACATTAGGACTTTACACCACCATTACCAACATGTTAGACTCTAGTTAACCTAAGTCTTTTTCGGGTTCTTACAGTATTGAGGTACATAGGCATCCCAATGCCTAATATTGAGTAATATTGGGCATGTTAGAGAATATTGGCTTAAGGGTGTTAGACAATTTTGTATGTATTCACAAGTAACTTATAACTTAAAACACACCTTGATGTTGAAATGCTCCAATCCAAGATTGTTTAGGAATTGTACCTGCAATGAAGTCTCTATGCTAAAATAATTATATTCATCGCATACACACATTAGGTATGAGGCATCCAAGTGTCAAGACTAGGTACCATAGCACATGGTCATTTAAAATGATCATGGAGATTAAGCAGTGCCAAAGGACATAGTGAGGATCCTTGGACAAAAAGTGAACTTTCCAGAGTGCACGGTTAGGGAAGTGCACGGCAACACATGTGCATGCACATGGATAACGGTTATGATACTCTCTTGTATGCTTTACACAAGATGATCATGCCATATAAATCTCACAAAATAAAGGTTATAATGAAAGGAAATTCTCGTCTAATCTAAAAGAGCTCATGATCATGTTATACAAGAAGTTAATCTCCTATGACCTATGATAAGTTTATGATAAAAGAAAACTTAAAGGTTATTTTTAAGAAAGAGACTTAAGCTAAGCACCGATGAACTAGATATGAGAAGTGTCCTTTCCCTCGAGGGAAGGTAGGTTCGCAATGATTCTCATGAGATTGAGGCTTCAATGTAATTCGGAACTATGGGTCTCTAATACATCTCCTAGTTCTTGAACTGTGCTGCCACCATAGGATACTAGCTAGTGGATCCACCTAGAAAGCTATGTCATGTTAGGTTCTACTTTGGCTGGTAGACCACATTATTTCGGTGTGGGGAAGACACTGGATTCCATGTTTCACATGGTTTACGTCGATAAATGTGAATGTTCCCTCATGAAAAATAAAATACAAGTAAATGACGTTGACTAGGATGACTTGAGGAGTTTGCTTAGTATAGGTAGGGGTATGGGACTCTACCTAGACATTGCACAAGTTGACTTTAAGGGAAGTCCTAGGAGATTGTTCTTGTGTAATATGATGATATGAAAGATATATGTTATGATATATGATGTTACTCTTATATGAATGTTGGTCATTATGATGAATATGTTATTTGGTTATATTGCTATATGAACTGATGATTAATTATGTTACAAGTTACATGAAGCAAAGCTTTACTTATGGTCTCCTATCTTATCTACTTGGTTGTGTGGGGTTATGGGGCTTCACATGACAATGGCACTTGTATGTTGGGGACGAGATCATTGATAAGTGTTTTGTATGAAGTGTTTATATGATTTATTGAATATTAAATGTTAACATGACTCTATGACAATATGTCTTTGATTATGATCATGCTTTAACTTGTATAGGTTATATGCTATGTGCATTGAAGATTTTCATATGACTTAGCATGTTTTCTAAAGAAATGATAAATGATCCTTTTTCATGCATGTGTTTATGGGTTATGTACATATACCCATACATAATACATGTGGCGTACTAACCCCATTACATTATATTACTAAAATTGTAGGTTCAGGCAATTGAAGTTAAAGAGGTCGATTTGAAGAAGCTTGGAACTCTTTCTCCAAATCTTTGTAGGTCCTCATGTTCAGGACGCTATCACTTATATTCCAGCCTATGAAGACCTAGTAGTTTTTAGAATATGTTATTTCCATTATGTTCTTTGGATTCTTTTGTATTAAGGCCTATATGGTATATTGACTATTATTGGCTAAGTCTAGATTTGCACTCTTAGATGGTTTTTATATATGTGAGACAGTTTTAGAATATCGTATGTTCTTTATGAATCTTAAGTATGAAGTCTAAGTATACTTCATTAGTATGTTAAATGTTTTAAATATTCCACAAATTTCATTGATCTCATGTTATGACGAATGCTAAGGGCTTGTCTGAGTCCTCTGAGAGGACGATGACGCCGGTCTCATCCGTGGTCTTGGATCCGGGTGTGACAGAAGTCATTCTAGGCATGGATTGGTTACATTCCTGTTATACCTCAGTCGATTGTAGAACTAGAATTGTTCGTTTTCATTTTCCAAACGAACCAATCTTAGAATGGAAGGGTAGTAGCTTAGCGCCTATTGGTCGATTCAGTTATTATCTTAAGGCCAAAAAGATGATCTCTAAGGGTTATCTCTATCATCTAGTTCGGGTTAAGGATTCTATCTCTGAAACCCCAACTTTTGATTCAATTCCATTAGTTAGTGAGTTTTTAGAAGTGTTTCCATAAGATTTTCACGGAGTGCCTCCCATAAGGGAAATCGACTTTGGAATTGATCTCCTTCCAGATACCCAACCTATTTCTATTCCTCCTTACACGATGGCTCCAACAGAGCTTAAGAAATTGAAAGAGCAGTTGAAAAGACCTTCTAGATAAGGGCTTCATCAGACCTAGTATTTCACCATGGGGTGCACCAGTGTTGTTAATAAAGAAGAAAGATGGTTCTCTCAGAATGTGCATTTACTATAGACAGTTGAACAAGGTTACAATCAAGAATAAGCATCCCATCCCCAGGTTTGATGACTTTTTTGACGAAATTCAGGGTGCTAGTTTTTTCTCAAAGATAAACCTCAAATCGGGTTATCATCAGCTTAGAGTCAGAGATAGTGATATTTCGAAAATAACCTTCAGAACTCGGTATGGTTATTATGAATTTGTAGTTATGTAATTTGTACTAACCAATGCTCCTGCAACTTTCATGGATTTGATGAACAGAGTGTTCAATTAGTACTTGGACTTGTTCGTTATCGTCTTTATTGATGATATCCTCATTTACTCTAATAATGAGAAAGAACATGCAAGTAATTTGAGAGTTGTTCAGCAGACTCTCAAGGATTGCCAGTTACTCATTACATTTAGTAAATGTGAGTTCTGGTTGCAATTTATTGCTTTTCTTGGTCATATTGTATCTAGCGAGGGGATCTGAGTAGATTCGCAGAAGATAGAAGCAGTGAAACAATGGGCCAGACCTACCTATACTACAAATATCATGAGTGTTTTAGGTCTAGAGGGTGATTATAGAAGGTTCGTGGAATGATTCTCATCCATAGCCTCACCATTGACTAGGTTGACTTAGAAGATGGTCAAGTTTCAATTGTAAGATGATTGTGTGAAAAGCTTTGCAGAATGGAAAACTAGATTGACTACAGCTCCGGTATTGACTCTACCAGAGGTTTCATATGGTAATTTGATCTATTGTGATGCATCTAGAGTTGTCCTAGGTTGCGTGTTGATGTAGCGAGATAAGGTTATAACTTATGCTTCTAGACAACTGAAGGTGCATGAGAAGAAATATCCAACTCATGACCTCGAGCTTGCAGCAGTAGTGTTTGAACTGAAGATCTGGAGACCTACTTGTATGGTGTTCATGTAGATGTGTTCACTGACCATAAGAGTCTTCAGTGTGTGTTCACCCAAAAAGAGTTGAATGTTCGCGAGAGAAAATGGCTTGAGTTCCTTAAGGATTATGATATGAGTTTGCATTACCATACTAGTAAGGAGAATGTAGTAGCAGATTCTCTTAGTAGATTATCTATGGGTAGTGTATCCCATGTTGAGGAAGAAACGAAGGAGCTAGTGAAGGATGTTCATAGGCTTGCTCGCTTGGGAGTTCGCCTTATGAGCATATCAGACAGTGGTGTAACAGTTCAGAATGGAACAGAATCTCCTTTGGTAGTGGATGTTCAGAAAAAGCAATACAGTGATCCAATCTTGCTTGAACTTAAGGGTGCAGTCCATAATCAGAGAGTGGAGTTTTTCTCCCAAAGGGAAAATGGTGTACTTCGCTACCAGTGTTGATTGTGTGTTCCTGATGTGGGCGAGTTGAGACAATATTATTCTTCCAGAAGCCCATATCTCCAGATATTCTATTCATTCAGGTGCCACAAAGAAGTACCGCGATCTGCGGGAAGTCTATTAGTGGAATGGGATGAAGAGGGATATAGCAGATTTTGTGAGTAAGTGCCCCAAATGCCAACAAGTCAAGGTAGAACATCAGAAACCAGGGGGTCTAACTCAAGAGATCAAAAGTCCTACTTGGAAGTGGGAAGTGATCATTATAGATTTCATCACACGGTTACCGCGTACTTGCAGACAACATGACTCCATTTGGGTGATAGTTTATAGGATGACTAAGTCTTATCGCTTTTTTGCGGTCAACATTACAAATTCGGCAGAATGAAATTGTGAGGTTGCATGGGGTTCCATTGTCTATCTTCTCAGATTGTGGACCTCAGTTTACCTCTCATTTCTGGAAGTCATTTCAGAAAGGTCTTGGTACTCAAGTTAACCTTAGCACAATATTTCATTTGCAGACTGATGGACATGCATAGAGTACTATTCAGACCCTAGAGGATATGTTTAGAGCTTGTGTGATCTATTTCAAAGGTAGTTGGGATGATCACCTTCATCTTATTGAATTCACCTACAATAATAACTACCATTCCAAAAAGTCAAGACCTAAGCTAGAGCCTCACAAGTTGATCTAATGTTGATAATAATGTATTAAGATCTATATTAATGTTTAAAAGTCATCTAAGAAGTTTTATAGCCAAGACGTAAAGGAAAGACCTTGACGTCCGAAAACTAAATAAATTCAACTAGTTGACATCCCTATGTTTGGTTAAGGATTGGGAGGGTCAAATGAAGTCTAAAACTTGTAAAAGGACTTTAAATAGGTAAAATGTAGTATATAGGGTCCAAACGTTCTATAAATACTCCCCAAGGACCACCCGAAGGGTCCTTGACAAGGACCCCAACATGGCTATGCAGGCTGCCAAAGCAGTCACGGCAGCCTAGATTTGGGAGTCACTGCACAACGCGTAGCTGACACGCAGCTTGGAAAATGTTTCCTCGCGAGGCGTGCACTCGAATAGGCTCACTATCTCAAACAGGTTTAGAAAAAATGGAAGTCTCACCTTATGTGTTAAATGATGACTTTATGATGTTTTGTAACTTAATTCATCAAGGATTTTATCAAAATAGCATGACTTGTATGTTTCAAATAAATTGTCCCTTTTCGCATGATTTTGCATAATGTCATACTTAGTACATTGTTTTTACTAACCCCTACTTTTCTTTACTCTATAATTATAGGTTGGAAGCGAGTTGAAGGTTAGAAGGCAAGCTTGGGAAGTTGACTCTCTCAAGACTCGGTATGTCCTCATATATTAGAGGGCATATTTTATGTTTTCTTTAGTCTCTTCTTTTAAGACTTGTAAAGACTTATTAAGTATTATCCCTTTAATGTAAAGGGACGTGTCCCTAATATATTTATGTTGTGTCTTTATGTTGGCTTGTGACGATGACATTATCCTTAGTATTTATAAAAGAAGTTTCTTTATTATTTTTTATCGAGAAAAGTTTAAATTTCCGCACTACTTTTCATGTCTTATGTAATGAATGATAGCTAAGAGGCTTGTGTAAGACATTTGATAGGTCAAGCACGCCTTGTTCCAATCCAAGGGTGCTCGCTAACTTCTAGGGTGTATTTGCGGGTCATAACAAACTTGGTATCAGAGCATAAGATTTTGGGAAATAGTTTAGGGTCCAAAGTCTCACAAGCCACGTCTAGTAGAGTCTTGTTCAGCGGTGTGAGTCATGACACATTTATGGGCGAGAGGCTATAGGACGATAGAAGTTTCACTTTTCTTCTTTTCTCTAGTATCATTCCTTTGAGTTGAGTTCTATAAGGGTTTTTTTCAACCTCTTCTCTTGTGTTTATAGGACATGAATACGAGAAGGACACCCACTAGAATGGAGGAGGGAGAAGTAGCTAACAAGAGAGTTCCTCTTCGAAATGGGCATGTCCCTATAGTGGACCAAGAGGAGGTGAACGAAAAGGTTCCCCCTCCAGAACCTCTAGGACCTCAAGTGCCCCAAATGCCTCTAATGCCCCAAGGTCCTCAAGCTCCCTATGTTGAAGGGGATATGACTGATGCGGAAATAGGGGCTACTCTTAGGGTCTTAACCAAACTCAAGATGACTCAAGCTCATGTCGTCACTAATCATGTGGTTGCCTAAGCTTACCTAGGAGTTGGACCTCAACCCAATGTGCGTACTCCCGCTTCTAGAATCTGAGATTTCATGAGGATTAACCCTCCTACTTTTCATAAAACTAAGGTGGATGAAGATCCACAAGGCTTCATCGATGAGGTGTTCAAAGTGGTGGATTCTATGGGTGTAAATCCTAGAGAGAAAGCGGAACTAGCCGCTTATCAACTTGAGGATGTGACTGAAGTGTGGTTTGAGCAATGAAAAGATGAGAGGCCCTTAAGGGAAGGCCTGGTAGATTGGAAAGTGTTCAAAACGGATTTTCATGATAGGTTCTTTCCCATAGAGTTGAGGGAAAGGAAATTAGTGGAAGTCATGAACCTTCGTCAAGGGGGAATGAGTGTTAAGGAGTATTCTCTCAAGTTCACCCAACTCTCTAAATATGCCCCAACTTTGGTAGCCAACTCTAGGGCTAGGATGAATAAATTCGTGATGGGGGTATCTAGTATGGTTGAGAAAAAATGAGTTCCTTCTAAGTGGGGGAGAGTATGGTGAGTAGTAGAATAGTGATTTGTTGTCTCATCTCTTCTATTCAATTCAAGCTTGAGAAAGAATGTCATAGTAGTATGTTGCATGTTGCATTGTGTTTAGGAGTTTAGTTGAAATTGAAATTCATTGATTCCTTGCATTGTGCATTTCATGAAGTTATGATTATGTTTTAAAGTGAGTTTATATGGTTTTATATCTCATATTGTTATGTTTCCATCATAAATTGCTTAAGAGTTGCATTATTGAAAATTTGAGCATGTTTCACTGTAATGAAATTGGTGTTTACTGTAATGGTTTTGAAAGTTTGGCTAAATTGTTCTTTCATGAAAAATGGTTATGATGTGTATATTGTATATAAGCACGATATTATGCATGCGGAGAAGGAATTTCCTCCTATATGAATTGAAAATGTGAGTTTTATAGCATGATGAGTTGTAGAATTGTTGCTATCTTCTTGTGTTGTAATTTTCTTGATTATGTGAAATTTATGTTTTCTCCTCGATTGTGTGTTGTATAATGTTTTATGTGGTAAGGTTGAGAGTTGTTAACTTAATCTTTACTCTTGGAAGTGTTCGGAGAGTGGCAAGTGTCATTCGAGGATGAATTTGTCCATGTGGAGGGGATTTTAAGTTCCCAAAATTTTCTAAGTTAAGCCCTAGTAATTCTTAAATTTTCTTATAAGGTCATACTAAGTGACTCTTAATTTTCTTAGGTTTATAGGTAAATTTCTTAGTGTGCGAACAATTTTCAATATCAATTAAGGTCATTAGAAAAACCTTGCACAAAGTAGAGTTGAATGTTTCCTTACCAATTAAGTTTAGACATAAGATTTTATTTGGGTAAACTTCAAACGACTATATCTTTTAGAATATTAAGAGTTACATGATTAGTGACCTATCAAACTAAAGGTATTTGAATCCTCTTTCCAACACCACAAATTTCGCATCAATCTAGTTTTCGAGTAAAAAGTAATGACCATTTTAGTGAATACTATGGTGTAGTCCCATTTTGGCCGCGGGAAAATAGTAATTAAGATAATTTCCTCTCCTTTTCCCACTAGGAAAACCTTAATAAAACGGGTTTCACAAGTCCTATAAATCCATACATAATCCTAGTTGCATCTTTAAATTCATCATTCTCTTCTCTTTCAAACCCTAGGGCAAGACATCAAGAAAATAAATCAAAGTAGAAGACTCCATTCAAGAAAATTCAAGATTTTTAAAGATTCTTTAAACAATGAGGTTTAAGCTAGGATTGAAGTTCTTCAATGATTTATTCACCAAATTTTGGTGGATTTTCTCTAATAAACGTATGGCTTTTGATCCTTGAAACTTGTTTCATCAAGGAGCCCAACTTTCAAAGATGTTTTCTAAAGTTTTCAAAAGATGAATTGACCATTTTCATGATCTACCATGAGTTCTTGCATTAAAGGTTTTTAATCATTGTTTAGTGATTGAATTGTGGTTATTAATGTTATTTTAACTCAATTAGCCTATGTACCCATGAAATTGATGAACCTTAGATTTTGACTAACTTATGGATTACTTGATATTGGTCTAATGATTATGAATTAATATGTAATTTCTTATGGCTTTTCTAATGATGTCAGAATTGTATTAAATTGATGTCTAATTGTTCTTATATTGTTAAATATATATTGAATTGACCTAGTTTCATCTAGTATTATGATTTATACTTTAAATTGATGTTCATGGCCATGGGTAAGGGCCTTATGGTATTGAATTGGATGATTTAGACATGGATTAAAGTGGTGAGAATGGATTGGTGGTACGCTGCTCTAATTCTATTTATTTTATGTTAATTAGACATCAATTGTGTTGTGATTAGTATGGTCCACTTATGGTGGCGGTGTTATGTGATTGATGTGGCCTTGTTGGCGTTATTTTAAGTATATTGATTATCATGGACTTGTCATCAATACTTGAAGTATTATGATGATTTGTGTAATTGATTATGTGAAGTATGATTATATCTATCTACATGTTAGTAATGTGAAAGTATGTGTTCTTCTCTGGATATTAGGTGATTATGTTGGATTATGACTATGTGTTTATGTGTGTAGTCTTAAAGTTGATACACGATTATTCCTACTTAACTATATGAGTATATGATGGTTATATTGATGATGTTATAGTAATGTATAGAGTGACATAAAGATGATAAGGGTCATTCCTATGTGCTTCAAAGAATGATATGTTATATGTGCTAATATGAATTAATGATGTGTCTTGTTTTGGTAGATTATGTCCCTTACTTGATACATGTATATGATGAATATGAACATCTTGACTTAGTAGGATTAGGCACCTTTGTCTTGTATGTGTATGGATAAATGTTTAATGAAAGTCTAAGATTGGTAGACCTAAGATGGTGCCCTTCTAAGCATGACTAATATGTGGAATCTTCTATATAGAAAGATGGTTAAGAATGAGCTATCCTTATAGACCATTGAATGGCATCCCTAGTGGACCCATCTTTGGTAGGTGCATTATGACTAGGTAATGACTAAGAGATGGTACCTTTTCATATGTCCCTTATATTGAAGTTACTCTATGATAACAAAGGATAGCACCGAGTGAATATGTTATGGTTTGTAGCACTACTTAAGAAGGAGACAAGAGTAGAATGTACCTCTACTTGAGAATGAGACTAGAGTACATAAAAGACCTTGATATTCCTTAACCATGTGCTTACATGGGATGTGTCTTAGTTCTACCCTTGTCAAGTAGAACACCCTCCATCGGAGTAGGTTTATGACACCGGATTCCATGCCTAGCTAGTATAGTCTATGTCGGTTATTGCCTATTCTCATCATGTAGGATACATGCTAGTGTTGGATAAGTTCTAGGAAGTTTAGGTAGTGGAATGAGACGCTATATAGACATTGCAGGACTAGACTTCAAAGATATTAGTATGTGAGACCATTATGTGAAGTCTAGAATGAATGAATTTTTTTTATTTGACTTAATGAACGATCACAACTTTAGCTAAGTTATGATGAATAGAATGTGCTCTATCTAGGGTAGCTTTGAGGGTTGCTTAGGTAATCTTTAAGAGGGTGGATGGGTGGTCTCTTCTTGTCCTACTTAGGTTAATCTTAGAGCAATCTTTGGTGGGGAGTTAATGAAAGGAAAAGGGAACAATCTTATCTTAGGTAGTCTTAAGGATCATTTAGGTGTGGTTAGAGAGGGTGTATGGGCGGTCTCTCTTACTGTCACTTAAGTGAGTCTTAGGATAACTTTTGGTGAGAAGGATGTAATCTAAAAGAGGTTCTTGTGAAGTGGAATTTAGTTCACTACAATGTTCTTCAATATTTGATTAAATGCTTATGTGATATCTTATATTTTTGTAAGGTGTTAAATGTTTTTCTTAAGCTTATGCTATGATGTATTAATCAAAAAGAGCATGTTTTATATAAATGTCCGTTTATCGTGATTTTATGCATTACGCCATACTTAGTACAAGTGTTTGTACTAATTCCATACATTTTGTCTATTTCAAAAGGTGTAGGCGGCGTTGGAGAGGAGTCTCGAAATTCAAGCTTGGACTAGTGTTCATTCAAGTAGAGAGTTGGTATTTCCTCACTAGATTCGAGAACATCTTGATGTTTAGTTTTACTTATTGAAATGTATTGTGATAGATTTAGCTATTTTCTATATGTTGAAGTAAGGGTCGTGTTCCAATAAATTCCTATGTCTAAGATGGCGACTTTGAGACTTAGCCTTTCATTATGTTTTTCTATCAAAGAGATATTTTGAAGTATTTTTATTTAGTGTGAAAAATTTTAATTCCGCTTTTTCATACATGTATGCAATGAATGGTACGAAAGGGCTTGTCTTAGACCTTTGAGAGGTCGACGACGCCGGTCGCAATCCCAAATTGCACCCTAGCTTCTAGGGTGTGCTATCGGGATGTGACAAGCTTGATATCAGAGTATAAGGTTATGAAGTAGTACTTAGTAATTGAAAATTCTCAAAAAGCCACGTCTAGTATAGTCTTTCCCATCAGTGTGAGTCGCAACACATCTATGGCCGAGAGGCTATAAGACGATGGAGTTTCCTTTCTTTTCTACTCCTATGTCGTGGCGTAGAGTGAAATGTTATGAGTTTCTTTTGCACTCCGGACTAAAGGAACAAAACCGGATGATGATGATAAAGTCGTTAAGTTATAGTTTTCTCTCTTTAGTTATATGAGTTCCTTCTAAGTGGGGGAGAGTATGGTGAGTACTAGAATAGTGATTTGTTGTCTCATCTCTTCTATTGAGTTCAAGCTTGAGAGATAGAAGGTCATAGTAGCATGTTGCATGTTGAGTCCAGTTGAAATTGAAATTCATTGATTCCTTGCATTGTGCATTTCATGAAGTTATGATTATGTTTTAAAGTGAGTTTATATGGTTTTATCTCTCATATTGTTATGTTTCCATCACAAATTGCTTAAGAGTTGCATTATTGAAAATTTTATCATGTTTCACTGTAAAGAAATTGGTGTTTACTGTAAAGATTTTGAAAATTTGGCTAAATTATTCTTTCATGAAAAATGATTATGATGTGTATATAACTGATGTATATGAGCATGATATTATGTGGAGAAGGAAGTTCCTCCTATATGAATTGAAAATGTGAGTTTTATAGCATGATGAGTTTTAGAATTGTTTCTATCTTCTTGTGTTATGATTTTCATGATTGTGTGAATTTTAAGTTTTCACCTCGATTTTGTGTTGTATAAAGTGTTATGTGGTAAGTTTGAGAGTTTTTAACTGAATCTTTACTAGTGGAAGTCTTCGGAGAGTGGCAAGTGTCATTCGAGGACGAATTTGTCCAAGTGGGGGGGATTGTAAAATCCCAAGATTTTCTAAGTTAAGCCCTAGCAATTCTTAAATTTTTGTATAAGGTCATACTGAGTGACTCTTAATTTTCTTAGGTTTTAAGGTAAATTTCTTAGTGTGCGAATGATTTTCAATATCAATTAAGGTCATTAGAAAAACCTTGCACAAAGTAGAGTTGAATGTTTCCTTACCAATTAAGTTTAGACATAAGATTTTATTTGGGTAAACTTCAAACGACTATATCTCTTAGAATATTAAGAGTTACATGAGTCACGACCTATCAAATTAAAGGTATTTGATTCCTCTTTCCAACACCACCAGTTTCGCATCAATCTAGTTTTCGAGTAAAAAGTTAAGACCATTTTAGTGAATAGTATGGTGCAGTCACGTTTGGGCCGCGGGAAAATAGTAATTAAGATAATTTCCTCTCCTTTTCCCACTAGGAAAACCTAAACAAAACGGGTCTCACAAGTCCTATAAAGCCTTACATAATCCTAATTCCATCTTTAAATTCATCATTCTCTTCTCTTTCAAACCCTAGGGCAAGACATCAAGAAAATAAATCAAAGTAGAAGACTTCATTCAAGAAAATTCAAGATTTATCAAGATTCTTTAAACAAGGGTAAGGTTTAAGCTAGGATTGAAGTTTTTCATTGATTTCTTCACCAAATTTCATGGATTTTCTCCAATAAAGGTATGGATTTTGATCCTTGAAACTTGTTTCATCAAGGAGCCCAACTTTCAAAGATGTTTTCTAAACTTTTCAAAAGCTGAATTGACCATTTTCATGATCTACCATGAGTTCTTGCATTAAAGGTTTTTAATCATTGTTTAGTAATTGAATTGTGGTTATTAATGTTATTTTAACTCAATTAGCCTATGTACCCATGAAATTGATGAACCTTAGATTTTGACTAACTTATGGATTACTTGATATTGGTCTAATGATTATGAATTAATATGTAATTTCTTATGGCCTTTCTAATGATGTCAGAATTGTATTAAATTGATGTCTAATTGTTCTTATATTGTTAAATATATATTGAATTGACCTAGTTTCATCTAGTATTATGATTTATACTTTAAATTGATGTTCATGGCCATGGGTAAGGGCCTTATGGTATTGAATTGGATGATTTAGACATGGATTAAAGTGGTGAGAATGGATTGGTGGTACGCTGCCCTAATTCTCTTTATTTTTTGTTAATTAGACTTCAACTGTGTTTTGATTGGTATGGTCCACTTATGGTGGCGGTGTTATGTTATTGATGTGGCCTTGTCGGCGTTATTTTAAGTATATTGATTATCATGGACTTGTCATCACTACTTGAAGTATTATGATGATTTGTGTTATTGATTATGTGAAGTATGATTTTATCTATCTACATGCTAGTAATGTGAAAGTATGTGTTCTTCTATGGATATTAGGTGATTATGTTGGATTATGACTATGTGTTTATGTGTGTAGACTTAAAGTTGATACACGATTGTTCCTACTTGACTATATGAGTATATGATGGTTATATTGATTATGTTATAGTAATGTATAGAGTGACATAAAGATGATAAGGATCATTCCTATGTGCTTCAAAGAATGATATGTTATATGTGCTAATATGAATTAATGATGTGTCTTGTTTTGGTAGATTATGTCCCTTACTTGATACATGTATATGATGAATATGAACATCTTTACTTAGTAGGATTAGGCACCTTTGTCTTGTATTTGTATGGATGAATATTTAATGAAAGTATAAGATTGGTAGACCTAAGATGGTGCCCTTCTAAGCATGACTAATATGTGGAATCTTCTATATAGAAAGAAGGTTGAGAATGAGCTATCCTTATAGACCATTGAATGGCAGCCCTAGGGTACCCATCTTTGGTAGGTGCATTATGACTAGGTAATGACTAAGAGATGGTACCTTTTCATATGTCCCTTATATTGAACTTACTCTATGATAACAAAGGCTAGCACCGAGTGAATATGTTATGGTTTGTAGCTCTACTTACGAAGGAGACTAGAGTACAATGTACCTCCACTTGAGAATGAGAGTAGAGTACATAAAAGACTTTGATATTCCTTAACCATGTGCCTACATGGGATATGTCTTAGTTCTACCCTTGGCAAGTAGAACACCCTCCATCGGAGTAGGTTTATGACTCCGGATGCCATGCCTAGCTAGTATGGTCTATGTCGGTTATTGCCTATTCTCATCATGTAGGATACATGCTAGTGTTGGATAAGTTCTAGGAAGTTTAGGTAGTGGAATAGGACGCTATCTAGACATTGCAGGACTACACTTTAAAGATATTAGTATGTGAGTACCTAGGTCTTTCCGAGACCATTGTGTGAAGTCTAGAATGAATGAATTTTTTTTTATTTGACTTAATGAACGATCACAACTTTAGCTAAGGTATGATGAATAGAATGTGATCTATGTAGGGTAGCTTTGAGGGTTGTATAGGTAAGCTTGAAGAGGGTGGATGGGAGGTCTCTTCTTGTCCTACTTAGGTGAATCTTAGAGTAACCTTAGGTGGGGAGTTAATGTAAGGAAAAGGGAACAATCTTATCTTAGGTAGTCTTAAGGATCATTTAGGTGTGCTTAGAGAGGGTGTATGGGCGGTCTCTCTTACTATCACTTAAGTGAGTCTTCGGATAACTTTTGGTGAGAAGGATGTAAGCTAAAAGGGGTGACTGTGAAGTGCAACTTAGTTCACTATAATGTTCTTCAATATTTGATTAAATGCTTATGTGATATCTTATATGTTTCTATGCTTATGCTATGATGTTTTAATAAAAAAGAGCATGTTTTATATAAATGTGTGTTTATCGTGATTTTATGCATTACGCCATACTTAGTACAACTGTTTGTACTAATTCAATACATTTTGTCTAATTAAAAAGGTGTAGGTGGCGTTGGAGAGGAGTCTCGAAGTTCAAGCTTGGAATAGTGTTCATTCAAGTAGAGAGTTGGTATTTCCTCACTAGATTCGAGGACATCTTGATGTTTAGTTTTCCTTATTGAACATTATTGTGATAGACTTAGCTATTTTCTATATGTTGAAGTAAGGGTCGTGTACCAATATATTCCTATGTCTAAGATGGCGACTTTGAGACTTAGCCTTTCATTATATTTTTCTATCAAAGATATATTTTGATGTATTTTTATTTCGTGTAAAAAGTTTTAATTCCGCATTTTCATACATGTATGCAATGAATGCTACGAAGGGGCTTGTCTTAGACATCCGAGAGGTCGACGACGCCGGTCGCAATCCAAGATTGCACCCTAACTTCTAGGGTGTGGTTTCGGGATGTGACAAGCTTGGTATCAGAGCATAAGGTTATGAAGTAGTACTTAGGAATCAAAAAGTCTCAAAAAGCTACGTCTAGTAGAGTCTTGACCATCGGTGTGAGTCGCGACACATCTATGGGCGAGAGGCTATAGGACGATAGAGTTTCCTTCCTTTTCTACTCCTATGTCGTGCTGTAGAGTTAAATGTTATAAGTTTCTTTTGCACTACGGACTAAAGGAACAAAACGGGATGATGATGATAAAGCCAGTAAGTTATAGTTTTCTCTCTTTAGTTATATGAGTTCCTTCTAAGAGGGGGAGAGTATGGTGAGTAGTAGAATAGTGATTTGTTGTCTCATCTCTTCTATTCAATTCAAGATTGACAGATAGAATGCCATTGTACCATGTTTCATGTTGCATTGTGTTTAGGAGTCCAGTTGAAATTGAAATTCATTGATTCCTTGCATTGTGCATTTCATGCAGTTATGATTATGTTTTAAAGTGAGTTTATATGGTTTTATCTCTCATATTGTTATGTTTCCATCATAAATTGCTTAAGAGTTGCATTATTGAAAATTTGAGCATGTTTCTTTGTAAAGAAATTGGTGTTTACTATAAAGGTTTTGAAAATTTGGCTAAATTGTTCTTTCATGAAAAATGGTTATGATATGTATATAACTGATAGATATGAGCATGATATTATGTGGAGAAGGAAGTTCATCCTATATGAATTGAAAATGTGAGTTTTATAGCATGATGAGTTGTAGAATTGTTTCTATCTTCTTGTGTTGTGATTTTCTTGATTATTTGAAATTTATGTTTTCTCCTATATTGTGTGTTGTATAATGTGTTATGTGGTATGGTTGAGAGTTGTTAACTGAATCTTTACTCTTGGAAGTGTTTGGAGAGTGGCAAGTGCCATTCGAGGACGAATTTGTCCAAGTGGGGGGGATTGTAAGATCCCAAAATTTTCTAAGTTAAGCCCTAGCAAGTCTTAAATTTTTCGTATAAGGTCATACTGAGTGATTCATAATTTTCTTAGGTTTTAAGGTAAATTTCTTAGTGTGCGAACGATTTTCAATATCAATTAATGTCATTACAAAAACCTTGCACAAAGTAGAGTTGAATGTTTCCTTACAAATTAAGTTTAGACGTAAGATTTTATTTGGGTAAACTTCAAACGACTATATCTCTTAGAATATAAAGAGTTACATGAGTCATGAGCTATAAAATTAAAGGTATTTGAATCCTCTTTCTAACTCCACCAATTTCGCATCAATCTAATTTTCGATTAAAAAGTTATGACCATTTTAGTGAATAGTATGGTGCAGTCCCGTTTGGGCCGCGGGAAAATAGTAATTAAGATAATTTCCCCTTCTTTACCCACTAGGAAAACGTAAATAAAACGGATTTCACAAGTCCTATAAAGCCTTACATAATCTTAATTCAATCTTGAAATTCATCATTCTCTTCTCTTTCAAAACCTAGGGCAAGACATCAAGAAAATGAATCAAAGTAGAAGACTCCATTCAAGAAAATTCAAGATTTGTCAAGATTCCTTAAACAAGGGGAAGGTTTAATCTAGGATTGAAGTTCTTCATTGATTTCGTCACCAAATTTCATGGATTTTCTCCAATAAAGGTATGGCTTTTGATCCTTGAAACTTATTTCATCAAGGAGCCCAACTTTCAAAGATGTTTTCTAAAGTTTTCAAAAGATGAATTGACCTTTATCAGGATCTACCATGAGTTCTTGCATTAAAGGTTTTTAATCATTGTTTAGTGATTGAATTGTGGCTATTAATGTTTTTTTAACTCAATTAGCCTATGAACCTATGAAATTGATGAACCCTAGATTTTGACTAACTTATGAGTTACTTGATATTGGTCTAATGTTTATAAATTAATATGTTGTTTCTTATAGGCTTTCTAATGATGTAACAATTGTATTCAATTGATGTCTAATTGGTCTTAGATTGTTAAATACATATTTAATTAACCTAGTTTCATCTAGTATTATGATTTATACTTTGAATTGATGTTCATGGCCATGGGTAAGGGTCTTATGGTATTGAATTGGATGATTTATACATGGATTGAAGTGGTGAGAATGGATTGGTGGTATGCTGGCATAATTCTCTTTATTTTATGTTAATTAGACTTCAATTATGTTGTGATTGGTATGGTCCACTTATGGTGTCGGTGTTATGCGATTGATGTGGGTTTGTCGGCGTTATTTTAAGTATATTGACTATCATGGACTTCTCATCAGTACTTGAAGTATTATGATGATTTGTGTGATTGATTATGTGAAATATGATTATGACTATCTACATGCTAGTAATGTGAAAGTATGTGTTCTTTTATGGATATTAGGTGATTATGTTGGATTATGACTATGTGTTTATGTGTGTAGTCTTAAAGTTGATACACGATTATTCCTACTTGACTATATGAGTATATGATGGTTATGTTGATGATGTTATAGCAATGTATAGAGTGACATAAAGATGATAAGGGTCATTCCTATGTGCTTCAAAGAATGATATGTTATATGTGCTAATGTGAGTTAATGATGTGTCTCGTTTTGGTAGATTATTTCTATTACTTGATACATGTATATGATAAATATGAACATCTTTACTTAGTAGGATTAGGCACCTTTGTCTTGTATGTGTATGGATGAATATTTAATGAAAGTCTAGGATCAGTAGACCTAAGATGGTGCCTTTCTAAGCATGACTAATATGTGGAATCTTCTATATAGAAAGAAGGTTAAGAATGAGCTATCCTTATAAACCATTGAATAGAAGCCATAGTGGACCCATATTTGGTAGGTGCATTATGACTAGGTAATGACTAAGAGATGGTACCTTTTCATATGTCCCTTATGTTGAACTTACTCTATGAGAACAAAGGCTAGCACCGAGTGAATATGTTATGGTTTGTAGCTCTACTTACGAAGGAGACTAGAGTACAATGTACCTTCACTTGAGAATGAGACTGAGTACATAAAAGACCTTGATATTCCTTAACCATGTGCCTACATGGGATGTGTCTTAGTTCTACCCTTGCGAAGTAGAACACCCTCAATCGGAGTAGGTTTATGACGCTGGATTCCATGCCTAGCTAGTATGGTCTATGTCTATTATTGCCTATTCTCATCATGTGGGATACATGCTAGTGTTGGATAAGTTCTAGGAAGTTTAGGTAGTGGAATGGGACGCTATCTAGACATTGCATGACTAGACTTTAAAGATATTAGTATGTGAGTACCTAGGTCTTTCCAAGACCATTATGTCAAGTCTAGAATGAATGAATTTGTTTTATTTGACTTAATGAACGATCACAATTTTAGCTAAGGTATGATAAATATAATGTGCTCTATCTAGGGTAGCTTTGAGGGTTTCTTAGGTAAGCTTGAAGAGGGTGGATGGGCGTTATCTTCTTGTCCTACTTAGGTGAATCTTAGAGTAACCTTAGGTGGGGAGTTAATGAAAGGAAAATGGAACGATCTTATCTTAGGTAGTCTTAAGAATCACTTAGGTGTGCTTACAGAGGGTGTATGGGCGGTCTCTCTTACTGTCACTTAAGTGAGTCTTAGGATAACTTTTGGTGAGAAGGATGTAAGCTAAAAGGGGTTACTTTGAAGTGGAACTTAGTTCACTGTAATGTTCTTCAATATTTGATTAAATGTTTATGTGTTTCTAAGGTGTTTAATGTTGTTCTTATGCTTATGCTATGATGTTTTAATAAAAAAGAGCATGTTTTATATAAATGTCCGTTTATCATGATTTTATGCATTACGCCATACTTAGTACAAGTGTTTGTTCTAATTTCATACATTTTATATATTTCAAATGTGTAGGTGGCGTTGGAGAGGAGTCTCAAAGTTGAAGCTTGGACTAGTGTTCATTCAAGTAGAGAGTTGGTATTTCTTCACTAGATTCGAGGACATCTTGATGTTTAGTTTTCCTTATTGAAAAGTATTGTTATTGACTTAGCTATTTTCTATATGTTGAAGTAAGGGTCGTCTACCAATATATTCCTATGTCTAAGATGTCGACTTTGAGTCTTAGCCTTTCATTATGTTTTTCTATCAAAGAGATATTTTGAAGTATTTTTATTTCATGTAAAAAGTTTTAATTCCGCACTATTTTTCATACATGTATGCAATGAATGGTAAGAAAGGGCTTGTCTTAGACCTCCGAGAGGTTGACGACGCCGGTCGCAATCCAAGACCTTCCAATGTTGCATAAGCACACACCCCAAACCCACACGGGACGCTTCAGAATACACAACAAAGTCCTTTGTTCCCTCCGGTAAAGTCAACAACGGAGCGGAAGTAAGCCTATCTTTCAAGTTTGTAAGCTCTTTTCACATGCCTCGGACCACTCAAACTTCTTACTCTTTTGAGTCAAGGTAGTCAAAGGAGATGCAATGGACGCAAAACTATCCATAAACCTTCGATAATAACCCGCTAGAACTAAGAAAATCCTAATGTCGGTTGGAGTCAATGGTCTAGGCCAATTTCTTACCGCCTCCATTTTCCTTGGATCAACCTCAACTCCTCACTAGAGATGATATGACCAAGAAATGCCAACGACCTCAACCAAAACTCACATTTGCTATACTTGGCAAACAATTGATGTTCTTTAAGGGTTTGCAATACCACCTTCAAATGACCTATGTGATCACTCTCTTTTTTCGAATATATCAAGATATCGCCAATGAACACAATGACAAATGAATCTAGGTAACTTCTAAACACCTTATTCATTAGGTCCATATACGCCGCCGGAGCATTAGTGAGACCAAAAGACATAACTAAGAACTCATAGTGGCCATATCTAGTCCAAAATGTTGTCTTTGGTACATCCTCACCTCTCACTATAAGTTGGTGATACCCCGATCTCAAGTCTATTTTTGAAAAGTAGCTTTCCCCTTGGAGTTGATCAAACAAGTCGTCAATCCGAGGGAGAGGATACTTGTTCTTAATAGTGACTTTGTTGAGTTGGCGATAATCAATACACATTCTCAAGGACCCGTCCTTCATCTTCATAAACAAAACTGGAGCACCCCATGGAGAAATACTAGGCCTTATGAAGCCCTTATCTAGTAAATCTTTGAGTTGTGCCTTCAACTCCTTCAATTGGGCCAGAGCCATCCGATAAGAAGGAATTGAAAGGGGATTTTTTTCCTGTAGCAAATCGATACCAAAATTAATTTCCCGTTCTGGAGTAATACCGAGAAGGTCATTAGGGAAGACTTTCGGAAATTCACTCACTACGGGGACCGACTCGATGGGAGGAATTTGGAGTAAAGATCCAGGACTCTCCCTATATGATATAGACAACCCTTAGAGATCATTTTGCATGCTTTTAAGCAAGAAATAATATGACCTTTAGGAATAGAAATTCCCCCCTTCCACTCCAACAACGGGTTCATTTGGCAAATTAAACCTCACCACCCTCGATCTACAATCAATAGTGGCAAAACAAGAAAGCAACTTATCTATACCCAAAATGATATCAAAATCAAGCATATCTAGTTCTACTAGATCAACATTGGAAACTCTATTGGGCAACATGATAGGACAATTCCTATATACCCTCTTTGCAACAACCGACTCACCCACCGGTGTAGACACTAGAAAGGTTCACGCAAGATATCGGGTAAAGTATCAAACTTTTTAGCTACAAGTGGTGTAACAAAAGACAAAGTAGCACCCGTATCAAGTAAAGCATAAACATCAATAGAAAAGACTTGTAACATACCAGTCATCACATCGGGAGAGGTCTCTTGCTCACCCCTAGTATGAAGAGAATAGAAGCGGTTCTTCTTTAGTGCATCACTAGAACCACTTGCTTGACCACTCTTATCTTGGCCCTTCATGTTAGGGCAATCTAGAATCTTGTTCCCAAATTTCCCACAACTAAAGCATTTATCCGTCCTAATGAGGCAAGCACCATAATGATTCTTTCCTCACTCACCATAAGTTTGCTTCTCATTTGGTGATCTAGTACCTCTTCCCTTTTGAGGCTTAGGGTTTTCATCCTTTTCATTACTAGCCTTAGAGAACTTGCTTGGAATTTGATCATAGAACCTCTTTTTGAACCTAGGCTTGTCTTGAATCTCAGGCCAATTCTTGGAACCACCACTTTCAAAGGATCTTGCCCTCTTAGCATCTCTACTCTTCCTTCTAGCCCTTGCCTCCTCCACTTGTCTAGTATGTACCATAATAGAGGAAATATTCATGTTGTAGCCCAATGGCACTCCTCTTGCAAGTATTCCGACACCCCTGTAACAAAATGACTTATTTCATCTCTAGGATTAGAAACCAAAGACGGAGCATATTTTGACAATTAAGTAAATTTTATAGAGTACTCAAGGACACTCATACCTTCTTGACGAAGGTTGATGAACTCCACCACTTTATCTTCTCTCATATCCCTAGGAATGAACCGATCAAGGAATACCTTATTGAAGATCTACCAAGTCACCGGTCCACCCCGAAGAGGCTTATTGTCCCTTCATTGGACATACCATGTTTGAGCCACATCTTTGAGTTGATATGTGGCTAACTCGGCCTTCTCACTAGTGCTTAACCCCATTACAAAGAGTATCTTATAAACTTCATCTATGAACTCTTGGGCGTCTTCATCAATCTTAGACCCATACAAAGTATGAGGTTTCATCCGAGTGAAGTCCCTTATACGGGATGCCATGGTAGAGACTTGTTGATTGGCTCGGGGAACAACCTCCTGATTAGCTTGGGTCGTCATAGCTTGGGCTTGAATAGTAGTGGCTTGAGCTTGAGTAGTAATGGCTTGGGCCATTTGGATGAGGTTAGCCCTTATATCACCTTCCGCCAAAGGTGGAGGATTGGCCGAAACTTGTTCAACATTAACTTATTCTTCAAGATGAGGATCTTGATAACCACCGGGAGGAGATACCGCATTAGCAACCTCTTACTCAAGCCTTCGAGCCGCATTCCTCCGAGTATTCATTGCCTATAACCAAAATACAAGGTTTAGGGGAAAGCACATAATGGTTATTCTAAAGGCACGGCATTGGATTTCCAAAAAGGAGAGAGATTCCTAATAATCACATAGATTCCTATTCATAAGTGTGGCGCGCTTCACAATTATGAGTACGAATCTACATAGAGGTGGTTGAGAGAGACATCAACATCAAGGATATTAAACTCATGCTCTGATACCTAGTTTTTCACATCCGGGGAGCACCCTCTAGACGTAACCAGCGCCGTCATCCTCTTTGAGGACTAAGACTAGACTCTTAGCATTCATCATGCTAAAAAGGGTAGTTAAATCATGTCATTTTACCTCTTTAAAGGTTTATGCACAATCAAACAAATAATACCAATCATTTAGACATGTTCAACAAGTCAAAGCAAACTATATGCATATCAACATACTTGAACCCATAATCTAATATAACTCTATCACCAAATAATAACATCACAAGTGTGAATAAGAGATCATCATGTAAATATCAAAGCAAGACAACTAATAATAAATTCTCATAAAGTCAACAAGTGCAATGACCAAGCAAAGCCCCATAACTTTACTCAATCAAGTAACCCAACAAGAACCATAAATAGTAACCCAGTTCACATAACATAGCTTCCAAGTACACATAAGTTCATAACTTTATCAACAAGGAACAATTACATATTCATAAGCATCATAATCATCATATAAAAATTATTTGCATTTATCATCATATACATACATAATATTAACCTCCTAAAGCTCCTATCAAGGTAAACTAGTGCAAGGCATAGGTAGAGTCGCATACCCCTACCTAAGCTAAGTCAAACCACTCAAGTCACTTTAGTTAGTTTATACGTCATTACTTCATTTTAGTTTAGGGAACACTTTTCTTAACCGACATACACCACATGAGCTAATATGGAATTCGGTGTCGTAAAACCTTACACCGATGGAAGGTAGAACCTAACATGAACATAGCCTTCTAGGTGGATCCACTAGCTAATATTCCTATGGTGGCGACATAGTTATGAAACTTGGGGCCGTATTGGAAACATCACTCTACACCCTATTTAGGGCATGAGGCTATCCATCCCGTGAGAACCGTAGTGAACTCTACTTTCCCTATGTGGGAAAGTGTCACCCCCTCACATACAAGATCACTCGGTTCTAAGCTAGAGTCCCTTTTGAAATATCTTTAATCCTTTATTTACAATCATAGCTTAGTTTAGGTCACAGGGTGTATCTCTTATATAATCATCTTCATAATAGCTCAATAGGAATTGCATGGGTATAATCCTTTCATCACAATTCACATAAGTAAGGTTAACACATTACATATCCTTTCATAATACGGCACAGTGGTAATCATCATAACCCTTATAACTTTACATCTTAATTAACATTACAACCATGAGCAATACATTTAAATTTAACATCATACCCCCCTATCAATCCTAAACAAGGCATACTCCAACACAATCATCATGACTTATTCACAATTAACCATAATTGAAGCAAAGTATAGGGATCACAAGACTTACCAAGTCTCATTCACAATTCATCATCAAGGTATTACCATAAACCCTTAGTTCAACTCAATTAGGTCATCAAATCACCATAATTAATAACCAATATAATCATAATGCTAGAAGAATCACTACATCACAATTCGATAATAAATTAGAGCGCAAGATTAAGTCAATTCATCATACTCTAGGTCACTTCTCAAGAACTAGCATGAAAGACTTATACATCATCCTAATTCATTCATAATTAACATAACAACATCATCTAGTAGTAATTCAACCCATAACAAAGTTAATTGAATGAACAATCTACCATATAAGTCAAGATCACAACCTAGGGTTAGGGATTTAGGATCATGTTCTTATATTTAGGCAAAACAACCAATAATTACTATAATCAAGCTAAAATACATGCTGATAAATTCAATATTACCTAAAGAAAATCAATAACTCAATTCGTAACTTCAAATTCGAAATTGGATGAAACACTTTTGAAAACTCTAGTTTTGAAAACACTTTGAATGAACCCTTTGAGGAAAGAGGTATCAAAGGTGAAGACATCCCATACCCCAACATTTTGGTGAAGATTTGGAGATGCATTTGCCCCTTTCCTGCCCCCAAAACCCTTCCTTGACTTAGTCTTCAATGGAGTCTTCCAATAAAAAGAGAAAGAAGAGAGAAGATAGAGGAATTATTTTAAGAGTTCTAATTAGTTTAATGGGGTTGGGGTCTTTATATGGGTGGTTGACTAAATTTATTAGACCCCCTTAATCCCCTAATTAACCAACTAACACCTTAACTAATTATATGAATCAATTTAAAAATGTGCAGGAAAAACATGACCTTCACAGACAGAACCACGTTGACAGAACGTCTGTGAGTCGATTACTTGGCCCCCCTCCGTCCTGCACATCCATCGACTCGTTCAGAGACTTGTCCAGGCAAGGGATTCCTCATTTTGGCTAAGTGTGGGACGAATATTGGCATCGACGCCCCGTAGATACACATAGGAGCCATCGTTTACCTCTTGTCAATGCACATTGTCCAGGCAGTGTTGCCTCCAAGCTGCAGGGGTCCTCCTCAAGGGCCCTTGGTTGGTCCTTGGGGAATCATACCCGGACGTTTCGACCATGAAATATCTTTAACATGTGTCACACACATTTTCACTAAATTTCATTAATTTTTGACTCTTAAAAACTAGTCAAATAGGCTAAGGCATGCTAGTACCTGTTTGAACCAACATCCGAACGCCATGGACGTTCTTGGACGTTTTGGTTTCTAAACTTCCTTAATGACCTATATCCATTAAAATAAACTTAAAACAGTGTCTAGACTTCATGACACGTCTTGGATTTTTGAAGTGTTACAGTAGAGATAGTGTGTTCAAAAGTTATCCTTGTCCTTTAGTACCGAATGTTTAAGACTCCTTGGGGAGTTATGCTTAGAACCAAGAGGATTTGAAGAAGGGGTGGGTGTACATTTGAGTAGAGATGTCGTACCCAATGTACCTCTTGAGCTGAGTACTCCTTTTTACTAGAGAGTGAGTTACTTAGTAGCAATATCCTTATTCCTTAACTATGTGCCCGCATAGGTGTAGCTGTTGGACAAGCCATGTAAAAGCTAAGAGAAAGACCCCATCATAGGCAAGTGGGAACCCTCTTACGATAAGGGTAGTATCGAGATTCCATGTCTAGCTCTCATGGTCTATGTCGGTTAAAGCTATTCCCCCACAAAAGAATGAATGAACTAAGTCTTCTAAAAGAATGTACTAATTAGGGTAGGTGGTGGTATGGGACCCTATCTATCCATTGCACTAGGTAGATCATCCGGAAGGGGAGTCTTGGTGTGTTTTATATGAAATGTATGAATTAAGTATCCTAAAAGAACGTACTACTTAAAGTAGGTGGTGGTATGGGACGCTATCTATCCATTGCACTAAGTAGACCTTCCGAACGGGGAGTCTTGGTGTGTTCTATAATGTGTTGTAAAAGAAGTTAGAAGATGTAAGGTCTATTGTTAAGAAAGTATGTTAAGGCTAAGTTTTGAATGAATGAAGTTAAGAGTGACTAATGTAGGGTGCTCAATCCAAGGGAATCCTCAAGGAGCAGTACGTTGGGGTAGTATTATGGGATGGTACTCTCGCTTTGCACTTAGTGTAACTTTTAAGTCCTATTGGGGAAGAGTAATTACATGAAATCTTTCCTATATGAATGTCTTTAAAATATCTAACCAAGAGTGTGGACTTGATTCTTGGACTAGGTAAGCCTATGGTTGGTAGTCTTAAGGATCGCTTTGGTGTTACTTGAAGGTGGTGTATGAGCGGTCCCTTCTTGTCTTACATTAGCGAGTATTAGGATTACTTGTTTAGGGAAACCTCACGGGAAATATGTTCACATTGCTTGTATTATGTTATTCACTGTTTTGTATTTCACTGTGTTCACTGTAAGGTTTTTTATCATGTTATTGTAAAGTGTGCTTTTCTTCTAAAATTGTGAAAGACCTACCTTATGTGCTATATTATGATTCTTATACTATTCCAACTCTTAAATCATGAAAGTTTTAATAATTTGGCATGAAAGCTTAGCTTACTAAAATATTCCTTTTTGCATGTTTTTGCATATGCCATACTTAGTACATTGTCTTGTACTAATCCCATACTTTTCTACAATTTATATGTATAGGTTGGAGGCGTTTGAAGACTATACGACAAAGCTTAGGAATCTATCCTCTCAAGATTAAGTATGTCCTCTTATATTCGAGGACATAGTTCTATTTCTTAGTTCCTATTCTAAAGACTTATTATGTATTTTATTTAATGTAAAAGGTCGTGTCCCTAATATATTTATATTGTGTCTTTAAGTTGTCTTATGTTGACGAGATCAAATCCTCAATTGTTATAAAAGATGTTCTATTTATTAATTTATTCGTAAAAATTTTTAATTCCGCACTACTTTTCATGTCTTATGTAATGAATAATAGCTAAGGCTTGTACAAGACCTCTGAAAGGTCAAGTACATAATTGTTCCGACCCATGGGTTCTCCCTAACTTCTAGGGGGGACTATCGGGTCGCTACACCATGTAGACACATGGTTAAGGAATATTTAGGGTTTCTTTGTTCTCTAAGGTCATCTTAATTAGAGCAACTTCCCAAGCATACTCAATAGGTTCTAGCCTTTGTTCTCATAGAGTATTTTCAATAAATGAGCATATGAAGAGGTTCCATATCTAGTTCATAACCCAATCACATTACACCTTACCAAAGATGGTCCACTAAGGCTACCTGCAATGGATAAGAGGATAGCTCAATTGACTTTCCTTATGATATTTGATGACGTTCCAGCCAATCAACCCTAAGTCCACATTTCACACAGGAATGATACCATTACAACTTTCAACTTCAAGATATCATAACCTCCCAACTAGGTTGATGGTTCCACATAATTGACCTTCTCACTATGTTCAAGGTCACATGTCAATCACACATACAAGACTAAGGATCTTTAGTATACTAAGTCAAGAATCCATATTCACATTCAATAGTTATCAAGTAAGGGACAAAAGTTTACAAAAACAAGACACAACAATACTTCACTTTATCACATAGAGCATATCACTTAAGAAGCACATAGAGATAACCAAGTCAATGATAGGTCACCCTATTCACTACTATGAAATCAACAATATAAACTATCACAAGTCTAATATAATTCAACAAGAAATGTCATACTTCAATATAAGTTATTTCATATAACATCTTCCCGATAGCCTATTAGAGAAACATATCATCAACTAGGAGAATTCATGCTTAGGCTCCACATATACATACAAGTCATCAAGAACTTCATAAATGGTCACATAGTCAAGTAGTACATGATAATAGCATGATTCATAAACTAATGTCGACGAGGCCACATTGTTTCACAATTCATAAAGTAATGCCGACAAGGCCAAATTATTCATAAGAATAGCACATAAGCACCTCCACCATAAGAGGACCATACCAAACATCACCA